>CAMZMU010000103.1:32409424-32764435 GCA_947311845.1 Poa pratensis | reverse complement strand
CCAAGGACCACCCCAAGTCCAGACTGTAGGCACCCTCCCGCTGGTGTGCACCCCCACCATCAACAATATCGCCGTCGGCAAAACGCTCATTGATGGGGGTGCAGGCCTGAACGTCATCTCTGTCGAGACCTTTGAGACGCTTCAAGTGCCCTACGAGTGGCTTATGCCCTCCAGGCCCTTCACAGGGGTCACCAGCGGCTCAATCTCGCCTCTGGGGCAAGTGAGGCTTGCAGTCACCTTTGGCACGCAGCAAAACTATCGCACCGAGCTCATCGACTTCGACGTGCGCACATTGGCCTGCCCTACAACGCCATCCTCGGCTACCCCGCCCTCGCGAAGTTCATGGCCGTCACGCATCACGCCTACAACATGGTCAAGATCCCTGGCAGCGGCGGCACCATCACCATCCATGGTCACGTACAGGACGCTACACGCGCTGTCGAGCTCGCCTACAAAGCTGCTGCCATGGCGTTCCCTGCTGACGAAGACCTGGAGCCCCTCGCGAGGCCCAAGAAGAAGAAGCAGCTGTTCTCTCAGGAGCAGGCGCTACAAAGAAGGTGTCGCTGAGCACCAGCGATTCGGGGGCTGAGGGCTCGGGGGCTAGCGTCACCATAGGCGCTGGCTTGCCTCCCAAATAGGAAAGCGCGCTCGTCGCCTTCCTTCGGGCAAATTCTGACATGTTCGCATGGACTCCGTCAGAAATGTCCGGCGTACCAAGGGAGGTGATCGAGCACCACTTAGCTGTGTGTCCAAACGCACGCCCCGTCAAGCAGAAGGCACGGAAACAAGCCCCTGAGAAGCAAGCCTTCATCATCAAAGAAGTAGAAAAGCTAAAAGCAGCAGACATTATTCGAGAAGTTGCCCACCCCACCTGGGTCTCTAATGGCGTGGTTGTCCCAAAACCCAATGGGGGAGGCCGGCTCTGCATCGATTACACTGATGTAAATAAAGCCTGCCCCAAGGACCCATACCCCATGCCAAGGATTGATCAGATCGTGGACTCCACAGCCGGCTGTGATCTCCTCTGTTTTCTGGACGCCTTCTCAGGCTACCACCAGATCAAAATGGCTAAAGAGGACGAGGAGAAAACAGCGTTCCTCACCCCCTGTGGCGTGTATTGCTACACTTGCATGCCCTTCGGGTTGAAGAACGCCGGCGCCACCTTCCAGAGGCTCATGAGGATCGCCCTGGGGGCTCAGATGGGAAGAAATGCAGAGGCATATGTTGACGACATCGTAGTCAAGTCTCGCGAGGGAGACACTCTCTTGAAGGACCTCGAGGAGACCTTCGCCAGCCTGCGCAAGGTGAACATCAAGCTAAACCCCGCCAAGTGCGTCTTCGGGGTACCTTCAGGCAAACTCCTCGGGTTCCTCGTGTCCCATCGCGGCATAGAAGCAAACCCTGACAAGATCAAGGCCATAGAAGAAATGCAGCCACCCCCGCCTCAAGGACATGCAGCGCCTAGCTGGGTGCATGGCCAGCTTGGGCCGCTTCATCTCCAAGTTTGGCGAGAGGGCCCTGCCATTTTTCAAGATCATGAAGAAGTCCGGCACCTTCAAGTGGACTCCAGAGGCAGACAAGGCATTTGAGGACTTGAAGAAGTACTTGGCTAGCGCACCAGTTATGGTAGCCCCCAGGACGGGCGAGCATCTAAAGCTGTACCTTGCAGCCACTCCACAAACCGCAAGCGCCGTCCTGGTGGTCGAAAGAGAAGAGCCAGTCCTCCCCAAGAAAAGTGCAGCCACTCCAAGTCCAGAGCCTCCCGACAAGGAAAAAGTCCCTCCAGGCCCAGAGCCAGACCCACAGCCAGCTGTCGAGCCTACTTCAGGCACCCCTGCTGAGACTCCTCCACAAGGAAACCTCGCCAAAGGGCCTGAGGAGTCCCTCGAGGGAGCCAACGCTGCGTCACCCTCCACAACCCTTGTCGAGCATCCAGTTACTATGTCAGTACTGTGCTAAGAGATGCTCGCGAGCGGTACCCTACGCAGCAGAAGCTCCTTCTCGCCCTGCTCATCGCCTCCAGAAAGCTGCGCCACTACTTCCAGGGCCACCCTGTCACGGTGGTCACATCATTCCCTCTGGAGCAAATCCTGCGCAACCCCAACGCCACTGATCGCGTAGCAGGGTGGAACATCGAGCTGCAGCCTTTCAACTTGCGTTTTGACACCACAAGGGTCATCAAAGGAAGAGCACTGGCAGACTTTGTCGCCGAATGGACAGACCCAACTCCTGAAGAGCCTCCTGAAGCAGAAACTATACCGCCTGGAGATACGACGCCAAGCCACTGGACCATGCACTTCGATGGAGCTTTCTCCTGCCGCAACGGAGGCGCTGGCGTTGTCCTGACCTCGCCTAAAGGCGACAAGCTCCACTATGCCGTCCAGTTGTGCTTCACGATGGACAAGATCTCCAACAACATCGCTGAATATGAAGGCCTCCTCGCCGGGCTCAGAGCTGCCATTGCCCTCGGTGTCAAGCACCTACTCATCAAAGGCGACTCCCAGCTCCTGGTCAACTTCTCCAACAAGAGCTACACCCCTAAAGACAGCCATATGGCTGCCTACCTTGAAGAGGTCCGCAAGCTCGAGAAGCACTTCAGGGGCATGGAGCTCATGCACATCCCGCGCAAGGAGAACCAGGAAGCAGATGACATCGCCAAGCGCGCATCACGAAGGGAGGCCCAGCCCGCAGGTGTCTTTGAAGAGAGGCTCTCCAAGGCATCCATAAAGCAGCCGCTGCAAGCACCAGCTACAAGCACAGACGAAGTACTCCCACCACCTCCCACAGGTGGCGCACCCAACTGTGGCCCATCCTCAGGGGAGCGTCTGATGCTAACCATGGTGCACCAAGAAACAGGCTGGGTTGACGAGCTCAAGGACTACTTGCTAAAAGGAGTCCTTCCCGAGGAAGACGCAGAGGCAGAACGAGTCGCTCGACAAGCGAAATCCTATTACATCCTGAGGGAGACCTATACCGCAAGCGCCCAAATGGCATTGCCCTCAAGTGTGTGCCTCCTGAGGAAGGACGCATGCTCCTCAGGGACATACACAGTGGAGAGTGCGGCCACCATTCCTGCGCGCGCACCCTCGCCGGCAAGGTCTTCAGGAGCGGTTTCTACTGGCCTCAAGTGCTTCAAGATGCCGTCACCATCGTTCAGTCTTGCGATGCATGCCAGTTCCACGCCAAGCAAGTCCATCAGCCTGCACTGGGACTCCAGACCATCCCGCTCTCCTGGCCGTTCGCGGTCTGGGGGCTGGACATCTTGGGACCCTTCCCGAGATCGCAAGGGGGCTACCGTTTCCTCTTCGTGGCTGTTGACAAGTTCACCAAATGGGCAGAGGTTGAAGCGGTGCGCACCATCCCTGCCAGGGCAGCCGTGAAGTTCATCAGAGGCCTGGTCTGCCGCTTTGGTGTGCCAAACCGCATCATCACCGACAATGGCTCACAGTTCACCAGCGGCATCTTCAGGGCTTACTGCGAGAGCCTCGGCACCAAGCTCTGTTTCGCCTCGGTAGCTCACCCACAGAGCAATGGTCAAGCCGAGCGAGCAAATGCTGAGGTCCTCAAGGGCCTCAAGACGAGAAGTTTCAACCGCCTCAAGGGCTACGGCAAGGGCTGGATCGATGAGCTCCCCTCCGTGCTCTGGTCCATCCGCACGAACCCTACAAAGCCCACTGGTGAGACGCCATTCGCCCTGGTGTATGGAGCCGAAGCAGTCCTCCCCACAGAGATCAAGCACGGGTCCGCAAGGGTCCTTGCCTTCAATGAGGACAATCAAGAAGACCTCCACAACGACGACCTGCTGTTCCTCGACGGGTTGCGCCGCCGAGCCGCCCTCAGAGCGGCAAATACCAGCAAGACCTGCGACGCTACCACAGCCGCCACATACGTCCGCGCACTCTCGAGACAGGCGACCTTGTCCTCAGGAGGATCCTCTCCAGGGAAGGTCTCCACAAGCTCTCGCCCATGTGGGAAGGCCCCTACAGGGTCGCGCATGTCGCCAGACCTGGCGCGGTGCGCCTCGAGACGGAGGACGGCATCCCGGTCAAGAACCCTTGGAACATCGCGCATCTACGCAAGTTCTACCCGTGATCTCTATCACACCAGGCATTTTTTGTCTCTAGAGGAAAGCGCACAGCTTCACCTCCAAGCTTCACAAAAGCTTCTCTCTCTGAGGGCCAGTCCCTCTGAGCTCTTCCTGTAACGTGCCGCCGCAGGCCGTGAAGAGTCTCAGCCACTGAATGTGGTCCCCATGCCTCGACATGGAAACTTTATCTTGGCAAGCCCAAGTGTAACGAACCAATTCGTTTCCTAGTGAAACATTGCGCTGCGGCGCCGCTATGTAATATTTTGGGGGTGAGTTTTAGTTCTCATTACTCTGTGTTTTCATTCGCGCTCATATCTTTCCCCTTGCGCACCTCGCGAGCGGGGGCTGAGTACGGTGACTGTGCCTCGGGAGCATCCCAGCAGCACCGCAAAACCCAAAAGGATCCGAGCTCTAACACGTGAGCACGCTCTCACGCCTGTTACCTCACCAAAGAGCTCTGGCCCAGGGGCTTGCTCCCAAACCTGCCACCTCACCTAAGGACCTTTGGTACTTACTCTCCTCGCGAGGCACCCATGAGGAAACCTATAAGCGCGCATGAGTTTCTCTACCATGTTTGCTTTGGTTCCACCTCTAACCTACACAGGGAACAAGAGTCCCCCCAAGGCTCGTGGAGTCACGCTCCAGACCCAAAGAGGGAAGCACATCTTCAGGGAAATCAACGCCCTCCACGAGGCAGAACCTCGCTAAGCTAAGTCCTGCGCTTACACCTCAGGCGTTGTGTTTTTCCTCTCACGAGCAACTTCCGTCCCTCGGGCGGGTATTTTCTCCTTCGCATTTCATGGACTGCTTGAGCGTCAAAGGGGAGCCCTCGAGCATCGCGACTCGAGAGCTCTTACCTCTCTAAGCCTTAAACACCCCCCGGCCTTGCTGAGTCATTGCTCTGGCATACCGTAGTGGCGGAGTCATAGCGCTAAGAGACGGGTCCTGACGACGTAAAGCGAAAAAGGCATGGAATAGGGATAAAATGCCCGTCGAGGGGCACACGCACATTGCAGCACAATAAAGTGTTTTACAGACCATCACAAATGAAACAAAGTCTTTAAACAAAGATAACTTGCGCCTCAGGCGCGACTTGTGGCAGGAGCAGCTTAAGCAGAAGTCTTGGCGGCCTCATCCTCCTCAGCGTCATCTTCCGCGCCTTCCTCCTCGACGTCTTCCTCCTCGCCAGAGGCCGGCTCTTCAGCGACCCTCTTGAAGCGGTTGACATAGTCGTTGATCTCCTCCCGCAGCGAGTTGAAGAGGCGCGTCTCGGTCTGAGCATCCCCATGGGCTCGGTCACGGACTCGAAGTCGAAGCATGGATATAGGCGCTTGAGGTTGACGAAGACGCGCTCGACCGCCACCAGCAGGAGCTTGCGGCACTCCTCGTCGACAACATCGTCGAGTTCCGCCACAGGGCCCTCAAGGACGGAGAAGAGCTGGTCGAAGTAGGTCAGATACGTGGCGACGTCGGCGTTCCCGTGGACGGGGACGGCAGGAGCATCCACCCCCAGCTTCGCAGCAAGAGCGTTCCCGCGCGTCACCAAAGATCGGAACATACGCTCCCGCTGCTGCGTCAAGACCCGTGCCGCCACCGCGCTCTGCTCAGCCTCCTCGACCCTCTCCACAACAGGGGCCACCTGCGCATTCAGCTCCTGCATGTCTGCCATCAGGGCTGTGAGGTCCTGCTCCGAGCGCTCGAGGGCCTGCTCCGTGCGGAGATTAGCGTCCTTGGCGCGCTTCAGCGAGGATTTCAAGTTGGCGTTCCACTCCTCCAGCTGGCGAATGCGCTTGCCGAGCTCTCTGCGCTTTTTCTGGAAGCCGTCCTCCTGCTTCTTGAACTTCCCAGCATACTCCCGGGAGACGGCCTGTGTGACAGCAGTGCGGTACTCTTTTTGCTTGGTGAGGGCCTCCGCCTCTGCCTCCTTTTTCTTCTCGGCAAGCTTTTGGTTGGCCTTCTCCACAAGCTCCCGGTGCCGCTCCACCTCCTTGTCGTGCTTGCCCATGGCCTCAGCCAAGCTGCTCTCGCGGGACTCCAAGGCCTCACGTCTCTGTTCATGTCAGTTTCCGCCTGCTCCAGTTTCTCCTCACGCTTGAGCACCTCAGCTTCGCGTGTCGTCATGGCCTGCTCGCGAGCCTCCAGCGACAGACGATGCTGCTCCAGAGACTTCCTCACCACCTCAGCTTCAGAAATTATCTTCTCCTCGCGGCTGGCCAGCTCCTTGCGCTGGTCGGCGAGGGAGGTCTCGATAGCCGCTCGGTCGGAGGCTGCAGCCTGGCGCTCCGCCACAGCCGCCTCCCGATCCTCTGCAGCCGCCTTGCGCTCCGCCTGGACCGGCGCCAAGGCCTCTTGCGCCTCGCGCTCCGCGTTCTCGCGGATCTCCTGGGCCTGCCGCGTCGCCTCGTCGCGCTGCGCCTGAAGAGCTTGGTCGTCAGGGCCACTCCGCCGCCTGACTTCGAAGAAGCGGGCCCAGTCAGCAGCAAGGGCGTCATACCTCCTGCCAAGCTCCGCCTCCTCAAGGGCAAGTTGGGTCTCTAGCCCGTCTAGGGTGCCCCTCACCAAACGGAGGGCAGCTTGGCGGCTCGCGCCGCTCCGGCTCCGGTCGCTCAAGACCAAGGCCCAAGAGCCCTCACGTGGCGCAACGTCCTCCGCCCCAGCGCCAGCCTCTGGTGCTGAAAGCACAGTGCTTGGACCAGGGTCACACGGGGCCACGGAGCGGGCCCCCACCGTCTTGTGCGTCGTTGTTCTCCACGACGACCTCCTCGTGGGCCGCGGGGGCTGGCGAGGGAGGCCTAGCCACCAGTGGCTCAACCGCAGCCTCGCCTGCTGCGGCCTCAGAAGAAGTGGCCTCCCCCTCAGGCTCGGAATTTGGAGGGGGCGGCGGAGGAGTTCCCTCCTCCATCTCGACGTCGGCGCCTCCCGGCGCTGTGTGCTGGTCCCCGCCGTCTCCACGGCGGGTGTCTCTGGGGGCTCCAGTGGAGCATCAGGGCGCGGCGGCGACGGATCTTCGCCGCCTCCTCAAACTGACTCTCGGCAGGAGGTGGCGAGGCAGTTGCTTCTTCAAGGGGCGTCTCCCCACAGGCCTCATGGCCTCGTCAACAGCCGGGCCCGTGGTGACTGTCACCACGGGCTCCTCAGTCCTCTCCAAGGGGCGCTGTAGGCCCCTCAACAACGGTCGTAGCGTCGCGCCGCACGTCCGCAGCCTTGCGGAGTCGGCGCGCTTCGCATGAACCAGACCCCTGATAATCAAGACAGTGAGATCCTCGAGAAAGGCAAGAACTCTCGATAAGCAAGAACGAGTCAAGAAGAAGCAGTACTCACCCAGATGACTTGGCGCGGGTGTCCACCCACACCTTGTTGGCGGAGCGCCGCAGGCCTGTTGAGGCTCCAGCGCTGGGCTCCTCAGGGGCCGCCCAGCTTTCCTCTTGAGAGGAGTGCTCTCCAGGCTTCTGGCGGCCCGGTCGTGGATGGCCTTGGTGCGGGGCTCGCACCGCTTTGCCGCGGCCTCCGGGCCGCTATCGTCCGTCTTCTTCTTCTGTGGCCCGTCGTGACGGGGCCACCACAAAATCCTCGTCCACATCGGACGATACCTCCAGGATCTCCTCCTCAGGGGCCGCCTGCTTTGAAGAGCTCGCCTCCCCTAACGAGGGGTTGACTCCTCCGGCGGCGGCGTCAGCTTCGGCGTCTGAAGCAGCAGAGGACTCGCCAAACAAGTCTTCCTCCACCACAGGCGCCGCAGCCCCCTTCGCCTCTTCTCCCTCCAAGCCCTCTGGCGTGAACGTCGGCATCATCTCCAGAACTGCGAGGCGCTTCTTTGGAGTGAGCTGGTGGAGGGGCCTCAGGTGCTCAGTGCCCGGAACAGGGATCTCCGGGGCGATGAAGAGCGTGCCTAAGATGGAGGCGACGTCGTCTGGCGCGTGGGCGCTGAGGTGCAAGCGCATTGGATCTGCCGGGCCGGAGTACATCCACACCGGCTTCGTGTGCGCCTGGAGGGGAGCGATGCGCCGCCTCACGAAGTCCTCAGCGACCATCTGCCCCGTGAGGCCAGCCTCGCGGACGAGCTTCATGCGCGAGACCAAGTGGGCAATCTTCTGGTGCTGGAGCTTCTCGCTGGACCAATTTGAGTTCTTCAGCGGCGGCGCCTCAGGCTCATCGAAGAAGGCATTCCGCTCCTTGGCGTCGACGAGGACCCACTTCTGGCGGAAGTCCTCCACCTTCTTCGTCACCCTCGTAACGGCCTTGTCGCCATCCCACGACATGGGGATGTAGACGGCGCCCATCCCGTCTGCGATGCGGAAAGACACGCACCCAGACCGCTCGCCGGCGCCGTGTTGCGGAGCGCGTAGAAGCTCCGGAAGAAGGCCACGGGGCATCACTCCCAGATACGCCTCGCAGAGATAGGCGAAGATGGCGAGAATCAGGATGGAGTTCGGGTGGAGGTGCAGGAGCTGGATCTGATAGAAAGCCAGCACCTCCGCAAGGAAGGGAGAGAACGGCGGCACCAAGCCGCGAACAGCGTGTGGACGAAAATGGGGTACCACCCCGCCGCCAGCTTGCCGAAGCGCGCCGCCTTGACGCCGCTGGCGCCATGCTCATTATTCCTCCCGGCGACGAGGACCTTCAGCCTATCCAGCGCCTCCGCTGTGGAGACGCGAGTGCCGATGAGAGCCGGCGCAAGCTCCTCCTCCCGCTGCGCTTCAGCGGAGGCCTCCACCATCGCCGCCTTGCCTTTCTTGGGGCCCATGGCTCGCGAAGGAAGGGCGGCGGAAGAGCTCGGAGAAGAACGGAAATCGCCGGAGTAGTGGAGCACCGGAGGTGTATGAGAAGGAAAGGCGTAAATGCGGCGGAACTGCTGCCGGCACAGCCGCGGCAGCCTTTATATCACCTCAGAGCGGTTTCCGAGGCGTCGTGGGTCCCACCACGACGCCCACCTCCTCCGGAGAAGCCGAGACGCACCAACCGCTCGCCACGTGTCTCGGGCCGGCCGGACACTTTGGGCCCATGACGCTTCGCCTGCGCCCCCTGGACCGCGTCGTGCCCGTCATGGGCCCGGGGGCTACTGTCAGCCCAGTAAGAACCAGGGTGTACTGGGCCAGGCCTCTATAACCCTCAACACTCGGCGAGTGAATCTCGCTAAGGACCAGGCCTGCAAGCCTGGGTGCCCGCGGGGCAGAATCGCCTCGCGGAGGCCTGAGGAGGCAGCTAGGGCCTGTGGAGCCTCTACTCCGCTGCCTCCTCTCCAAGGAAGCTTTCCCTGAAGGGAAGTCAACGCAGAATCCTCCACAGGGCGTTCCCGCCCACGCGAGGGTTCCTTCACTGTAAAGCAAGCTCTGCGGAGCGCACATGGCTTCCGCAGCGGCCGCAGAGTGACCGCGCCTCTGCGCAGGTGACGACGGAGCTACAGTCCCACTTTGGTGATAAAGGAGTCAACAAAGCAGGGGCAACGGCGCAGACCACCAAGCTTTCCTCTTTGGTGATAAGGGAGCAGGCCGGCGCTACGCGCCAAACGCGACGTCACCGTGGGGACTCCCCCGCTCCTCTGCGGCGGCAGCTGGCCGTCCTGGATGGACGGCGGCCTCTCTGCTGCGGCCTCAGCTTTTGTGCCCATGGACCGCGCTCATGGACGCCCAAGCAGCGGTGCACCGTGCTCCCGACCGTTGTCGCCATGTGGTAGCCCTCCGCTGCACAAGGACAGGGAGGAGGCCCGGGGCGCTTATAAAAGGAGCTGGTGCACCACCCTAAGAGGGGATCGAACACATTTTACTCCTAGTCTAGCTACTTGCGCGCAAGGGAGAAGAAGACAGTAGTTTCCCTCCCCTTGTACGCGCCATTGCCACAACATGCCTCGGCAAGCACGCTGTACTGTAACCTCTACAAGCAGCAATACAGACAGGCAGGACGTAGCGGTTTTACCTCCACAAGAGGGCCGTGAACCTGGGTACGCGCCGTGTCTCTCTCTGCCGTGATGTCCCTCCTCAGGCACGACGAGCAGCGTCGCCGCGCCGGATGAGGGTTGATTGACGTCGTGTTCAGCCCCTTACACGAACTCTCTTCGCGAGTGTGACTGCCCCTGTTTCGTGGGAGTCATTCTCCGACAGATAACAGCCAGGTGCAATGCTACTCATGTAAGAAGATGGGACACTACTCCAACGAATGCCCAGAGAAGAAAGCTGATCAAGCCAAGCCCAATCCATTCAAAAAAATACATGTGCATCATGTCAATATGGGAGAAGCATTCAGTGGGATTGTTGAAGATGTCAACAGTAAGTACAACCAATTAATTATACCAGCACATGTTCATTTCAAAAAAAACTAATACATGCCATATGTATGGGTCAATGTTGATGAAGCATAACTCACACAACTAAAGATGTAGCCGACCCACTTGAGTTACCTTGACAAAAAAGAAAAAGATAGACAACCCACAAAAGTTTCTTTTAAGGGTGGTAGCCACCCAGATACCCCGAGCCTATCCCATTTGCTAGCCTCTGCGAATCTCGGGGACGAGATTCCTTTTAAGGGTGGTAGTCTGTAACATCCCAAAAATTTGGAATGTTTTAAAAATCACTAAAAATTGAAACTTTTGTTTTGAATAAAATAAGATACTCGGAATTGAAGTTAAATCTAATATATTACTTTAAATTGCTTAACAAACCCTATTTACAAATTGTTTAGAATTATTTTAAACATACTCTATTTTCAAAATTGTTTTGATCCATTCCTATGATTCTAAAATGAGTTTGTAGCTCCTCTTGAAAAATTGTATTTGTGGTATTCTAATTTGGGATTTATAAAGCCCATGATATGAATTAGTACTTGTAATTTTAAATAATTCCTTCCCTTCTATTTTCTAGATTTAAAGATTTGAAGTGAAATGTCTATTTTGGTATTTCAAATGATTATTTGTATTTAAAATGATTTACCAAACTATTTTTAAAACAAAATGTTTGTATCGAAGTATTTTTACTAAGTCTATCATATTTAGTGATGTTACTCATATTTTTCTGGATTTTAATTTTGGTTCAAAAGGAATTTATAAAACTCCATTTTATAAAATGAACACAAAGGTTCTAATAAACCTTTATGCATTATTTGGATTTCCAAATTTAAAAAAGGTTTGGAAAAGTATGTTTGTAAGATTCAAAAGAAAGGTTTTGATTTTTCAAATCTATAGAAATTGGTTTGAATGGATTTGGATTTTAAAAACGAAAGTTATAAAAGAAATAAGAAAAACAGAAAAGGAAAAGAAAAAGAAGACAGGACAAAAAAATGGTAAATGGGCCGAGCCCAGCCCAACCCCGCGCACCCTCTCCACTGACCACGGGGACCCACCCGTCAGTCTCTATCGTCCAGAGACAGGTGGGGCCCACCTGTCAGTCGTCATCTCCAACCGTCCGGCGCACCCACGACCGCCATGACGCACACGTCGCCGTCGCCCACGACCCACGCGCCCCACTTCCTCGAGCCCTCTTAACCCCCCCTCTGCCCCACGGTGTAGCCCAGGCCGCCCTCTCCATTTTCCCCCACGCTCCCCTCAGGATCACGCTCCCGTTCCGCCGAATTAGTTCGCCGGAGCTCCGCACGGCCGACGCCGCAATCTCCCTATTCCGGCGAACTCGGTAAGCCCCCGGGCCCGAGGACCTCTCCATCCTTTCCCCCACGTCCTGGCGCAGCTCGCTGACCCTTTTCCCCCAAATTCTTCTGCAGAGGATCGAGCAGCTCGTGCTCACCCGAATCTCGCCGGAGCCGCGGCAACTCCGGCCACGCCTCCACTCCGTTCCAGGACACACGCGACAGCGCCGACCCCGCCATCTTCTTCCCCGTGACGCGGCGCACCCCGTAGACCTCCTGCCCGAGCCAAGCACCGCCAGAGCGGCGGAAACGTCCTCGCCCGAAGCACGCCGGCGCCACAGTCGCGTCCATCCCGCCGCGCCGCTGTACCGGGAAGCAATCGAGCACGCCGTCTTGCCCATCGCCTCCGCCACATCACGCCGTGCCTCGTCGTCGTATTCCCGGAGCGAGGGAACCACCGGAGCGCCGCCGCCGTCCAACGCCGAGCACCGCGCCGCCGTCCAAGCCATCTCCGGCGAGAAGCACCCCCAGGTAATGGTCAACGCTCCCGGAGCCGTCCGATCGAACATCAACGGCCACGATTAGATCACTTATCGAAACGGTATGGACCAATCAGGACACGCCACGTGGTCCGGGATTTTCTGAGAATTATCCCGATTTGTTTTAAATTGGTAGTTTTGCAGAAAAGTCCCTGCAACTTCAAATCATCACAACTTTTTACTGGTTTGTCCAAATTTAACAAATTTTATATTTTTGAAAAGCTCTGGACTTGTAGAATCTTTTAGAACTATTAGTTTACTGTTTTGTCAAAGTTTAAATCATTCAAATTTCAAATGAGAGATTTGAGTATATTTAGCATAACTTTATTTTTATAAGTCCAATTTTTGCAAATAAATATTTTTGGAAACCTTAGGTTCTGTAGAATAACTTGGTCACTTTTAAAAATATTTTTGATTACTTTTAAAACAAACTAAAAACCAGAGACTTAAATGGAGTATTTTGGTTATAGTTTAAATCCTATAAATTATTTTAAATATGTTTCCTTTATGAAAAGTGACCCATTAATTGCCTCTGTCCAGAAAGACCAAAACCCATTTTTAGAAAATGTTTGTGAACCCAATTAGTAAGTTTTGTGTTTAGGATTTTTTTTTTAAAATATTGTGTGACAAAAATCATTGTTTTAAATGTGTTAAACCTTTTCCAAAATTCCTTATGTGACCATTTGATTAAGACCAACCTTTTAGAACCCTTGGAACACCACAGCAAGTTATATATGACATCTATGATGTTCATACATAATTTCTTGACCATCCTTTAACCAAAATGGCAAACCCTAAACCTAATCATAATAATTCTTTTTGCATATTGAATTATGTGATGAACCTCGACCAAAGTTTTGTGAAGACCCTGATATGCATGTTTGCTTTTGTATGTGATGATGTTGTTGAATTGTTTGTTTACTATTGTGTTATCTCTATGTTTAGATTGTACGGAGTGCTTTACGTGTTGTGAAGAGTGTAACTTCAACTCTTCAGTTGGCCAAGGCAAGTGACACCATAAAAGTCCTACTACTTTTACTACTATGCACTTAGTGTTTTCAGTAGTATGCATGATAGGCTTGTTACTGAATATTATACTATGCTATGCTCCTATTAGTGTGTAGCCATCCCCCACCCAGAACTTTGTAGTATGGAACTTAGTATAGTCATGCTATGAAAAATGTTTTGATTAGTTGGATAGTGATGAAAACTAATAACTAATCAATGAACTACCTGGTGCTGGTTGGAGAACCATGGTGGGTGACTACTCAGGGGTCCATGTCTATGGTTCATGTCTATGGTAATTTGCCCTTGGTGGAAGTGCACAATTGTGGAAAGTCACCCAGGCTTAAAGAGATTGTAGACTCTCCTTGTTCAGTAGCTTCTAGTGCAGCCACATGTCATATGGGCTCTGTCTTCATGGAGTAAGTTGAGCGGACTCATCCCGGCTTGACAGGTGGTGGTAGAGGTTTATAGGTGAAGCGCGTCAGGCCGGTATGGGATGGGAAAGTTCTTCCGAAATATCTCGTCTCAGTCTTCTCTTTTCCATTGCATAAATGGTTGCAATGGAGGATGGAATGATTGGGTCTTGTGGTGAAAGTGCACACCCTCTCGAGAGTTAAAAACTAAGTATACTTAGCCGTGTCCCCGGTTATGGACATTTTGAGCAACTAGACCGGGAAGCTGTTGAAGATCTCCTCATCCCAATTTCTAAATTAAAACTTGAGGGTGAACAAGGGATGGGAGCTCACTGATGTCTATCGGCGGTGCTTGTTGTGAGTAGTTGTCAAAGGTGTTCACTGATGTCTATCATGGTACTCTTTGTCTAAGATAAAAATTGTTTTACAAATGATAGGATGAAACTGGCTTTATGCAAATCAGCCTCAAAACTCCACTTAGCCAAAGATTCATGTAGAATATAGGTTGCCATTTATATCCACATAAGTGTCATCTTGCCATCACAATTCAATTGTGCTGACCATATAGTTGGGCTGTAACTCACCGTTGCAGGTCCGTCAGACGATGAGTGAGGTTTTGAAAGGACAAGGATTGCTCCCCCAAGATGTGTGCATTAATTATGAATTTGCATTTGAATACAAAATGCACACACATGAGATCATCACTCTCTCTCTATATATATATATATATATTATTCAAACACTAGTCATGTTCAAGAAAGGCAAGAAATTGCAATACCAATTTAAAGAACGGTGTTTTACTCAAAGTAGGATAGCTTCCCAAAGAATAGTGCATTATTAAGAAGTATGACTTTTGAATGTCAATGCACAAGAATTGGATCATTGCTTTTCCCAACTCAAGAAAGCACAAAATAAATTTTGTGTAGAGCAATAAAGGATCCAAAAGATACAAGGAAGACAAATGAGTGTTAGATCAAAACAAATCATTGGCAATCAAATAAGGCAATTCAAAGCAAGAGACAAAGTGAATATGATCAATATATTTACCACAAATATGATTATCACTTGACAAGACAAGTAATGTATGGAGATATTTCTCGGTGGTGGATTGCAAAGATATATTCAAGATCATATTCACAAAGCATAAGTATATGGCGAAGGATAGGAATTAAAAGCCATGCTTAGATAGATAGATATTCTTGATAGCTTCAAATATTCACGCGATCATGCAAAGCAACTCCAAGGAGTAGCTTGAAGCAATTGGTTTCCCAAAAAGATATATGAGAACATATTTAGGGAAAGCCATATCAAGAACTTCCATCACAAACAAGATCCAAAAGTGTGATTAAACAAAATCATTTTAGCAAATATGGAACTTGTTTGAGAAACATGCCACATAAGAACAAGATAATTGACAACATCAATTCTAGGTGGCAAAACCTCACATGTTCACATTATCTAGGCTCGTAATGAGCACATAGCTTATTACTCCCCCATAATGTGATAATCCATTTATTTTAAAACAAGAGACAAGCAAAACCAATTTGAGAAATTAATGGATAATATAGAATTAGAATTCTCATGAGCAAGACATACCACATAGAGAATAGATAACATTGAAATATCGACACTAAGTGGTATTCCTCATGTATACACAATTTTAGGATTGTGAAGTGCACGAAGCATATCACTCTCCAAAAATGGATAGTCCATTAATCCCTCAAATAGAGCCAACAAGATAGGATATCAAATAAAAGCAATAAGGCTCAACACAAATACATGGTGTGCAAACCAACGTACACAATCTTGATTACTCAAGATAAGTAAGTAGAGAGCACAACACATACCAACACTAGTAAGGTACAAAACCTAACACATGCAAGGGTGCAAGCAACTTTCAATGTATATATGATTTTAATAAAAGTTACCGCAAGGAGGAACATTGGATGAGATAGAACAATATAATCCAAATGACTTGACTTGAGAAAATATAATTGATGAAGATCCCTTAATTCTTCATAATGTAGCCAAGTCTCCAATGCCCTCCAACAACACCTATTGATCAAGTTTTAGCTTGTTGGTCCCCAACCAAGTTGGGTCCTAAGAGGTTAGTCACAATAGGTTTGGCAACCCAAATGGTTCTTTTCTTGACACCACTTTGAGTACCAACATATTTGGCAAACACATTGCCAACCTTATCCTTCCGAAGAGAATAAACATCATTAATAATAATGGGTTGGATAAGGTACCATTTGTGCATGAAGAAGCAACGTGACCCTTCTCACGGCATAGGTAACAACACCTACTTCCTCCTTTCTTCTTAGTTGAAGTCTTGACTTGAGGAGGGGTAGCTTGATTCTTCTTGGGAAGAGGCCGTTCTTCACCTTGAGGAACTTGAGATTGCACTTGAGGCTTCTTCCCTTGTTGCTTCTCACCAAGAGGCTTCTTCTTCAAAGGGCAAGATCTAACATGGTGCCCTTCAACTTTGCACTTGAAGCAAATAATCTTGGCCGAATTTTAACTTGTTCTTAGCCCTTTTTCTTCTTGTTATACTTGGACTTGTTCTTGTTATTGGAGTTGAATCCAAGTCCACTCTTGTCATTGGGGCGTCTTTGAACACTCAACATATTGTCAAGTGTAGAATCCACACCATGACGCTTTTCCAAGTCTTTCTTCAACGAAGTGACTTGGGCCTTGAGCTCTTTTAATTCCTCTACATGGTTAGAATCAACACAAATACTAGAGGAAGTAGAAACTTCATTGTTAGAGCAACAAGGCAAAGAAAGTAATTCATCACAAGATGTAGCAAAATTGTTAGTGGATGAATCACTAGGACTAGCACAAGACAATAAAACATTTTTAGTAGAAGTTGTGCCTTTGTCTACATGAGGCTCACAAGATGTTACCTTTGTAGCGATAGCCTCATGAGCTAACTTTAGCCTAGCATGGGATGCTAGAAGATCCTCATTAGAGATAGAGAGCTTTTCATGACTTACTTCCAATTTCCCATACTTACTAGTTAGCAACTCAAATTGAGCCCTTAGCTCAACATTCTCCTTCAAAATAGATGCTTCACAAGAAGTGGAGTTAGTAGCACAAGCATCATTAATATTAGAAATGGAAGAAGACAACTTAGCAAGCTCATCTTTCAACCTAGCATTTTCCTCAATAATATTAGCATGATTACAAGAGGAAGTAGAGGAGCTAGGCACATCAATTTTAGATAGTTGAGTTTGGAGTTGATCATGAGACTTGGTGAGGAGAGAGTGTTCACTTTCCAAAGCCTTATGAGCTTTGTCAAGTCTCTCTACCTCCTCAATTAGTCTAGCATTGCCAACACCAAATTCAACCTTTTCCTTTCTAAGCACATTATATTTTGCAATCGTATGCTCATGTTCCTTAATGAGTTTAGCAACCACTAAATCATTTCTCTCATCAAGAGACACTCGAAGCTCATGTTCTTCCTCAAGAGCATTTTCTAAGGATGCTCTTTCCATTGCATCCTCTCTTTCAATCCTTCCCTTTTCTTCAATGATATCTTTGCACTTAATAGCAAACGTCAAAATTTCACTCAAGTAAGAGCAAGCTTGACTACCTTGAGGGAGAGCAACAAATACCAACTCACTCTTCTCCTTTAAGGAGTCAATATCATTCTCTTTTAATCCATAATAATCCTCATCCCATCATCACAAGGAGTAGAGGGTTCCAAAGGTGAAGATACCTTTGATTCCTTAGCCATAAGGCAAAAGTGAGAAATGGACGATGAAGATGAAGAATAGCTTGAAGCACCATTGAGATCCATGTCTTGTTCCAACAAATGTTGGTTTTCCTCTACATTGTTAGCCACACACGAAATAGAGGATATGGAAGTATTGTTTTCATGACAACAAGACATATGAAGCATATCATCATGAGATTTAGTTAAACAACTATTATATGATATGCAAAGACTATCAACACTAGCATGTAAGACATTTGAGGTGCTAGAAGTGTTTAAGTCCAAAGATAGAATATTGCAATGAGATAGAGATGACGTATAGTCAATAGAGGATTCACCATCAACAATGCAATTTCTATCACCACTCATCATTTCATTACCTTGTGACAAATCACATGTTGGTGAAGTGGAAGAATAAGTGAGCTCGTCACGTCCGGAGGTGGAGGGACAACAATCATCCTCAATAATGTTGGACACTTCGTATTTATCTTGAAGCTTGGTCCAAAGCTCATGAGCGTTCCGGAAAGGCATGATTGAAGCAAGAACTACATCGCTCAAAACACATATAAGGCCATTAGATACTTGAGTATCGAGATGAGAGTTTTCCTCATCCTCTAAAGATGATTCTTGAGAATCCTTTGGAGGAGAAAAACCCACATCTACAAGACTCTTGATATAATTTGGACCAATGGCCCTAAATAGATTAAGCATGCGAATTTTCCAAACATCATAATTAGTGCCATCGAATTTAAGAGTGGGATTGTGCACTAATTCTCTAAACGACATCTTTACTCTCTAGGCGGTAAAGCCCTAAAAGAGAGCCCAGGCTCTGATACCAATTGAAAGGACAAGGATGTCGCCTAGAGGGGGGGGTGAATAGGCGATTTAAAACTTTTACGGTTTAGGCTTGATAATTGCGGAATAAAACTAGTTGTTTAAATTAACAAGCCAACAACCTAAATAAACTAGGTCACCTATGTGCACCAACGACTTATGCTAAGCAATACCAGCAACAAGGTGATAGCAAGATATAGTACTTCAAGCACGAAGGCTATCACAATGTAAAGTGCATAAGTAAAGAGCTCGGGTATAGAAATAACCGAGGCACGCGGAGACGACGATGTATTCCCGAGTTCCTCCTTTTTAGGGGAGTACGTCTCGTTGGAGGGGTGTGAGATTCAAACTCAAGATGACACAAATGGCCTCACCCTATTCTCCGATGAACCTTGCCCAAAAGCTCGGTTCACCTTCCACTATTGATTTCCTTTTGGGCGGAAATCGAGTCCCTTACAACAAACTTGAGGCACAACCCACAAAAGGATCGGGAGCTCCCAAGCGACCACAAAAGGCCTTGCACCGCCACAAAAGGCGCCACTCGCCACAAAAGGCGTCTAGGGTCCAATGACCCAAGAGTAACAAACTCACGAACTTTCACTTCCACGAATCTTCGTGGAGAGAGCAAACCGATGCACAAAAGCAATGGCAAGAGCACACGGAGTGCTCAAGTCCTTCACTCTCAAATTCCAACAAAGCAACAAATGCTTATGGGGGAATAAGAGAGGAAGAACAAAGGAGGAGAAACACCAAGAACTCCAAGATCAAGATCTACTAGGTTCCCCTCACTAAGAGGAGGAATGGATTGGTGGAAATGTAGATCTAGATCTCCTCTCTCAAATCCCTCAAAGATATGCAAGAATCATGGGAGGAATTGGGAGAGGGGCAAGCTTTCCAAGGTCAACAATGGAGGAGAGAGAAGGGGAAAAACGTGCTTGGAAGAGCTAGTTGGCTGAAGGTAGGTGGAGGGGTATTTATACCCCTCCTAGAAAAAGAGCCGTTGCAGCCAACTTAGACCGAAGTTTCCGGACCACAAAGGCCGGAGACTCCGGACAGTGCGGAGACTCCGGACCAAAAGTGCGGAGACTCCGGACCGGGAAGAGCAGGGAAAAAAACCGTTTGCAGAAAACTAACACCGGAGACTCCGGACCACAAAGGCCGGAGACTCCGGTCTGGGCGGAGACTCCGGGGAGACTCCGGACCAACTCCGGATTCAAAACAGCGGCTGCCGCCGCGAAGCTCTTCAACGCAGAAAAACCAGATGGGCCGGAAACTCCGGACCTTGAGGGCGGAAACTCCGGCCCTGCCGGAAACTCCGGGGAAACTCCGGACCTACTCCGGCCTCGATACCGCAAGCGCCGTGCGCGAGGCACTTAGCCTCAAAACCAGGGTCGGAGACTCCGGACCGAAAACCACGGAGACTCCGGACAGAAAAACCAGCAGAGCAGCAAATCCTGAAATGCAATAACTTTCTCGTCCGAACTCCAAATCAGGTGAATCCAATTGCGTTGGAAAGGTAACGACAAGAACTTTGCTACAAAAAGGGTCACAAATATGGAGGAGATATCAAGGGTCACAAATATGGAGGAGATATCACACATGGGAGGTGTGGATCTTATATCGAGGAGGACCGGTAATATTTCCAACACCGAGAACGCAACAAGTTTTCCATCCGGACTCCGTTTTCAATGATCTTGGGCTTGTTCCGAAGATAATCACAAGCACTACAAGATCATGCATATACACATCATAGTCCATCATGTGAGGAGGAAAACATAAGAGGAGAGTTTTCGGTGTTGGAGAGTTTGACGTCTCTAGAAACGACGAACCGGTAAAACCTCCAACACCGAAAACGCAACAAGTTGTCAATACGAAATCCGTTTTCGGTGAACTAGAGCTTGGTATGGAGATGAACACAAGCTCTAAATTCTCACATGGATAAAAGCCAAATAAGAACCGAGAAAGATGATAATGCCAAGTATGCAAAGGTTTGAGCTCTCCACAAAGATGCGATCAAGTTACTCACTTGAGAGCCCCTCTTGATAGTACGCCGTCTATCCTAAACCCGGTCTCCCACTAACACCACGAGACCGGTAAAATAGAAAACCTATCAAGATCATACCTTTGCCTTGTGCATTCCATTTGAGGTAGATGATGACGATCTTGATCTCTTCAAGTGAACCACCTTTCTTGATTGCGCTTGCTAGCACATGCTTGATGAAGACATCTCCAAATGCTCCCCCATACTCCGTTATGGGAGAGCCTCGCTAAGCTCCGTCTTCATGAATCCACTTGCGCTTCATATTCTTGTCTTGATATGATGATGGCTTGGAGATAAACATGAATCTTCACTCAATCTTCTTTTCCAAGCCACTCTTGCAATAAGCTCATCTCTACACATGACCATTCTTCATATATAAATCCTTGGATAGAACCTTGGTCATCATATACTCTTCTAGAGTCCAACACATGAACTCCAAACTTCTTCATGGACTCGATCTATAAAGATATCTCAATGCAAACATTAGTCCATAGAGATTGTCATTAATTACCAAAACCACACATGGGGCAACACATGCTCTTTCAGGTTTCGACAGGGTTTCGAGTCTACAACTAACATGCTTGCCTGTGGCACATGAAGATGATGGGCTCACTGTATCATTTGCTTTCCGCTGTGTGTTTACTTTGGTTTGAGCCAGCCTTCGGCTATGCACCTTGTATCGAATCTTTTAATTTCTGGATCATCGTGTAATATACTTTGATACAATGTTATGGTATTGCATCTCAAACTGTGTGTGCTAGCAAGTCGATCCAGGGACTAGCACGTTACACGGGGAATCCCATCCTTTGTTAAAAGGTGGGGGTTTTACAGTTACCTCCAACTTCACCGCCGACGGCTTGACGCCGCACTGGAGCTCTATCGCGCGCAGCAGCGCCGCGGCCGTGACGCGCACGCCCCAAGTTTCCTCGGTCGCCCACAAGGCGTAGCCAAAGAACAGCTTCTCCTGCTCAACCATCCCGGCCGTGCGGGCGAGGACGACGCTGCCGAAGTCCGGCCGCATCTCCGGCTCGCCGCGCCGGAACTCCTCGGAGAAGATGCGGCTGTCCGGGATGCGGGACCACGCGGGCGCGCCTCCGCCACGGACGTGCTCACCGACCGCGCCGGAACTCTCGTCCCAGTACGCTCCTCCGCCGCCCCGCACGTGCTCACCGCCCGCGCCGGAACTCTCCGCCCAGTACGCCTCGCCGTCGCCGCCACAGTCGCCGCCGCCCGCCATCACCTCCGATCTAGGGTTCGGCCTCTGTTTGACTTTGAAACGATGAGTTACAGGAGCCAAATTTCGGATAAAAATATACCCCTCCGTTTTTACATTTCCATCCTTCTAATATTTAAACAAGGTGGTTTTTGCAAAAATAGTCATCCACGTGGCCATCTCGTGCCACGCGCGTGACCGTTTCCAACGGAAAACGGTCTGACACGTGGGCCCAGAGACCACCGTGCACCCACTTGTCCAGATGTGTGACAAAAAAATCACGTTTTGGAGATGTGTGACTTAAGTGCACATACGTGACGAGTTGCATGACTGCGGGTGCCATTAACTCTAACCAGATGTATACGCACGTATAGGTATGCTTAGTGAACTGTATGACGGATCGCTCATGTGTAAACTGTATACAGGAGAAACCGAGGAAGAATACTGTATATGGGAGAAACTGAGAAGTAAAATAGACTAATGAAGTATGTTGTACACAGTAGCTCGTGCATACCTAGAGCTTATCCTCTCCCCGTCACTGTAGCTCCTGGGAGGAAGGCGATTTTTGGAGCAACTCCGTCGATCCACCGCGTCTGCGCCGCTGAGGCGTGGGATTCCTCCCCTCCGCCGGCCGCCTCGGCGGCGGGAGGGTGGGGATCCCTGTCTCCGGCCTGTACATACGGTAGGGTAGGGTGGAGATCTCGCCGGCGGCGCCTTAGAGGAGTGGGTGCTGGTGGTGGGGGTTTTGGTGTCGCCGTGGTCTTCTCCGGCGGTGGAGTTCTTCGGGCTCGTCGTCGTCGCGCGCGACCTGCAGGAGCTCGACGCCCGGCGTGGTGGTCGAGCTTGTCTGCCTTCCGTCAGATCCGCAGTGGCGGCAGGTCTGGTGGTGGAGGAGCTTCAAGGAGGCAGCTGAGCGGGCTCGTGGTGGGCAGGTGGAGGATCCGGCCATCTCCGGTGAGGTGGTTTGGCGCAGGCCCCGGATCTGGAGCAGGCCGTGCTTGGGGAGACCCCCCGACCGATGCGTGTTCTTCGTCGTCAGTGCCAGTTCTTCGGAGCTGGTGTTTCCTGCGGTTCATCGACGCCTTCGGGCTAGGAGTTCGTCTGCTCCCTTGGTTGTGGGTGGTGTTGGCTGGTTTCAGCTCCGCTTTTCTTGGATCTTCTCTGTTCTTCCTTGTATTCCGATCTGTATTTCGTTTCTTGCTGTTTAATACAAGTATGGAAAATCAAAAAAAAAAGTATGTTGTACACATAGTTGGTCAATCCGTTAAGATGCAGATCTTCGTCACGCCGTTCTACAATCTTCCCCGAACTCCGTCAGCCGGTGCTGCTGGATTTAGATGATATTATCGCGCAGGCAATGCCCGATTGCTCGGAGAGCTCGGCGTGTTGATGCTTTGCGATCCTCCACTTCTCTATTCTTTCTTTTTCCTGATTTGATGCTGCACGTGCGTGGCTGATGATTTTTCATGGTTCATGCTACTGATGTGTTGCTCTGTGTCAATTAACACTGGTTCTGACCATATAGGTGGGCGATAGGTTCGGTGGAAGGAGTCTGATGATTCTTTCACGTGACTAATTAGGCGTCTTTTTTTCTCCTTTTGCTCTACTTTGTGGTTAATATATGCCCAGATCAGACCAGTCCAGGTCGCTGCCGAGCTATGCCCGTATCAGGTGCTAACTATGCTCGCAGTCATGGATTATGAAAATAGACCACAGTGTCATGAAAGCTGTTCTGGCTTAGCGTCAGGCTCTTGCAGCTGTGGTTCTGGACCCGACGACACATTCAAGCATGCTGACCAGATTATGTGCGCCGGCGGGAGCTATTTCTTGCTTGACGATGTTCCTAAATTTCTTCTCTCATTTTTGTTCTACCGCTAGGATTTACGATTCATATACTCTCTTGCACAAAGATCGGTCTTTATTGTATAGGTTTCCAAGGATATGGTTTAAATTGGCTCGATTAATATGTCTTAGCAAATAGCAACATATCTATTTCTTTAAAAAAAAATCATAACCGTAGTTATTTTACGGAAATAACTAGGTATCAATGAACTTATGTTTCATATACCATATTTATTTTGGTTTCAAACTAAACATATTGTAATTATTTTAAATTTGTACTTTTTATTTTTTTATCATTATCAGCAAGATACTTGTGTTGTAGTATCATTATTTTTTATCGTCTTCCCGATGCATATTCCTTTTCTCCCGTTGCAACGCACGGGCAATTTACTAGTATGTCTATATTGTCTATCTCTTTCCGATCTTCTGACTAGTGACGTCAGGTTAGATCGAGTGGTTTTGTCGACATTCATTTTAGATATTTTTTCCTCTAAATCTAATTGATGAAACAATACTTAGGGAAATGTTAGATAAATAAAGTTTACAATATCGTAATCCTAATGTAATATATAGTTTTTCTGATGTAAAAAAATATAGATATATAGTAATGAGTAGAAAAGATGTAAGAAACTACAAAACAAGTATATGCTTTGAACTAATGTCTCTTATGAAATTTGAATATATTGATCAATAGTTCATTTTGTGTTGCACGTGTAGGTTTACTAGTCAATGAAAAGGAATTGCTTAGAGAATCTCCACCAGCGCACCCAATAGAGCGTCCTGCAAAGTTGCCAGACATGCACTATTGGACGCGCCAGCAAGCGTTGCCGCCTATTGGAAGCGCCACGCCCACCGGTCGCTCACAATAAACGCTTATAGATCACAAATTTAAATAGTATCTCTAAAATAAAATCAGTGGAATAGTTGAATCCACATGTACCAATGTAGAACTGAATACATAAATTAAATAGGGCATATAACTATTTAAATTAAAATGAATTGGGCCTTCAATTAGGATGGTCATATGTTTGGCCTTTGAGTGCCCACAGATGCGCAACTAAATCATTTTGTGGTTGCTCGTGTGCTCTTTCATTCTTAATTTCAGCGTTAATTGTGAGGAAGTGGCAAAGTTTGCAGTCAAATCCGCATTCATGATCAATCTAGGCAAGAGGACCTACATGATAGTATGGATGGTCATCAAGTTGTGGGATGATCAACACGTTCACTCTCGATGATCATGTTGTGTAAGATCACACAAGTCATCATCACCTTCCACATCTGCTTTTGGGACCAAGTTAGAGCAGGATACCTGATGATACCAAAGCGAGATTGTAGCACACCAAATGCCCGCTCGAAATCCTTCCTGGCATCGGTTAGATGCCATCTGCTAGATAGCACCCCTTGTCATACCCATGGCCATTGATCTCGTGGTTGCATGTTGGAGCTTCGCCTTCAGTTAGTCGGTTTAAAACCGTTTAGCATTGCAGCACGTTGATCGTGAGTTCTAGCCATACCCAAAAAAAGCATGCCAAATCCACATATCATGATCAGCCACTGCTTATAGCACGACACTGCACTCTCCAACAGGACCCTTGTAAACTCCTTGTCAGGCGAATGTGCAATTCTTCCATGCTCAGTGCATGCCGTTGATGCTACCAAGCATATAAGGAAATCCTCTAGCTACATTTTGCGCTATTAGCCTAGCAGTGTCACCTTCATTTGGTTGTTGATGCATGTAAAATGCATACATGAACTTTGCACTATATCACTCATATTCCAATCATATTTGCATCATATAAGGGTTATACCACTGTTATTTAATGATTTTAGGAAATAAAATAATTGTTTCTTATTTTTATGGAATTAATCCTGCGCCATTATTTCTTTCCTTTCCTTTTATGTTTCAGGGACCTAAACGACGTCATAAAAATCTGGAAAAATACAGGCGTCATTATTTTGGAAGGAGGAAGACGTAGGAGCGAAGGAATCAAGCAAACGGAGGCCGGAGGGCCAAAAGGGGGTGGCCCACGCGGCCACTGTACCTGGCCGCGTGGGCCCACCAACTTGGGCCTCGAGGCTCCGCAGCCGTCAATCTTTGCTCCACCGCCTTCATCTTGACCTAAAAACGCCTATAAAAGAAGTCCCACGGTGTTCTCAAAAACAAGCGCCGCCATATCACAGAAACACGAAAACGAAGATCTGGAGCTGCAGATTGGAGGGGAAAAACTCCGGCGGGGCGCTGTGATGTCTACGCACGCTTCTATTCTTGTAGAGAGTGTTGGGCCTCCAAGAGCAGAGGTTTGTAAAACAGCAGCATGTTTCGCTTAAGTGAATCACCCAAGGTTTATCGAACTCAGGGAGGTAGAGGTCAAAGATATCCCTCTCAAGCAACCCTAAAATTAAGATACAAGAAATCTCTTGTGTCCCCAACACACCTAATACACTTGTCAGATGTATAGGTGCACTAGTTCGGCGAAGAGATAGTGAAATACAAGTAATATGGATGATTATAAGTAGTAATTGCAATCTGAAATAAAAATGGCAGCAAGCAAACATGTAGCAGAACTTGTTGTAAACGGTGTTTCAATGCTTAGAAACAAGGCCTAGGGATCATACTTTCACTAGTGGACACTCTCAACAATGACAACATAATTGAATAAATAAATGCTACTCTCAAACACTCTCTTGTTGGATAACAAACACCATTCATTGCGTAGGGCTGCAAAAGCGCACCTCAAAGTCTCAGTAAACAAACACCGACAACGTCACAAAGGAATCACACACGATGCGCACACTGTCACCTTCACACCATGGAGAGTGAATCCGGAGTTCATATTAAAGTAACCTCTAGAGTGGCATAATAGATAAAGAGTAACATCTACTTATTCAACTAGATTACAAAGCTCATGATCATATAAAGATCACACCATGGAGAGAGAGATAAACGACATAGCTACCGGTAGAGCCCTCAGCCTCGGGGGAGAACTACTCCCTCCTCATCATGGGAGACAGCAACGGCGATGAAGATGGCGGTGGAGTCGATGGAGATGGTTCCGGGGGCACTTCCCCGTCCCGGCAGGGTACCGGAACAGAGACTTCTGTCCCCCGAAACTTGTCGTCGATGGCGGCGGCGCTGCGGAACCCTTGGTGGAATATGACTGATTATTTTAGGGTTTTCGCGTCTGGGGAATAAATAGGCGAAGGGGCGACGTCGGTGGAGGCGCGGGGCCTGCTCCCCATAGGGTGGCGCGGCAGGGGCCCCACCCGCGCCGCCATGTGGGGAGGGCGCCCTGCTACCCCCCTTCGTCTCTCCTTCGGACTTCGGGAACGTGTCGGGAAAAATAGGCATCTGGGATTTTGTTTCATCCAATTCCGAGAATATTTCTAGAACAGCTTTTCTGAAACCAAACACAGCAGAAAACAGGAACTGGCACTGTGGCATCTTGTTAATAGGTTAGTTACAGAAAATGCATAAAAATGCTATGAAGTGTGAATAAAACATGTAGCTATTGGTATAAAACTAGCATGGAACATAAGAAATTATAGATACGTTGGAGACGTATCAAGCATCCCCAAGCTTAGTTCTACTCGTCCTCGAGTAGGTAAACGATAATAACAATAATTTCTGAAGTGACATGCTACCAACATAATCTTGATCAAATAATATTGTAAAGCATATGTCATAAATGAAGTGACTCAAGGCAATGGTCTATAGTTTGCTAACAAATAGATAATGAGTAAACACTGAATCATATAAGCAAAAGCTTTTCATAAATAGTACTTTCAAGACAAGCATCAAAAAGTTTTGCATAAGAGTTAACTCATAAAGCAATAGATTCTAAGTAAAAGGCATTGAAGCAACACAAAGGAAGATTAAGTTTCAGCAATTGCTTTCAACTTGTAACTTGTATATCTCATGGATAATTGTCAACACAAAGCAATATAATAAGTGCAATAAGTAAACATATAAGAATTGTTGCACACAAAGTTGACACAAGTGTTTGCTTCAGGGATAGAAAGGAGTAGGTAAACTGACTCAACAATAAAGTAAAAGATAGGCCCTTCGCAGAGGGAAGCAGGGATTAAATCATGTGCTAGAGCTTTTTAAGTTTTGAAAACATATAGAGAGCATAAAGTAAGTGTTTGAGGGGTGTTTGTTGTTGTCAACGAATGACAGTGGGCACTCTATCCCCCTTGTCACCCAAACTTTCAAGAACGGCTCCCATGAAGGACGTTATTTCTACCCAAGGGTAGATCATCCCTCTTCTCTTTTGTTTACACATGCATATTTATAAATTGGTATGACACTCCTTCCAACCTTTGCTTACACAAGCCATGGCTAACCGAATCCTCGGGTGCCTTCCAACAATCACATACCATGGAGGAGTGCCTATTTGATAAAGTTTAACATTTTGGAATTTGCTTTTGATAAATCATTGGCAAACATGTGAAGAGAATCAAATGGTTATAGTTGAGATTAATTGGGACTGGGCACCCCATTTGCTAGCTCTTTTTGCAAGTTATTGGATAAGCGGATGTATATGCCACTAGTCCATTGGTTAAAGTCTGTCATGAGTAAATGACAAGGTGATAGAGTAAACGCCACATACTTACTCATGAGCTATAAAACATTGACACAAATAAGGAGTAATAGCTTTTGAATAGTTTAAAGGTAGCACATGAAGTATTTACTTGGAATGGCAGAAAATACCACATAATAGGTAGATATGGTGGACACAATTGGCATGGGTTTTGGCTCAAGGTTTTGGATGCACGAGAAGTATTCCCTCTCAGTACAGAGTTTAGGCTAGCAAGGTTGTTTGAAGCAAACACAAGTATAAACCGTACAGCAAGACTCACATGAAAACATATTGCAAGCATTATAAGACTCTACACTGTCTTTCCTTGTTGCTCAAACACTTTTACCAGAAAATATCTAGACCTTACAGATACCAATCATGCAAACCAAATTTCAACAAGCTCTACGGTAGTTCTTTACTAATAGACTTTTAACTACATGATGCAAGAGCTTAAACATGAAATACTTGAGAGCTCAAAACAATTGTCAAGTGTCAAATAAAACAAGACAATCATCTATATGAGTGTCTTTTCGATATACCATCTACCACATGCAGCATTTTCTGAACCAACACATCAACCAAGCAACTCTCCAAGTAATTTACAAAAGAAACAAGAGAGTACTTTCCACAAGAATTAACAGCTCTAAAAGAGATGCATGAAAAACAAGAGCTAAAAGCATAGCAGTAGCTAGATAAGAATACTCAAAAGATATAAGTGAAGAATATGAGTATTCACATGAAAAAGCGGAGCGTGTCTCTCTCCCACACAAGAATGCTAGGATCTAACTTATTCAGAAAATAAAAACAACAAAGCAAAAAATAAAAGCAAACAGACGCTCCAAGTAAAGTACATAAGATGTGGAAGAATAAAAATATAGTTTCGCTAGAGATGATTGATGCATGTAAAATGCATACATGAACTTTGCACTTTAATTGCTTATATTCCAATCATATTTGCATCATATAAGGGTTATATCAATGTTTTATAATGATTTTTTGGAATATTCATTTATTTCCTATTTTTATGGAATTAACCCTGCACAGGCAGAAAACCCCGTTTTCTTATTTTAATGTTTCAGGGACCCAAACGTCAACGAAATCACCTGGAAATTTACGGGCGTCAATATTTGGAAGGAAGAAGACCTGTGGGCGAAGGAAGCGAACAAGCGGAGGCCCGAGGCCCGAACGGGGGTGGCCCACGCGGCCAGGTACTGTGGCCGCGTGGGGCCCACCCGTTTGGCCCTCGTGGCTCCGTTGCCGTCGATCTTCGCTCCACCGACATAGTCTTGACCTAAAAACGCCTATAAAAAAGGTCCCCCGACGTTCTCTGGAAGGAGCGCCGCACAAACACAGAAACACCGAAACGGAGATCAGGAGCTGCAGATTGGAGGGGGAAAACTCCGGCGGGGCGCTGCCGGCGTGGTCTCCATCTTCTCCATCGACTTCTCCATCGGCCGTCTCCATGATGAAGAGGGAGTAGTCCACCTCTGGACTATGGGTTTGTGGAAGTAACTTATGTATCTCTCCTCTCTTGAGCTTCACTAATTAGCACCGTATGAGCTGCTGAACATGATTACGGTCACCGTTGTAATATCTTTGTGGTGGATCTTTATGAGTTAATATATGTTTGAGATTGCAATGTTTGTTTCAGTTATGAGTATAGATGCATATTATGTACCCCGTTCTTGTTTACTTGTTTTGATCAAGCATGTTTATGAGAGCGTGTGTGGGGGAACGTGTGCATTAGTTGGAGTAACGGGGGTGGCTAGTGCAGTGGACGTGAGAGAAAGTTCTGCGATCCACTTTGGTATCTTTACCTTACTTTGTTACCTCACTAGGGATAAACTAAAATACCATGCTACCGGGGATGTGGGCGTGACCATTGCCACTACTCCATGACTAGATCTAGCATGTTCTTATTTTCACTTCATGTCATGATACTTAATGCTATACTCTGAGTTATCTTAATTACTGAGGTGTTATGATTTAGTTCGCATCTTGGTGGAGTATAAGAGAGGTTAATAACCAAAAGATCTCTATGTTAGGACGTGATGCCCATATATCTAAGTAACTTGTTATCAAACCCTGTGTTGCGATCTCATATGTTAACTTTGTGTGTTTCATTGTCTACCACTTTATAAAGAGAGAGTGCATTTGTGAAACCATGAACCTCAGTCCATTTTTAATCATAAGAAAGACCTTTCCAACACCATATACCACTTTTCTATTTTCAGCCATAATTAAATCCGAAAATACAAAAATACTTTTCATCTTGCATACATCATTCAAAAACCAAAAAATATCATTTATCATTGCATCCACCATCATTGCATATTTATTTCTTGTTTGCATTGCATAACTATCCTGATATCATTCTTACACCTTGTGCTTGACAACCACAGGTGAGGTTGAGGACCAAAACATCTAACCTTGTTTTGTAGGTAACCAAAAGAAGGATAAAAGATAAATCTACCACTTCAGATTCCCCGAGAGTTCGATATTAAACCCTCGAGTCACCCCTCGTGGGGAAAACTGTCTTCCACTTACTATACACTCTGCACTTGGAGTCTCAACCTAATCCCGTTTATTTTTGCAGGTATCAAAGCCTTGCTCTTTGGGACCATCAATGATCTGATAAGTTGTTGATGAAGAAGGGATGCCCCTTGGGCATCCCCAAGCTTAGACGCTTGAGTCTTCTTGAATAGGGGCATCCCCAAGCTTAGACGCTTGAGTCTTCTTGAATATTGCTGGGATGACCCACGGGGGCATCCCCAAGCTTAGGCTTTTCACTCTTCTTGATCACATCATATCATCCTTCTCTCTTGCTCCTTGAAAACTTCCGCCACACCAAACTCAGGTAACTCGTTAGAGGGTTAGTGCATAATCAAAAATTCTCATATTCTACTGTGACACAATCATTGCCAAAGCTTCTGGACATTACCTACAGCCACTGATGTTTAATGGAGCAAAGAAATCCAATCAAACATAGTAAAAGAGGCAATGCAAAATAAAAGGCAGAATCTGTCAAAAACAGAACAGTCTGGAAAGACGAATTTTTTCGAGGCACTTAACTTACTCAGATGGAAGAAGCCCAAACTAATGAAAGTTGCGTACATATATAAGGATCGTGCGTGATGTTTTTCAGAATTTTTTGAATTTTCTGGAGTGCGTACAGCTCAAAACGGTGGACAACAAAAATCTGTCACTGCGCAGAAATCCAAATTTAGCATCAACTTTCAACTAGAGACTTTAATTGGCACAACATTGTAATAAAATAAAGATACAAAGGAGTTGTTACAGAAGTAAGCAACACCTTGACTCAAATAAAAGAAAATTGCAGAAAATAAAACAATGGGTTGTCTCCCAAGAGCGCTTTTCTTTAAAGCCTTTTAGCTAGGCATGATAATTTTGATGATGCTCACATAAAGATGAGAATTGAAACATAAAAGTGAGCATCAATAAGCATATATAAAACATGTTTAAATCTAACACTCTTCCTATGCATAGGAGCCTTGTAAGAAAACAAGTAAATGAAGAACAAAGTGACTAGCATAGGAAGGCAAAACAAGTGTAACTTCAAAAAATTTAACATAAAGAGGGGAGACTTAATATTATTGTGATATATGAAACTGTGTCTCCCTCTCTCATAAGGATCAGTAGGTCTTAAAGTACCCAGCAAATAAAAGAAAATCAAGAGAAAGCTCAAAACCTTCATCATAAAGAGAAGAAATTTTGTAACATGAAGATTTCTATAACCATACTTTCCTCTCTCAAAATAATTTTCAGCGGCATCATGACTAAACTCAACAATATAGCTATCACATAAAGCATTATTATCATGATTCATAAGCATAACAGTACCACTACTCTCCACATAAGCATAATCATTAATAATAGTGGGAGTAAAAGTATCACATCCATCATTGTAATCATCATAAATTGGAGGCATAGAATAATCATGATGAATTTTATCCTCAATAGTAGATGGACTGAAACTATCATATTCATCATTGTAAACATCATATATAGGAGGCATATCATAATTAACATAAACTATATCCTCAATAGTAGGTGGGCTGAAAAGATCACAATGATTATAATCATCATATATTGGAGGCAAAGTATTATCAAAGCAAATTTCCTCCTTAAAGCTTGGGGGACTAAAAATATCATATTCATCACAACTAGCTTCCCCAAGCTTAGACTTTTCCATAGCATTAGCAATAATGGTGTTCATAGAATTCATGCTAATAACATTGCTATCACTATTATGCAAACAAGCCTCCATAGGTTTTTTAATTTTCTCTTCAAAAGCATCATGTCCTAATTCAATATAAAGTTCATAAAGATCTCTAATTTTTGTTGGTGTTTTCCATTAAGCCTAACTAGTGAAAATAAAAACAAGAAACAAAAAGAAATAATTGCAGAATCTAAAGGAGATACCTTCCAACACTTACCTCCCCGGCAACGGCGCCAGAAAATAGCTTGATGTCTACGCACGTTTCTATTCTTGTAGACAGTGTTGGGCCTCCAAGAGCAGAGGTTTGTAGAGCAGCAACAAGTTTCTCTTAAGTGAATCACCCAAGGTTTATCGAACTCAGGGAGGTAGAGGTCAAAGATATCCCTCTCAAGCAACCCTGCAATTAAGATACAAGAAGTCTCTTGTGTCCCCAACACACCTAATACACTTGTCAGATGTATAGGTGCACTAGTTCGGCGAAGAGATAGTGAAATACAAGTAATATGGATGATTATAAGTAGTAATTGCAATCTGAAATAAAAATGGCAGCAAGCAAACATGTAGCAGAACTTGTTGTAAACGGTGTTTCAATGCTTAGAAACAAGGCCTAGGGATCATACTTTCACTAGTGGACACTCTCAACAATGACAACATAATTGAATAAATAAATGCTACTCTCAAACACTCTCTTGTTGGATAACAAACACCATTCATTGCGTAGGGCTGCAAAAGCGCACCTCAAAGTCTCAGTAAACAAACACCGACAACGTCATAAAGGAATCACACACGATGCGCACACTGTCACCTTCACACCGTGGAGAGTGAATCCGGAGTTCATATTAAAGTAACCTCTAGAGTGGCATAATAGATAAAGAGTAACATCTACTTATTCAACTAGATTACAAAGCTCATGATCACATAAAGATCACACCATGGGAGAGAGAGATAAACCACATAGCTACCGGTAGAGCCCTCAGCCTCGGGGGAGAACTACTCCCTCCTCATCATGGGAGACAGCAACGGCGATGAAGATGGCGGTGGACTCGATGGAGATGGCTCCGGGGGCACTTCCCCGTCCCGGCAGGGTACCGGAACAGAGACTTCTGTCCCCCGAAACTTGTCGTCGATGGCGGCGGCGCTGCGGAACCCTTGGTGGAATATGACTGATTATTTTAGGGTTTTCGCGTCTGGGGGAATAAATAGGCGAAGGGGCGACGTCGGTGGAGGCGCAGGGCCCGCTCCCCATAGGGTGGCGCGGCAGGGGCCCCACCCGCGCCGCCATGTGGGGAGGGCGCCCTGCTGCCCCCTTCGTCTCTCCTTCGGACTTCTGGAACGTGTCGGGAAAAATAGGCATCTGGGATTTTGTTTCGTCCAATTCCGAGAATATTTCTAGAACAGCTTTTCTGAAACCAAAAACAGCAGAAAACAGGAACTGGCACTGTGGCATCTTGTTAATAGGTTAGTTCCAGAAAATACATAAAAATGCTATGAAGTGTGAATAAAACATGTAGCTATTGGTATAAAACTAGCATGGAACATAAGAAATTATAGATATGTTGGAGACGTATCACGCTGCCGGCGTGGTCTCCACCCTCTCCATCGACATCTCCACCGTCTCCATGATGAAGAGGGAGTAGTCCACCTCTGGACTATGGGTTTGTGGAAGTAACTTATGTATCTCTCCTTCTTTGAGCTTCACTAATTAGTACCGTATGAGCTGCTGAACATGATTACGGTCATATTTGTAATTCCTATGTGGTGGATCTTTTTGTGAGTTAATATATGTTGAGATTGAAAATGTTTGTTTAGTTATGAATGTAGATGCATATTATGTACCCCGTTCTTAGCTACTTGTTATGATCAAGCATGTTTATGAGGGCGTGTGTGGGGTGATGTGTGCATTAGTTGGAGTAACGGGGGTGGTGAGTGCGGTAAGTTGACAACTGAAATATCGCGATCCACTTGGGTGTTTTACCTTACTTTGTTGCCTCACTAGGGATAAACAAAAATACCATGCTACAAGGTTGAGGGTGACCAAGTTTCTTCCTGTGACTAGATCTAGCATGTTCTTATTTTCACTTCATGTCATGATACTTAAAGCTATACTCTGAATTATCTTAATTACTAAGGTGTTATGATTTAGTTCGCATCTTGGTGGAGTATAAGTGAGATTAATAACCAAAAGATCTCTATGTTAGGACGTGATGCCCATATAATTAGTAACTTGATATCAAACTTTGTGTTGCAATCTCATATGTCAACTCTATGTGTCCATTGTCTGCCACACCATTAAAAGAGAGAGTGCATTTGTGAAACCATGAACCCCGGTCCATTTTTAATCATAAGAAACACCTTTCCAACCATTTTTACCACTTTTCCATTTTCTGCAATTATTAAATCCGAAAATACAAAAACACTTTTCCATCTTGCATTCATCATAAAAAAACCAAAAATATCATTTATCATTGTTATCATCATCCTTGCACATTCATTAACCACCATTGCATATTTATTTCTTGTTTGCATTGCATATTTATCTTGATATCATTCATACACCTTGTGCTTGACAACCACAGGTGAGGTTGAGGACCAAAACAATTAACCTTGTTTTGTAGGTGACCAAAAGAAGGATAGGAGATAAATCTTTCACTACTGATTCCCCGAGAGTTCGATATTAAACCCTCGAGTCACCCTCGTGGGGAAAACACGTCTTCCACTTACTACACACTCTGCACTTGGAGTCTCAACCTAACCCATTTACTTTTGACGCAGGTAACTACGCACCGGAGATCAAACTGTTTTCTAGCGCCGTAGATCAACCTCTTCAAGGGCCATCAAGACTGTTTTCTGGCGCCGTTGCCGGGGAATCATAGCTGAGAAGGTTTATCCAAGGAGATCACAACAAAGTCAACTTCACCAACTTGTGCTAACACCTAAGCTTGGGGAGGTTGCACCTACGTGAGCATCATCTTATCCATCTTTACCTTCAAAGCAAAATTATTTGTTTTGTCATTGTCTTGCATTTGTAATTCGGTTTGCATTTGTGAGACTCATTTTATTTTCAGTTTTGCATAAAAATTAAAAAATACAAAAAAACTTGCTAAAATGGGAGAAAGAACTAAATTGTGTGACTACACAAACACTCCTAATGATCAATTCATCTCTAAAGCTATTGCCACACCTGAGATTAAAGCTGATAGCTATGAAGTAAGTCCTAGTTTGTTGAACTTGATAACTAGGGAACAATTTGGTGGTAGTGCTATGGAGGATGCCTCTATGCATCTTCATGATTTTGTTGAAATATGTGACATGCAAAAGTTTAAGAATGTTGAAAGTGATATCCTAAAATTGAAGCTATTTCCTTTTTCACTTAGAGGAAAGCTAAAGAGTGGTTGCATTCATTGCCATCCGGTAGTATTAATTCATGGGATGATCTAAAGAAGCTTTTATTAAGAAATACTATCCTCCTGTTAAAATTTTGCAAAATAGAAACAACATCCTTTCTTTTAGGCAAAATGAAAATGAACATGTTGCTATGGCTTGGGATAGGATTAAACTTATGCTTCGAACTTGTCCTCACATGGGTTAATGAATGGACCATATTACACTCTTTCTACAATGGTTTAAACTACATGTCTAGAAACATACTTGATTCTGCTGCTGGAGGTGCTTTTATGAGTAAGACTATAGTAGAAGCTAAAAATATATTGGAAAGCATTTTGCAAAACTATAGTCAATGGCATACTGATAGGGCACCCAATCCTTCTAAGAAAGTGAATTCTATTGAGGAAACTAATGATTTGTCATCTAAAATGGATACTATTCTTGCTTTGCTTAATAAACCTAGTGTTGAAAATGTTCCTTTGCAAGAACTAGTTGGTAATAATTCTGAAAATATTGATGTCAACTTCATTAGGAACTATGGTAATAATGGGTATGGAACAACAATTATAACTCTTATAATAAACCCCCATATGTGCCAAATAAATATGCTTCTAGTGGTAATGTTTCTAGTGATTTGGAAAACACCATTAGATCTTTTATATCTACCCAAAAGAGCTTAATAAGGAATTTATCTCTAAGTTTGAAAAACAAGATGCTTTGTTTGAAAGGGTAGATCAGCTTGCTAAGGAAGTCTCATCATTAAAGAGTATCATTACAGCCCAAAAACATGAGGAAACAATTAAATATTGCCAAGAAGTTATCAATAAGTCTTGGGAACACATTCATGAGCAAGAGAGAGTTGCTAAAGAATCTATTGGGGTAATGAAAGAGAGAAGTTGAGGAAGTTAAAATGCTTAGTGAAGTCAAGGATCCTTTGCTTGACTTAGAAAATTGTAGCTTGCATGAATTAATCTCTATCTTACAAAAGTTTGCAAGTGATCCTTCCATCAACACTAATCAAGCTGGCTTTGGTTCCTATATTGCTAATCATGTCTTGAAGAGAAAATTGCTAGGTACAACCAAGAGGCCATGATACCACCTAAGCTTGGGGATATATGGATTCCCAAGGTACTAGTAACTATTGGAAAAGAGACACCATGCCATACTTGATCTAGGATCTAGTGTCTCTGTTTTGTCTAAAGAACTATATGAAGTACTTGAATTGAAAAATCTTGAAAAATGCTCTATTGAACTTGCACTTGCTGATGATTCCATTAAACATGCTTTAGGGAAAGTAAGTGATGTTATGGTAGAGTTACATATGACTTTTGTGCCTGTGGATTTTCTAATCATGGACATGGGGAATAAAACCTCTAGTCCTATTATTCTTGGAAGACCTTTTCTTCGTACTACAGGTGCTATCATTGATTCAAAGGAGGGAACGTGAAGTTTCAGTTTCCACACAAGAAGTGCATGGAACACTTCCCAAGAAGAGGGAACATCAAAGTTCAAGCTCCCTCATGAGCTTCATCTTCAATAAACAACAAGTAAGAAGCCTAGCTATATGGCTATAAAGAAAGCGCTTTGCGGGAGGCAACCCGGTTATTTTTATGTGTGATTTTCTTTGTGTCCTCTTGCTGTATCAAGAGAGTTTGTTTTTAGTTTAGTTTCTGGAGTTTTTAATAAAGTGCCAAGTTTTACCCATTTTGGTTTGAAAAGTTGCTTATAGCGTTCGGAGATTTTATTCCTGCACGAATCTGTGCACGGTATGATTTTTAATTCTTATTCTGTAACTCCGAATGAGCTCATATTTGAACTGTAGTTGCAACTTTTCATCCTCTGTATGCATGAATTTTCGGAATTTTTCGGCAAAGTTTGGTAGGGTAGAAAAATACGTTTTGCTGCTGCTGTTTTTCTGGACAGATTCTGTCCCATTTTGTTTTATGCATGTTTTGAACTTTTAACTTGAATCTTTTTGATCAATTGAGTTTATGAGTAGGCATACAACATTATATACTTTCTGGACATTCATATGATGTTTTGTTTAAGGATTATATGCAGCAAGAAACCTATTTGTTTATCACTACTAATGCACCCCACAGAAAAGAAATGGGAGAAACGGTGTTTTGAAGTTTTTTCACAGGGATTGGAGGAGATGCACCAAGAGTTATCCAAGGATGGTGAAGACCATAAGCTTGGGGATGTGAAGACAACCCCACTGGACCTACACACTCTCGGTTTGCACACGTCTAACTTCTGTTTTTCGATCGAAACACTTTATCGCATAAACTTGGAGCGTCTTTTTGTTTGTTTTTGGTTTGTTTGTTATTTTGTGAGACCACCACATATCATTTATATGAGAAAGAGCTACTGGAAATATGGGTTGAAATATGTTGGATGCTTTTATATATTGGGAAAAGGGATGTTTGAGTTGATTTTTAATGATACATATAGTTGCATGATTCATGAGCTTGTTTATGAGTAATAATTTGCAAATGCTTTATCAAGAGCTATCACTTATTCATGTTTTGATGCTGAATGTTATTTTACTTGTTTAACATGGATTAGTTAGTTCTATGGACACTCATGCATGCATCTAGATGGTCAACTTTCTCCCTCTTGCTAGCCCAAAATTCCAACAAGTAAAAACTTGTTTCCAACACCTTCAACCAAAGTTATTCCAGTGAGTCCACCATATCTACCTATTGCTTTATGCTATTCCGAGTATGTATATCATGATATTTGTGTTATCTATACCTCTGAATGAAAATGTTTATGTTATTGATTGTTATGGGAAAAGTTGGTTATATAGCTCTCACGAACTTGATGCACAATTTTTTTATTGCATAAATAAAACATGACCCATTGTGATTAAATATGATGCTAGTGGCTTGATAAATGTCCGAGGTTGGGAGTTAGCCCATATGTGCTGTCACATGCAAAGCTTTCAACATGCTCCTTCATCTCATTTAGTTGATATCATGTACTTTTGTTTATGGATGCCTATCATGGTGAAATGAGGTGGAAATGAAGTAGTTTAAATGAGTTTGTATAAATGGTTAGAGAGACGCCTGGGCCGCTAATCTAAGCCATGCATCATTCATGGTGGAAATTTACTTACATGCTATGGTGAACCGTCTGTGATGCACCTTATAATAAAAAGCTATTCCAATGGTAAATAAAAAGGGTGTTGAGGTTGTTCATCTTGTTTGTTTGTCTTGTCATTTTGATATGGGCTTGTTCCATATCCTGGGACAAGAGGTACCCCAGTTGACGCTCTTGATGATACTATTATTACTTACAATGATATAACTTGAACTTGCTTTGTTTCCTAAGTTGAGTAATCATGGTGTAGGTACTTGTATTCAAGGGGCATGAGACACCTAACCTTTACTTTATCAAGCACACTACTCATATTTGCTTTCACATTAAACTTTAATCATTCAAGATGCTATGATAGGGGTAATGAGAGCTTGACACCAAGAATTCCACATTGCAATCATTAACTTAAGTAGAAGAGTTTGGAAGTTAGATGAAACTTATGCATGCTTTACCTCTACTCACATATACATCTTTCCAAAGTGTCCACCTTTTATATTCAGATTTTCATCTACACTCTATGACCAATGTAGGATGTTCTTACTTATCATTATGCATACATGTGGTCCATATTACTATCTTCTATGTTACACTTTGTGAACTATCATTGAACATCCTTGCTTGAATACTTGATATCACTTCATAAACTATTTTGCATATTGCTACTCCTTTGAAGAATGAATCATTTGACTCTATGTAGCAGTAGCAATCATCTTTGATATCCATTGTTAGTGCTATATTGCAAAGCCCATGTTAGTTTTATCACCTTCATACTCGAGGACGAGTATTGGTTAAGCTTGGGGATGTTGATGCATGTAAAATGCATACATGAACTTTGCACTATATCACTCATATTCCAATCATATTTGCATCATATAAGGGTTATACCACTGTTATTTAATGATTTTAGGAAATAAAATAATTGTTTCCTATTTTTATGGAATTAACCCTGCGCAGGCAGAAAACCCTATTTTTTCCTTTTATGTTTCAGGGACCCAAACGACGTCAAAAATCTGGAAAAATACAGCGTCATTATTTTGGAAGGAAGACGTAGGAGCGAAGGAATCAAGCAAACGGAGGCCGAGGCCAAAAGGGGTGGCCCACGCGGCCACTGTACCTGGCCGCGTGGGGCCCACCAACTTGGCCTCGAGGCTCCGCAGCCGTCGATCTTTCTCCACCGCCTTCGTCTTGACCTAAAAACGCCTATAAAAGAAGTCCCACGCGTTCTCGAAAACAAGCGCCGCCATATCACAGAAACACGAAACAAGATCTGGAGCTGCAGATTGGAGGGGGAAAACTCCGGCGGGGCGCTGCCGGCGTGGTCTCCATCTCTCCATCGACATCTCCACCGTCTCCATGATGAAGAGGGAGTAGTCCACCTCTGGACTATGGGTTTGTGGAAGTAACTTATGTATCTCTCCTCTCTTTGAGCTTCACTAATTAGTACCGTATGAGCTGCTGAACATGATTACGGTCATATTGTAATTCCTATGTGGTGGATCTTTTTGTGAGTTAATATATGTTTGAGATTGCAATGTTTGTTTCAGTTATGAGTATAGATGCATATTATGTACCCCGTTCTTATCTACTTGTTATGATCAAGCATGTTTATGAGGCGTGTGTGGGGTGATGTGTGCATTAGTTGGAGTAACGGGGGGTGGTGAGTGCGGTAAGTTGACAACTGAAATATCGCGATCCACTTGGGTGTTTTACCTTACTTTGTTGCCTCACTAGGGATAAACAAAAATACCATGCTACAAGGGTTGAGGGTGACCAAGCTTCTTCCTGTGACTAGATCTAGCATGTTCTTATTTTCACTTCATGTCATGATACTTAAAGCTATACTCTGATTATCTTAATTACTAAGGTGTTATGATTTAGTTCGCATCTTGGTGGAGTATAAGTGAGATTAATAACCAAAAGATCTCTATGTTAGGACGTGATGCCCATATAATTAGTAACTTGATATCAAACTTTGTGTTGCAATCTCATATGTCAACTCTATGTGTCCATTGTCTGCCACACCATTAAAAGAGAGAGTGCATTTGTGAAACCATGAACCCCGGTCCATTTTTAATCATAAGAAACACCTTTCCAACCACTTTTACCACTTTTCCATTTTCTGCATTATTAAATCCGAAAATACAAAAACACTTTTCCATCTTGCATTCATCATAAAAAACCCAAAAATATCATTTATCATTGTTATCATCATCCTTGCACATTCATTACCACCATTGCATATTTATTTCTTGTTTGCATTGCATATTTATCTTGATATCATTCATACACCTTGTGCTTGACAACCACAGGTGAGGTTGAGGACCAAAACAATTAACCTTGTTTTGTAGGTGACCAAAAGAAGGATAGGAGATAAATCTTTCACTACTGATTCCCCGAGAGTTCGATATTAAACCCTCGAGTCACCCTCGTGGGGAAAACACGTCTTCCACTTACTACACACTCTGCACTTGGAGTCTCAACCTAACCCATTTACTTTTGACGCAGGTAACTACGCACCGGAGATCAAGCTGTTTTCTGGCGCCGTAGATCAACCTCTTCAAGGGCCATCAGTTGTCTCAATTTTTTTAACAAACGCCTTGCAATGGCGATACATGGTCGCGATACATGTGGATTCAGCCATGCGGAGGTAGTCGTCTACTGCATCTGCATCTGCAGGAGCTCTATATGCAAGAACTCTCAGAGCAGCCGTGCATTTATGGACAAAGGAGAAACCAACCAGTCCGGTGCAGTCGCTTTTCAGCTTGAAGTAGTCATCATACTTCCGCACACCCGTCAGAACGACCATGAAGAGTCTCTATTCATCGTAAACCGCCACCGGAATTCCTTGTCCCCGTGTGAGGGATCATCGGCGAAGTAGTCTTGCCGCATTGTCATATGTCCATGCATCGGTCTGCAATCTTTGTTCATCCTCCTACCCGACTTGACCTCCAATCTGAGGCGCAACGTTCATCTGTCCAACCAAACCAATCAGGCAAGTGATGATCGCCAAGTGTTCGTCGACCACGACGTTGGAGGCGACATGGGCGCTGAGCAATGCGTCGGCTAACACAAGTTCGCCGTCGCTATCCATCTATATCAACACAATGTTTTAGCAAAAACTGAAGTCTACGAGAAAAAAATGAGCCGAGCAATGCGACGAACACCTTACTTGCGGGACAGTTCTCGGAGGCGGCGACGATGTAGCGCCGGACAACAAGTGCGGCTTGACGGAGAAGAGACTACAGACACTGCGACGGAAGAAATAGTGTGTCGTTCCTGGCACGCGTGGGAGGGGGAAGACGGGGGACCAGCCGGCGTAGGGTGGGTGGTGGCATCTACGATTCAGTAGGGAGGGGCGACTCAGCAGGGAGGGGGATGAACACATGCCACAAAGGGACGCTGGGGAGAAAATAAAAGGGTTGGGTCGCTGACGCGTCGGGCCCGTCCGTCGGGTTTCGACTCGGCGCGTGTTGCCGCGGTTGGTTGCCAGTATGCTCGTTAGCGCCCTAGAAACGGGGCGCAAAGTGGGGTTGCCGGACGCGCCCGCAAATTTTTTTTTTGCTATTGGCCACGTTGCTGGGTAGATTGTCAGCGCGACCAGGAAAATATTTTTTTCTTAGGCCCAGAAAAGTATTCCTTGAACATCATATAGTTCTAGTCCAACTCGTTTACTGTGAGCGGAGTTGGAGTCGAAGAGATATTTTTTTCTTATTAGGTCCAGAAAAGTATTCCTTCGGCTCGGGAAAAAATCTACTCCTACTCTGCATCGCCGCCGGCGTATCTACTCCGACTCCTAGTCGATAGGGGAAGCAGGCCACCGGCGGCGATGCGCTCCCCTGCATCGCCGGCATATATAATCTGAAGGCTTCCCCTGTCTCACCAGATCCCTGCCCAATGGAGGAATCGATGGCGGCCGGCCGGGACTGGTCCAAGCTACCGTCCGACGTCCTCACCACCGTCCTCGGCGGGCTCGAGTTCCCAGACCTCTTCCGCGCCGCCGACGTGTGCACCTCCCGACGTTGTTGTGGCTTTGAGGTTTCACAAAGAAAATAATGTTCCTGGAATCTCATTTTCCCAAGAAAACACGCTTTTGGGCAGTGGAGGCTTAACCTATTACCCACTGTAACCTGTGAAGTATTGCCGAAAACAATACACAGGTACTGTAGATGGTTAGGGTAAAGAAATGGGTACAAGTTCGTAAAGCTACCTGCAGCATACTTTACCTTGAACCATGCATATACAAATGCCTCTTGAAATTGAAGAGCTAAGGCGCACCACATAAATACAAATTTTCAAACGTCCAGAAAAAAGATTGAAATAGATATTTGTTTTCTTTCCAATAGAATGATGTGAATTGGATGTCCTCGAAGACAAACAACATGAACTGAGACTCGAATAAATAAGGAGGTACATAAAATTGCCTTGCCAGCAAGACTGATAAACTAAATGATCACATAAAACTTTGAGGACTGAGGGTCAATAACTCAGAAAAATCATTTCACGAGTATGGTGCTCTCTTTTTGGTAGAACTGATCACATGCCATGTTACCATGATTCTAGAAATGAAGATAAACAATATAGGACTGGAGAATCAATTTACTCTCAATCCTGACATGTCAATTACTCAACAAAAAGGAATATAAATAATTGAATGATGAACTGGGCTCCAAGAGAATATGATATACCAGTACTTTCCCCAATAACTTCTAGAAACCTGTATGCAATGATTTCGTTCTAATGATGCATAAAGCTCAACACCTAATTTCATATAGAGATGTTGTTTCATTCTGCTACTAAAACAAAACGACATGTGATTATTTGCCAAAAATAAATTTCGTAAAGAGAACTTTTTGCCACACTTCTAGATGCTAAACTCAGCAACTAAGTTGTTCTGATGATTTCTTGACCATCCAATGTCACTGCCTTATGCGTGGACACCACTGATAAGTATACATTTAAATGCATAAAGCTCAGCCTTGTAATTTCATACATCGGAATGAGGTTGAGTTCTTGGCAAGTAAATGTCATAGAAATACGTTATGGATTTCCCTTTTAGATGCTAAAGTCAGGACATGCTAAACATACGAAGCTCACGGCAGCAGATAAGGCACAACTAATAGAGAGATAATGCTTACAGCTTCTACGAAAATCAAATATTGAAGTTTTACAGTTGCTGCTGCAGTAGAGTAATGAAAAGGATCGATGCTTGCTACAGTCACATATGTAAATAAAGTAAATATGGAGAGATCCTAACCAGTAGACACGTTATATCACGGTTTATCTGTTCCAACTTAATTTTAGTCCATCAAAATTACTGTAAACAAAACGAGATGATCAAATATACGAACATCAATTCCCTCTTGTGTCCTAAAACACCATACCTCGTATATTGGTCTGTAATTTCACTCGTACATCTGCTCCTGTTGTTGTTCTCTGAGCCAATGAAACAACAAGCTCACAATATGCCAAGCTTAAAGAGTTTGATTTTCTTCAGACTCATGAAGAATGGAACAAATCTTTAAGGAGAAATGGTAGAAGATAATTATTTGAACACAAGCAAAATCAACATGAGACAAAAATCTGTGAAGTGGATAAACTGCAAACCTCTTCAACTCTTAATTGATAAGCATCCCTTGAAATTCGTCTTTTGGCTAATCAGGATACCTACACACTCAAAAACGGCATTATTAATAGTAATGATACATCAGATCAAGAATAGTGTGGTATGTCAATCACCAATGAGATGAAAATATTAAAAGGGAAGGCATTAAAATTTGGGTTGTACCAAGATGGTAAAACAACACTGTTAATTAAGGAAATCAGTATGTTTGTACAATTCATGTTTTTTCTTATAGTCATCGTGGATGCCAAGGAAGAAGGTCCTCATGATTGTCTCTCAGCCCAACTCGTTCTTTCTCATCAAACCATCTTCTCCTCCACCTAATTGTGTCAGTAAAGATACAAACGTAGTGTATTAATTAGTGTGCCTGAGTATATAATCGTAGACTAATGACAGAGAACATATCAGCATGAAAAGTCATCTTTCAGGAAAAATATCAAACATCTCGTACCTACATGTTCATTAGCGGGCAGACAATCGAAGAGGATGGATGCAGAGCGGGGAGCTGTGCCGGTGCATGGATCAAGCAATCTTTATTTCACGGGTGTGTCGATCCATTAGGCGATCGAGCGCTAGAGATAGAGGTGGTAAACATGGCTAGCACCTACACCTGTGTTTGCGTGCCCTCCATCAGACCACGATATCGACGGCGGTGGCATGGTCAACACCCAACCATGACTTCTTCCTCCAAGCAGTGGGCGTGTGCTCCAGGGGATGTTGCCGAATCCGACGCTCCAGGTGAAGGTGGCGTCACATAGTCGTGCAGCAGCAAGCCAGCAAGGTCGAGTACTCGAGTATACGACGATTGTCGAGGGCAACGGCGGTGGCGGCGGTGGAGGCAGCGATTGGATCAGGGTTGCCTTGCGGGCGGACAGGACGTGGAGACCGAGCGTGAAGGCTATTGTCTGGGCTGGGCCGCATGGGCTATCGGAAAAGGCCCGGCTGCGCGATAGTAGCGATCGGAGGAATGATGTTGGACGAAACTTTCTGCCAGTTACGTACGTACGAACTCCCATTTATAATAGTAAAAAAGACTACTATTAAAATAGCAAACTTGTGTTGATACATTAAATCTGAGCCTTTCAATATTTGGTCAACGGTTCAGATTGTTCCAATGTTTGAGAAGTCAACACATCTTTTCGTTTCGTGATAATTACGGGATTTGCCACCGCTAAAAACAAAACGTTCCTCAAGATTGCCACCGCTAGAAAGCTCCTCAGACGTGACGGCGGCCATGGCGCCGACCAGGGCGGCGTCGGGGAAAGGCGCGGCCGGCCGGGGTCGGGAAGGCAAGCACGCGGCCGGCCAGGCAGGAGAGACCGGGTTCCGGCGCGTCGCGGCACCGCGTCTTGGCCTGCGCTAGGCTGTCGCTGTGCCCTTCTGCAGTTCTGCTCGAGGCTGCACGCGCAGAGCAGAAGGCAGACACGCAAACACACAGCCGATGTATGCCTTCCCGCAGCCCACGCGCTTCCTTCGCCGCGCCGCCCGGCCATCACGCTTGGTCGCTGCACCCTCGCGTCGCGAAGCTCTCTACAATTCCCCACCACCACGCCTCGGATTCCCCAGATGCGCCTCTGTCCGCTAACCCTAGCCATGCGCTTGACCTGCTCTGGCCGTCGGCGATCCCTCCTGTCCCGACCAATGAGGTTGCCTCTCCTCCCCCATGTTTTTCCGTATCGGCACGTCGTCGCCATCATCCTCCTGTGCTGCGCGCCATGAACGCCATAAACTGAAGCTTCTGTTGTGGTTGGGCGTTTTCGCCCATGCCTCTGTTCGCACTCCGTTCCGCACCCAGCAGCACCATACCAGCACGCCCAACTGCAGCTCCTACTCTCGCGTCTCGCACACATACGCCAGGAACCTGCAGCGCCGCTGCAGTTCGTCGGCGTCGCCCTGAAGACTGAAGTTTTTCTGTCTGAAATTCAGTTAGCGTCGCCTGTTAATGTCTTTAATTTTCAGTTTCAAATTCCATAACAAAACCTAGCAGTATCCCAGTGGCTGCCCTTCTGTTCTTCGACTTTGCAGAACCAAGTTCAAATCCCACAATAGGCATAATTCCAGTCCAGTTCCTCTCTGTCTATTCTTTATTTTTTGCAGAAAATGGGTTAATCATATCTTTTGTTCTATAACTCCAAGTGAAATACATTTTATAGCTTCTTTCAAATTCTTATCTGTTTTAAATTTTATATTCGTCAAGCCTATGGAGCAGCGCTTCTGCACCATCTGGTTGTACTGCTGCTGGTTGTGTTACGAATGAGTAATGCTTGTCAACAAAGATGTGTCTCTGTTTGGGTTGGTATATGCCTTTTTTTCCTTTGCTATGGTCAATCAGGACCTTTTTTAGTCGTGGGTGAGGTGAGATACAGAAAACTGGTTTCTATTCTTAACAATTAGTTTACTTGTAATATGCTTCGACCAAAAATTCTATTAAAAATTACCTCATTTAGCCTAAGAGGGTGCTTAGATTTCTTAAATTGTTCAAATCATCTACCGTACATGTGAATGTTTAATACAAGTATTTATTTTGACTGTGTATGAAAACACTAAATATGAGAATGTTGTGATCATTAACCAATTATATTCCCAGAAAATGGAGTCTGTACTATTGATGGCTCAATGGTATACGCAGCAGCAGCAGCAGCAGCAGCAGCAGCAATATGACTGACTCACTGACCAATTCTTCATTTACTGGAGGTAATCAAAGCATGTAGCCACCTATCACACACCGACTCTTGAGTTACATGCTTATCAACTGCAAACGGATCAAGGATGAGAAAGGAAGATTAGTTTGTGTTATAATATGTCTCCATTGTGCCTGTGGGATTATAATATTTTACCAAATTGAACTCTCTCTTTGTTAAGCTGTGACTTATAATCTGTATGTTATGTACTATTTCTCTTTCTGAAAAGTGTCAAAACATTATGCTCCTGTATGAAATCTGAACCGTGTGAACAAAGACATGTGCGCTAAATATTTTTTGGAACCTTATGCCACTTCAATTATATTTCTATTATTTGTGGGATGTCCTCTTAAAAATGGTACGTATATATATATATATATATATATATATATACACACACAACCCCAACTGTTTTTGTATTTTAGTGCACAAGAAATTTCATGTTCAGCAAGTTACTTCCCAAATTTACATTCATTGCATGTTGCTAGACAATTTTGGTGCCGCTGATGATAGGCATAAAGCACGGATGACTATTAATTTTCATTTGTACGAAGTTAAAAGATTTTTGACTATTAATTATCATTTGTAAGAAGTTAAAGATTATGTGAGGTTTTCTGCTATCTTAAAAAGTTGGTATTCTGTGTTAGCAGTTGCATATGTTTTGAGGGCTTAGGTTGTGGTCGACACATTGCATAAAGCATAGTCTTCCCAACATAAAGTTCATGAAAGAATGAATAATAAATTCATATGCATCACAAATTTCACCACACACATATTAACAGTTGGGTTGTGCGTTGCACGTGCATAACTATACGATCCTTATTAGATAATGTTGTGGACATGTATATTCCCCAAGGGCTTTTAATGCTGTTACGCATGGTGTACTCATTGAGACAAAAAAAAAAGTCAATTATCTCGAGCGAATTTTATGATAAAAAATACTTTTAAATCACGTCGTTTATAGGACTGTCTTCGAATCTGACAATTGATATAACGACTTAACCCGGGTTGAAGACATGCTTATCTATCAGGCTACTCTTCAGAAGGTAAAAGGACAAATGTTATCTACTATGTAATGTGTGTGTGTCAGTGATGATATTTAGCTTAATCCGGAGATATGCTTTGTAGAGACGTGCGTTGCACGTGCAGGTATACTAGTGTGTTTAAAAATCTGAAAAATAGATATTGTTTTTTTTTGAGAAACACGGTACAACGCAGACGCTCACATATACACGCATACACTCACCTCTATAAACGCACACACGCACACCCTACCCCTATGAGCACCTCTGAGAGACTGAGCCGGCGGATCGGGTCTTGAGAATGACAAAGTCACCACGGGTGTCTCGCTGTCGACGGGAACGTCGCCTCCCACTGAAGAATATTCCGCCTTAAATGAGAAACACCAGCGTCAAACTTGGAGTTTGAACTCTGGTGGGCTGGGGGTACAACTACCCTCCTAACCATCTTGCCACAGGCAAAACGCGAAAAATCTCAATTTGAAAAAAAAAAATTATAGATAGAGCTACATAGAAATGACGAATGTGTAGATCTGAGTATACACGCTTTCAAATTTCAAGAAAAACAAGATTTCAACATTTTTATGTAGTGCATCATTAACTACATCCATATTTTTTTCATTTTTACTAAAACATGTAAATATAGATTTTAGATTTCTTAAAACAAAGGATCACTAGATCTCGGGAGTAAAAATGGTTTCATTACTATTCTACAAATTACTTACACGTGAAATTTTTTATAAATACAAAATTTTAGCTGCACTACCCTGGAGAAATTCAGCCCGCATGCCCTATAAATTTTAATTAGCACCACCATACCAAGAAATAAAAATGAATTCTCCAAGTAAAAAAATCCAGCTCAAATTACCACCATACGAGTCCGGTCCTGCCGCTGCCGGGTCCTTCATTGGTAGGAATTCGGCAGGGCAAAGGATCAAATAAGCGTCTAGATTGCACATGCCGGCGACACAGGGAAGCACATCGCCGCTGGCGGGACAAAGGAAGTAGGACTAGATTTCTTTCTTTTGAGGAGTACTCCAGATTCCAGAATAGAGATTTTCAAGTCTATACCTAATCTATACTACTATTAAAAGAGCAAACTTAACTTGTTGGGATACTTTAAATCTGGACCGTTCAATATCCGATCAAACGGCCCAGATCGTTCCAATGTTTGACAACTCAACATTGTCCGTTTTGGACCGTTTTGCCCTCCCACCAAACCACATAATACAACCAAATTGCCACCACCTTTTCGTTTTGCGGTTAATCTATACTACTATTAAAAGAGCAAACTTAACTTGTTGGGATACTTTAAATCTGGACCGTTCAATATCCGATCAAACGGCCCAGATCGTTCCAATGTTTGACAACTCAACATTGTCCGTTTTGGACCGTTTTGCCCTCCCACCAAACCACATAATACAACCAAATTGCCACCACCTTTTCGTTTTGCGGTTAATTACAAAAGATTGCCACCGATAAAAAGAAAAGAAAACGCTTGACCAGGTCTCAGCTCGCCTCACGCACTGTCACGCCCAGGCCACGATCGGTTGCGCTCCGAACTCACAGGCCGGCGTTGACGTGAGGAGGTCGAGCTGATCGATACGTTCCTACTCCGTTTCCGCTAGGCTGCCGTTCCGTTTCCGCTAGGCTGCCGTTGATACGGAGTTCCCTACTTCCTTGGTACGCTGTATCGGCCAACGATACCCTGTGGCAATCAATCGATTTCCGTGTTTAATTCCGTCGCTGTGTTCGCAAAGCCGCAGACAGTTTTGCTCGAGCTGGCTAGCTGATTCACTAGGAAATAAATCAAGAGGATCACGCACAGGCTAACCGCTCACGTACACAATTTGACAATATGACATATTCAGGTTACTTGTGATTTGTTTTTGATGGGTGGTTTACCCAACGATTTTGACCTCAGCATACACAAATATTTCTTTTCGAATAATTCGTCGGAACCAAAGTTCTTATTACTTCTCAAAATATAGGGAAATACGGTCCTCAACCTGCACCATGGCTGTGACGAGCGTGTGATTTCTCCGCTGCCCAATTATCTGCAGTGTTGTTGTGATCCGCTCCTGGTGTTCTTTGTAGGCAGCTCCCTCATCAATTCTTGTATTTGGTTCGATGTTGTTTCAGGGATTTGGGAAAAAAATACTAGACAATGGCTTTACGCCTTTACCATAGTTCATTGGTGAATCCATGAGATGAGATAAAGGTATCACTTCGCTATGTTTTCATTTAGTATGGCATTTTTTTCTATTGAGAAAAAAGGTTTCTTGGAGGCTGTCACACGGGTTTTCAATTTGACCTGGTTCTCAAAATATGCCCAAATATTTCTTCTCAACCATTACTTCTCAAAATGTTTCGGCATATCTGAAAACATGCTCCTTTCTGATTTTCCCTTGTCCAATAGCTATATAGATATACAATGTCAAATAATATGAGACGTGCGTTGCACGTGCACGTTCACTATAATAATAAAAGCATTAAGCCTTCTTCTCGTACGTCGTTCAAAATACCCCTAAAGTTCGTAGAAATTACCCACCACTGCCACCCGTAAGTTGTACCGTTTCTTTTTTTTTCTCATCCTCGTGTATGTTGTCCTCCACGATCTGGCCGTCCCTGTTGTAGTTGGATCAGAGTTCATGTTCTTTCCGGTGTATTACCAATCGTGTTGATCCGATCGTCCATACATAAGTCGTCATACGTACCGGTTTGATTGATTTTTTAATGTCGTGGTCGTTTCCTCCGTTTTGTTCGTAAAAGAAATCGATTCGGTGGCTCCCTTGGGCCTTGGTGCGTGCGTTCATAGGGGTGAGTGTATGTGCGTATTTGTGAGCGTCTGTGTTGTACTGTGTTCTCAAAAAAAAAAAAAGACATGAACTCCAAGTCTCCAGTTTGCCCGTTCGGCAATATAAAAGGACCGAGTCCCAGCTTTGGCTGCGTCCACGGCGGCCGACAGGCAGGCCACGCGCGTGTGAGAGTCTGTTGTGATGCTTGCCGATCCAATACGGTCACGGTTTCTCCTCCGACCCTTTGTCATCGCCGCGCCAGATCGAAACCATCAGCACGGTGGCCAACTGGCCATGGCTCCGCTCTTCCTCGCCGGCATCCCATGGTCCCGTAGTGGCCGGCTGAGGTTGGTTTTGGCCGGCGGGGGCCACATCTTGGCGAGGGCGACTTGGTGGACGGCGACAACTACAGCGCGAGGCACACAACCGAGCGGCGTGTCGTGCATCTGATGTACAATCGAGACTGATTTGCGCGCAGGCGCGCAGCTAGCGGCGAGTAAACGTGGAGCAAACCAAGTCGCTGCCGTCATTGTCTTCATCATCGGCATAGCTCACAACCCAGATGCAGCAGAGCTGCGGAGGACGCAGACGACTCCATGGTCCAGCTCGTGAGATCCTCATGCATGCACAGGCATGGTTTCTTCGGGCTGGCTGACTACGAGTCCATGCGCATGTGTGTGCTTGCCACGAACAAGAAAGCGGCCACAAAACGCCGCGGCGACAATCAAATCGCGCCGGATGCCGCGTTGTGCCGGTGAGGACCTACAAGTGCCCGTTGACAACGTATCTCGCCTTTGTGGTTCGGAATAAACTGCCGCCGTCGACCCAGCTGTGCGGCTCCTAGCCGACCATTATGCGGCAGCGGTTAGAAGCACAGTCGGGACTCCACAGCGCTGGCGCGTATAAGCTCAGGACGATGCAAGCAGCTGGGGCTATGGTCAGATGAACTACTTGAAGGCAACATAGATGATAGATGGACTGTAAGTCTGTAACCCTGTTTCCTGGCATGAGCAGCTGGACTATGTGCGGACTAATGCATGCAATAAATCCATGTTCAAGCTGCCCGATCCCTGTGTGTCAGTGTGTTCAAGTGTTAACATATTTTCACAAGAACTTTGAGCTTCCAAATTATTGCAGTGCCGTGCAAATTCAACTGTATCTTCTGCAGAGAACCGTACGCATTCTCTGTAAATTTTCCAGTCCTGTTAGGTTGTACGGTACGGTGTGCCGATGGATAGATCTGCTTTTGGTATTGTCAAATTGCTCAAGAAGGCTGACAAGTCGAATGTCATGGAGTTGCTGATTGTCGACGAAGCTTCCTAGCTGAACGAGTGTGAGACCTTCATTCCCTTGCAGCTGCCTGGCATTAGGCAGGCTGTTTTTATCGGAGACGAATATCAGTTACCTGCTACGGTGAAAGCCAAAGTAAGCCGCGCTATGGGCGTTGGGCGAAGTATTTTGTGAGGTAGTATGCCGCGCTATGGTAAGCACATTCTGGACGTGCAAAACAGGATGCAAAAAAATAATTCCAGTTGTTTTTTTAAACGGATTTTACGATGGAAAGATATGTGATAGTCCGATGTCACTACCAAAAGCTATGAGAAGAGATTTATTTTATTTTATCGAGCAAAATCCTTGGTTCGTACTCTTTCATAAACATAGATGGAAGATCTGAAACAAATGAGAAGCACAGATGTAGCCTGATTTTTTTCTATGGATTTGGGCTTTGTTCAATGCAACGATAAGTATAACTTTTCTTCTCCAAAATTGAAATAAAGTATCGTGTTTAAAAAATTAATTCCAAACTACGTAATTTTTCCATTCCAAAAATTATGGAATTTCTATAGTATATTTTTTCCTATTATATCGGAAGACAAAATTCAAGTAATTGCATTTTACCTATTATTTTAAAAGCTCGTATCACATTCATGTGCGTCGCCAGTGTTGGAGGGAGCGGATGAGTGAACGGGGCACCACACATCCTGATCTCGGATCCTCCCTCAATGGTTTATCGGGTTTTATGTGCTTCATCCACTCCCCGACCCGGGGGAGGCGAAGGATTTAACGACATGGGTGAGGTGGCGATGACAACATATGAATCTTTTGGTGCTAAAGTGACGGACGTACGAGACAGTGGTGACGCGTTTGACCTGTGACAAAACAAATCTCCCGTTACAACGCACGGGCATGTTTCCTAGTGATCTCTAAATTTTATAAAAGTAAAAAAAAAAATCTTTGTGTTTAAAAAATATAAAGAAAAAATATTGGATCTTGTCAATGATGTATTCTATAACATGAAAAATCTTAATTTGAAATATTTTATATTTAGATCTTCATATAGCTTTAGGGCTCTCCACCATGATATTTTGGGATATTAAAATAGACAAATATATACATATACTTCACAATTTTCCTGAGTGACACAAATAGTCCATAAAGACATGCGACTTTTCGTTTTCTTTTCTAGTACCAAGGGATTCATCATAGTCAATGGATCTTATGGGGCACCGTCTGAAAAAGGAATTGACTAGTGTCGCCTCCTTACAATACAATTTATAAATTTAGTGCAGGTGTATTTTCTACCGAACATGTTGAAAATGTGGAATGACATATTATATCGACCATTTAGTACCACTGTCGTGTAAGTTTTGCTGAGTCATAGAAAACTACACTGGGTAATTCATATATTGAAATAATAAGTTGTAAAGAAGTAAAAAAGTTCAATATAAATGAATGATATCATTTTATTTAAACATGTCATGGATTAGCTTATTTAATTGATTGTCATCACACACTTCCACAAACCTGCAACTAACTTATTGTTGAAGTTGCTTACAAGGAGCAAAGAAAATTCTGTGCCTACACATATGGTGAAAATGGTTGACATAAACTACTGAATTGTTTCGATAGAGAAGATTGATAACATAAAAAATGATTGGAAATTAGGTGACTTTCCAGCTGTGTCGTGCACGAGATCAAACTTCTTACTTTAGCATGCCAAACAACATGTTTCCATGGTTTGTTGAACATTGACTAGTATTTTTCAGAAAAAATAAGTATGCCCACTGTGGGACTTAACACCTCACACTGAATGTGAGTATGTATTACAGGAAATCAACGAGGGGAGGGAGAGAAAAGTGCACATAAAATAAACTAGTCAAAACATGTTACAAGATCAGGCTTCCCATACCCCATACCCAATGCTTAAATCCAAACAAACAAGAATACTCGAAAACAGATCCAAGCAACCATAATAACACAATAGTAGATGTACAATATACTAGAAGTAACATGATAAGGAACAATCCTTCTATGAAGATACATTTTGCCCCTACCAAGCATGAGCCTCCAAGAAGGAAGAGACATCGTTGACACCATTGTTTCCCGATCCAGAAGAACGTGTCTTGTACTTTTGCCTAGAAACAACAAACTTAACTACGTTCATTTGCAATGTGTAAAAAAAAATCACATATTTTCAGCTTAACTAAAAGCTAAAATTTGAACTAATCTAAAACCCAGAAATGGATGGCCAGATGTTGAGAACCGGTTGCGCCCGGACGATGGTTTCTACTTTGCACTACACACATGAGACATGACACATCGTGGATGACTTGTGTCTGAGCCACGATCACTCTCGTTCCACTTCACGTGTACCGACCTCAACAAGGAATCCTTTTCGGTCGACAACACGAGCCGACTTGAAATTCTCCGGGACCCACCAGTCAGTGTCGCGTACCGCGTGCTTATAAAAGGTGGGGGGGCAGGCTGCTGGGTCCAACCCAAGTCGCCTCCCCCAGCCCAGCCCAGCCCAAACCCAAACCAAGTCGCACTTCTCCTCTCTTCCTCGCCGTCGCCGGCGACCGACCGCCCGCGCGTCTCCGGTGCACGGTGAGTCGCCACGCTCCGCCTTGCTTTGCTCCACCGTGGTTTCCGCAGATCGGTTTGTCTCTTCCTCGTGGACGCGTCGTAGAATTGTGGAAGATTGCCTTGGTGGGTCGTGTGTATGGCTATAGGGCTCTGGATCGCGCCGTGCGGACGTGCGGGATCCAGATCCGGGCGGGTATGGATCGAATGGAGCGGTTTCTGGTGCCCAATTCTGGACCCGGCCGTCGTCCATTCGAAAATAAATCCTAGGCTAGGGTTTCGTCGTCGGCCGCGAGTTAGTTAGATCTGTTTCGGACGCCGTGAGCGTCCGTCGCGGTTCTACGGGTTTCGTTGCGCGCGAGCCGGATCCGTCGCGCGCTGCCGGAGTTCGTTCCGGGTTTTGGTGCGAGATTTTGTGGCCTCGCGTCCAGCCTCAGGGGTCCTAGAATTCGATGTTTGGTGCGAACAGGGTTGTGAATAGATTTGCGTAACAGAGTATTTTCCATGTTTTGCCTCGGCCTGGAAATTTACGTTTTCTGCGTGGTGATTGCAGGCGAATCTGGGGCTGTGAGGAATAGGGGGCAGCTAACTTCTCTTCTTGGTAGCTCGGACTTCAGGACAAGGTAAGAACGTGTATAATCACGCATGCTCTGTGCTTCTGTTTGTTGCAACCGCAGTAATTCCTAGCTTTTTTATGTTGGTCAACGGTTGGTTGGCGTAGTTTGTTTGGACTGCTGATAAGCAAGTGGTGTGTAGCCGTTGTTGTGTGGTCAAGTGCTTATCTGAATAATATTCAGGAGGAAAATCAGCAGTCCTTGCGCTTATCCTAATAACAGCTTAAGAACTTTAAAATGATGCCATACAGAAATGCTTATTCTCTAGGTTGGTAACAATTAACAAGATTCCCATATGGGTTACCTGTTATCGTTGCATCATTAGAAGATCCCTAATTTTTTTGGTTGACATGCTTCTCTGAATGTTTAGCAGCTTGAAAACCGTTGTGCTACTGTTTTGATATTACGCTGATGGCATGATTCCCATATGTTACTATTTTTTTTGGAACGGGATATGGTACTGTTTTGGTGTTATCTTGCTAAACTATGAATACTTGTACTGGCTGGTTTTAAGGATTAGGTGAACTGTACTTTTGTATGCCTGATATTAGTTGTGAAATAGTTGCCAGTATCTTTGTTTGAGCTGTCTGAAGCTATACTTAAACTATGATATTAGTTATGAATTTTCTGAAGCTTTTGATCAATTTCTGAATTGATTACTTTTCTGCTAGCATGCTAGATAATCCTAGATGTTCATTGAACTAACAGTGATCTCTCTCTTCTATGAGATGCACTTCCTTGCATCATTTCATGGCCCTGCAGGTTTTAGCTCTTTAACAGTTTTGCCGGGATGGACTCCAAGAAGTTCCTGCAGATGGTCGAAGATAAGAAGAAGAGACTACTTGAGAAGAAAGAAGCCCCACTGAAATGGCAGCAGAAACTGGAAGCAGCAATCAAGGCCACTGAGGAAAAGGAGAAGAAGCTGAAGTCAAAAAAGCACAGAAGGAGAAGCCATTCTTCCTCAGAATCTGACAGCGAGTCCGAGAGCGACAGTGACCGGAAGCACAGGAAGAGGAAGGACCGCAAAAGGCACAGGAAGCATGGCCACTCCGACTCTGATGGTGGCAGGAGGCGTAAGCGCAGGTCAAGGAGGAGGAGCTCAGACTCTAGTGACGAGAGCGACAGTGATGAATATGAGAGTGGATATGAGGAAGAACGTCGCAGGAAGAAGCACTCGCACAAGAGAAAGCACCACCGGCACTCTTCTTCAAGGTCAGACTCTGATGCTTCAGACTTCAGCAGCGACGACGAAGAGCGGATGTCAAGAAAGAGGGACCGCCATTCTAGGAGCCGCAGGAACCGCCACAGGTCATCAGATGATGACTCTGAGGAGAAGAGCAGGTTGAGACACAGGAAACGTCGTAGATCAAGTGATGAGGACATGCCTTCAGATTCTGACATACATAAGTGCCACAGGAGCCGCTCCCTGGGTGAGTCCTCAGATGGTGGAGCAGCTACTGGCGAACCGGACAAGATGAACAATGGCAAAGGGCTGTCTCACAAAAGCAGGCACCAACATCGCCATGACCACCATCATGATGATCATCACCGTAGCAACTCTGTTGGAGGATTCGATGATGTGAAGTAAGTCAAGAGACTTAACACCCTGGGAGTAAACACCCCAGGAAATATGCTGGTGGCTTATCGTCACCACCATCACTATGATCATCACCGTAGCAACTCTCTTGTCTTTGTTGCGAATTCTGAAGCCTGTAACTTTGTTGCACTGATGCATCTGACGACATGAGATGTTTATTTCCAGTCATTTGCTTTGTTGATTTGATGGTTATTATTCAACATCAATGTTTGATATGTGTTGCTACAACGTCTCGTTTGTTTTATGTTACCCTTGGTATCAGCAGGAGTTCTATGAATTTTTGAATCAACTTATTTTAAAGCAGACAGAAGGATAGTTTCTTACCCATCTTTATTCCAATAGGAGCATCTGATCTCATTGTGCATTCCAACATGCTCAAAAGTAACAAATATATATAGCAGAAGCCCACCCTTTCCGTAATCCAAACACAAACATGGCAAATCTGGGCGAGGGCCACTTTCCTTTTGAACGATGGGCTGGGCCGAATCATTTATAAGGATAAATGTTAATTAAGAAAACATAGTTAGGAAAACCCCTGAATAGTTTTTGCTTATCTTAAACCTGAATAACCTTTAATCACGAAAAAAAAGTTATAACACAAAACAAAAGATATAAATAGCCCATGTGAAAGTTTTATTTTGTGGTGATGAACTATTCATTAAGAATATGAATATTTTCAAGGAACTAATTATCAAATTTCATGAAATTAGTTTGTTATAAGGGAAACAATTTAGGCAAATATTAGTTGAACTGAAAAATAGAAATACTTGAATAATTTAGGTGAATTACTTGAATGAATTGCTCGGCCAATTTTACTCCATCTCTTAAGTCAAAATATTAGATGAACAAAAAAACTTATTTGAACAATTTTAGCGAATTATTTGAACAATTTTCATAGATGCGCATACATTTATATAAATATTATTTAAGCAAAAAAAATTGTACGATTTTACCTAATTTCTTGAATTATTTTATTAAAGTACTTGAACTCTTAGTGAAGTGACCAAAGGATTTTGCTTAGAGGAGAAAAAATATTTGTGCTTTTTTTACGAAAAGGCCAACCAATTTATCGATCATCAACAACGGCACAAAGATCTAACCCATCCGCCAACGAGAGGGCGTAATCCGCCACGCCTCTAAGGCCCTAAGGCCACTAGAGGCGGACCGGAGGCGTTCCAAGTTGTTCGCTATAATAGTTTAAGTTTTCTACATTTTGTTCAACTAATCCGAGGCGATTCTAAAACCCCATCTAGGATTAGTTGAACAAAATGTAGAAAAACTTAAACTATTATACCGAAAAACTTGGAACAATTTGTGCGAAAAACTTGAACGATTTCAGCCAATTATTTGAACAATTTTAGTGAATTACTTGAACAGCTTTGCTTAGAGGGGAAACCCATTTAAGTTCGGTCCATGACAGTGAGTTGGATCCGTGTACGGTACGTCGCCGTACATAGGGTTTGCTTCCTCGAATTACTAACTATATGAAAGTAGTGCAAATCCTCGCCTGGGAGCGCTCCGTGCGCTGTAGATTTGCTACAGTGGCACTGTAGAAAATCTACAGTGATCGCCGGATCTCGATCCGCGCCGTCGCTCGGCGATCCGACGGCCCCCACCGCACGCCCATGACGCTCTTGCAGAAAAACCCTCGCAATTTCCAAAAAACAACCCACAATCCAGATTTCAGTGCTGCTAGGGACCGGGTTGTGATTTCTTGAAAAAACATGGACTTTTATGTAAATAACTCGCAGAATCCTTATCCTCACGCTCCACTCATCCTCTCTCTCACACACAGCGGAGGCGGCAGTGGCCACGCTCCGGCCGCTCGCCGCCGGCCGGCCTTCCTCCGCCGCGCCACCACCCCGCCCCGACCTCAGCCCTCCTCCTCTCTTCCCGTCGCTCCTCCTCCACGCCCCCCGCTCGACGCGCTCGAGCCACCTCGCCGCCGCCGCCGCTGCCCAGCCTGCGGCCAGCGGAGGAGGGGAAGGAGCGGCGGCTGATAAGATCGAGGAGCAGCGGCGGCGGACGAGGCTGCAGGAGGAGGTAGAGGGCGGCGGCCGCCTCGTGGCGGGGTGACCTGCAGGAGCTCCGGCGAGGTCCACGTTCGCGTCAGTTTTATTAATTCATCCCCTGCACAAGAGGCGGTCCGCCGGGTTCGGCCTCCTCCAGCTCCATCTCTCCACCTCCATGTTGCTGCCGATTCAAGGTAGGCGCCCCTCTCTTCCTCTTTATTTGCCTCCTTCCCTCTCTCTTCCACTCTCCATAATTTCTCCTCTTCATTTGTGCAGCTGTTTTTGGATAAGGTGTTTGAGGAAAATCCAATTAGGTTGCAGGTACAGATTAATTCATCTTCTCGGTGATTTATTTCTTCTGAAACTTAATTGCAGTCAACGATGACGCTCTCCCTTTTTCGTTTTTTGTCTGGGCAAATTTTATGTGTGGAGGGATCATGGATCTGTTCGTGCTTTAAACCCGTCAGATATAATTGGTAATGTCCCTTCTGTAAACACCTACATTTATTTCTTCCTTGCCTGGTGTATTTACATTGCCCGGTGTTCATGAAACATGTTAATTAATGTGTGCGGATACACCTGGTCTCAATAAAAATAGACAGATGATGCTCATACTTTCAGAAATACTCCATTCCATTTACTTTTAAAGTTTTTTAGAGAAGCTTTTAAAGTTATTGTATTAATAATTCTCTCAAGACTATCAGTGTTGGCATGCCACTTATTATTTTAGTACCCGCACCACTAAGAGAAACAGGAAATGGTTATATAAAACTACCTTTTTTGTGGACTGCTAGATCTTCTCAGGAAGTTTACTTGACACTCATTATTTAGGAAGTTGGCATGAGCATAGAAGGGAGGCAAGTTCACCTCACAGTTCCTTCGTTTCAGTTCAGCAAGATGTTTTTTTGCCTCCATTTCTTTTCTAGAGGTCATCGTCCTAAAAAAACAGAATTATTTGAATGGCTTCAGCAGCCTGAGAAACTGTAGATCGCTAGAAAATTACTGCTTTTATATCTTGGCCATTCCAGTTTCTCTTTGCTGATTGTGTGGTGATTTTCAATACTTACCTAGGCCATTGTAGAGACCGGTGAAGAGCTACCATGTGACCACAATTGTTTCTGCAATGTTCTGGTTCAGGTAAGCATGCTCTGATGCTCGCACTTGGAAACATTGCTTTCAAGCGTAGACTTTAATCTATTTATTCCAATTTATCTTCACATGAGAAATTCCTTTTGCAGTCCACTCACTTTTGTTGGGTCTTTCTTGTGGTAGAAGACCTAAGAAGTGGTAACGCGACTGCAAATGTGAGAGTTGGTGAGGTTATCTGCTGGGCTCATAACGACAGCACAATCAGGACCCAGACACCTCCTCGCTCACGCCGCGACTCCACTCATAGGCTTGAACTGCCTCCATCAATAAAACTAGCTGAAAGGCATTCCATCAAAAAGGTAGGATGACAATTTAGTACTTTTGAAGCCATTGCTATTGTGTGAATTGCCGGTAATTGTTTCTAATGATATTCAAACCTGTCCTAGAGTTGACAGTAGCGTTTAATCTATCAATCAGATCGTATTATTTGTATTGCTCACATGGTTATATGAGAATGGTGTTGCAGGCCGTGTCAGCTGATTATGGTATCATTATCGGTCGTGTTTTTTTGATAGCTCTACCGTTCACGTACGTATGTTAGGTCCTATTTCCTGAATATCTAAATTCTCATAGTAGATTTGTTGTTTACGTACAGGCCAATCATGAGCGACTGAAAGAGATGTCGTTCTCGAAATAAGGAGTTTTATATCAGAGCACTATTTTAAATTCTGCTGATCAAGGAAGATATACCGTTGAGAAATTTAATTCGTTTTCAGCTTGGAGAACAGAGAGGACGTCCAGAACCCGACAAGTTGGGGATTTAGCTTATATCTAGACGTCTACAACTTGACAAGTTGGAGAAGAGGTAACTAAATCAAGTATTTTTCATCCCGTCATGTCATGAGCAAAAATGCTTAAACTTGGAATTCTCGAACATATGGGAGTGTCCATTATAGAGTGAGTCCAATTATTCTTGAAACGGCCAGCTACAGTACCCTCAAGGCTTCAATCTCTTCGGATCTTCATCAGTGGTCAAAATATTTCCCCTTTCTTGTGTCAAAAGGAAGTTACACAAAAATCCCCACCTATTTTTTTCATATGATTCATTTGTTATATTAGCATACCCGTAATTCACAAGGAGCATTATATTAATATTCCCGTGTATTTGTCTCATGAAACAAATATGCTGCAGTGGTGACTTGATGCATCAACTACTAAGCACTGTTGTCGACGATGCAATCAGTATGTTATACAAACGTTGTTGGTTATTATGTTGTAGCTGTGACTAATCAAACTGACAATGATTAATTATGTTTCGTACGTGCTAGCATCCATTTCCATGAACTGTATAGCCTTTGCATCTGGTTGACATATTACTACATCAGAATTACTCCATCCTGCTTGCATTTTCTTAAATTAGTATTAATAATTGAAACTTAACAAAAACGTTTATGAACCCATATGAGACATTCTTCAGTTACTCTCCTCCTGGTCCCATTCTGAAAAGGTTTTGGAAATTGATGCATTCATATGATAATTAATGTTTTTCCTAGCTTGCTAGCTACCACCTCTTTTTTATTTCTCCAGAAAGCCAGCAAAAAGGTCATTGCTGCTTCACAATTTCATAAGCAACGTAGGTGAAATAGCAACAAAATTATTTGTTTCTACATCATATTAGCAGTATTAGCATATATTTTCATATATTAGTTTCTTCACATGAGCTGACGCACCCTTTTCATTTGAGAATAATGATATTTTTAATAGACTGCACGATCTTCGTACTCCAAGTTAGCATCCGGTGTTACAATTTAAAAAAAATATAAAATCAAATTAATCATGTTGTTTTCATTAGTTCTTGCCACAGCTGAAGTTTGTGCAGCTATCTAACTGTGGAAAGCAATGCAAGCTACCAGGAGTTATTCTCCAAAATTATTGTCTGTCCCTGCATATTAGGTTTATTTGGATGCTTATTCTTTTCTTCCAGTTCCCTTTTCTTTGCTGCCATAAGAGAGTACTCACTTTCTTCTACTGTCTTATTACCATAAACTAAATGCACTTTATTCCAAAATTAATGCCATGACCTCTAAGTGAAAGTGTTAATGGTTATTATTCCTCGATTCATGAACACAGCTTCCATATGCAAGCACCCATGTTTTATACTGACATGTTTCTTAAAATGAATTAAAATATTTTTCTGCTATGATCTATGGTTGATTTGATGTGCTAACCATCAGATTTTATGGCTTTGGATGCCAAATCAATTATGTTTCGTCACTTGCTGTACTAATATTCGCGTACGTGGTTGCGAAAGGAATAAACCATTTTATATTATTTAGTTCCAAATGGTTCTACTTATGTATTCCGACTGCAATGAATAATTGAATATTGCAACGAATGGCTCTGTTTACATATGCTGTATGCTTTTCCTTTGATTCCAACTTAGATTTATTGCACTATCTTTTACGTCATCATATTTCATCCGTTCAAATTTGTTCTTCTTGCAGGTAGCTCTGCTCCTTTCCCTGCTGCTATTAGATCTTTGGAAAGGAGGCATCCAGGCCTGAACTGTGTAGCATGAGTGAAACTTTCAGCTATCCCACGGGTATGAGGATCACTGAGAAATTTAGAGTGTATAGTTTTCTGGTTTTAATTGCAGTACTGCAATGCATCACAAGATCAAAAATAAGTACACAAAATCATCTTATTTGATTTTAAACCAACGATTTTTGATCGTTTGTGCTCCCATTTTAAGTAAGTATGCATGCATTTTATGACAACAGGATGACCGAGAAAGTTAAGAGTATATAGTACAATTTGGTAGGGCATTGAGTTAGCATGTCAGGTCGCTTGCCAGCGTCCGTGCCCCTTAGCTTTTAATTAATCCCTAAGATAACATAGTTTTTCTGCAGCAACGAGCCAGACCAGAGTCATACGGGGATGCGGCAACGAAGTACTGAGCAAACAGGTAGGCTAAGCTAGGATTGCATGCTATGTTTATTCTATTGTAAATTGTCATCCATCTGCTCTCCTTTGGGTTAGTGTTCCCTCCGTGAAGCTGGAGAGCTACTCTGTCGTGCAAATTTAATCTATTTGAAGTCATACAGTCTTTTAAAAAGTAATATTTAGGTACTAATATCATCCGCCAAATTTGGACTTCTAATTCAGATAAGTTGTCTTCAGCAATTTAGCTCCGCCTTCACCAATATAGATGATTATTATGAAGAAATTTGTTGTTTTCCTTTTAATTTGCATGTTAAATACAATGGCGTTGACTATGTAGGTACGAGGTTCCTTGACTCAATTTTTCACGCTGCATTTATATTGGTAGACTCAGTTCTTAGTTATTCTTTTTTATTCTGCAGGTTTTCCAACATGTTTGGCTCCAACAAATTCTTAATTGGAATTTTGATAATGTAAAGTGTCGAGTAACCATTTACCGAAAGTGTCACTAAACATCACATCACATATTCTTTCTACCTTCAGGTTTGTGAAGAGGATGAAAAATATCTTGCTTGGTGTTCCAACAAGATATTGGATGGCAAAGAAAATCTCGACGCTGCTGATGTCAGTTGCTATCTCTGGATTTCATCTGTTCGGTGCATCTATTTCATCAATTCTGACACCCTCTGGAGTTTGGACAGCGGCTGCCTGGACCAATTTGGCAGCACTCTTTCATATCAGGTCGGAAGCTTCTTCAAGGCTGTCGATTGATTCTGACTCCGGCTGCATGTTTACAAAAAAGGAGTTGAACTGGATATCTACAAACTGAAGGTGCGTTTGATTCTTTAGCTTATCTTGAAAAAAATCTGGCCCATCCAGGCATTGCCAACAGAAGTAAGCCGTGCTGCTTGGTTAGCACTAACATTGATAGCAGTTATAAGACGCTCTTCATTTTTTGCTCAATCTAGAGGACCAGTTCTGCTTAAGTATTCTTATGCAGAAAAACTTACTGTTAATACATAGTTTATAATTTCCAGGTCTGACGCTCTCTTCTTTTACTTTTTGAGTTCTTCTGTGACATGAGTCTACACTGTTTTGCCACCTCCAAGACTTGGAGACTTTATATCGCTGTCCGAAGACTGTGTAAGGGTGACCATGGCGTCACTGTTTGGATGAACTTGAAGGTATTTGATGATTTTAGATTTTGTATGTTACATTCACAAGTAATATATAAACTATGTCTAATTCAATGAAAATTTGTAGAACTTCTGATTAACGACCGGCAGGACCATTATCTTGCAGCCAGTATATATTAAGATGAGCTCATTGTCTTGCATCAAAGAACATGATTTTGATTACTTTACTCTGAAGAAAGTTTTGGGGGATCATATTATATGTACTGAAGTCTGGAGACGTTCCAATTGATAAGTAATGGTTCAGTTTCTTCTCAATTTATTCTCTACATACAGTCTTTACATCCAGTAAGTGTATTGTCGTTCTCTTCTCTTGGCAGTGCCGTCAAGCATTGCTTGCTGGTGGTTGTCTCTGCTGGTTTAGGAAACCGCCCATACACATATATTTTCTTGGTGCTTTGTAATATACTTAGTTAAATGTACCATCTCGATCTGACCTACTTTTTGTAACATAGTTCTCCTTTTTTACTGATTATAAAATATGATGAGAAGTTTGCAAGTTGCCATTCATATTGTCGAGCAAGTGGCCATGTAATTTGCAAGTGGCCATTCAGAGTTGTATCGCGCTTGCTTAAGTAGATGAACCTCCCCAAAACTAGGCCATGTAATTTGCAAGTGCCCATTCATATTGTCGATTACCAGATTGCATATGTATATTTATTTGTTTACTGCTCAATGGATAATATAAAGACAACTCAGGTATACTTTGCTTCTACATTGATACTCTGAGGTCAACGTCAGAATAGTGTTTCATGAGAAATTCTATGGAAGCCTTAGACTTATTTATTCTTTGACTGCATAGTTTTTTTGTTATATACAACTTTCTGCACTGACCGAATTGTCATACAAGTTTCATAATTTTATTTCGAATAGTCCGACATTTGCTTGAAGGAAACAAACTTACTTACCGTCAACAGAATTTCTCATCAAGGGTGCGGCGTGTCGCCGCACCGAATTCAACTAGTCTCTGTATATATAGATCGAGAATCAAGATCAGTCTACATATCCACCGAGAAGCCAATGGGATGCAGGTCCAGACAGGGGAGACGTCGGCGGCCATCGACAAGATCCAGACGGAGACGACGGACAATATGCAGACAGAGAAGCGCGCTGAGTCGTCTGACCCAACCGCCGGCGTAAACGGCAAGCGTCGGCTCCCCGATGAGTACGTCAGTCTGATCCTGGCCATGCCCAGAGAGCACCCCATGGACACCGAGGACCTCTCTTTCATCGACGACCTGGCGAAGCTCCTGAACCGCTCGGGGGACTGGATCGAGGAGCGAAAGCGGCGCTACTTGGAAAGGGCCGCTCTCAGCAAGAGGATCAACGAGGAGTTCGTGCAGTTCCAGGACGACATGCGTGATGAGTGGATGGCCAAGGGCTACGTCGAGACGGACTCGACTTCGACGCCAGAGACGCCATGGTGGAGGAGTTCAACAACGTGCTGTGGAGTCAACACAATGACTTCACTGTCCTAATATGATCACTACAACCCGGAGCGCGTGATCTGCACGAATCCGGTGAACTCATGCCCGACCCCCGCCGCGCCTGTGATCGCGCGAAGACGGGAATTCAAAACCAAGAGTCAAAGTTGATAACATAATATCAGTTTTCGCCAATATTTGTTTCTGTATTTGTGTTCTAGGGTTTATGTATTTATTTCTACTTCCGCCGAAAGAATGTGAAAACAAATATGACAACGTTCAGTCCCGTCTGTATCTGCTCGGTTTTCATCCCTATCCCTGCGCACCCGTGTGTGCGTGGACTCACCGTTAAATACAAAAACGCTGCTTAGTTACTTTTCGGTCGTGTAGAGCCTTACCATTATTTTGTTTCTCTGCAGCAACGCACATACATGCAGTATAATAACAGTATACATACAGGTAATTTTATTTTTGGAAAGCTCTTGATTTTATAGAGCAGCTTCCTGCCTAAATTCGGGCGAGTACCTTTGCAGCTATTCAAAACTCAATCGATCCTTCTCTTGATCTCTCCCTACCTCTAATTAGTTAATCTACCCTGGAACCCTGCCAAATTTGCAAAAACGGGTTATAGTTATGGAAGGATTTCATGTTAGTGCCATTTGTTTTTTTGTCAAATTGTCATTAGAGGTGCATATGTACGCAGTATCAATGTAATTAACGCGTCCAACCAATTGATACTAAAATTATATACTCCAAATCAGATCTTGCCTGGTCCAAATAAAATCATAATTTTAATTTATACTGAATATATCGTATGACGTGGATATTGCCTCCGGATTAATTCCAACGTGTCCGTGCCTATATAAATGCCTTTGTGCCCTTGTCATTGGCACCACATTCGCCCTAGCAAACCAAGAGTCACCTCCCTCAAACTTTCCAACCCACCTAGCAGTTCTGTCATGAGGCCACACAATATCCTCCTTGTCACTATTGCCGTTGTCATTTGCATCATTGCTATACCTATACCCGCCACAGCAAAGGTGTTAGATGTAGACGGTGATTGGAAAAATCTCTCTCTCGAAGACCTCAAATCCCCAAAGGTCCTGGCAATTGCCAGGTGGGCTCTGGCTGAGCACGCTAGGCAAACAAATGATGTGCTACGGCTCAAATATATTTTGATCGGCTTCCAACAAGTGGTGTCTGGAAATGGCATGAACTGGAAGCTTCTACTTGACACGGCGAACGGTCACGGTAAAGATGGCTTTTACAAAACGGTCGTATATGATCAGCCATCGACTCACACACGCAAGCTGACCTCCTTCGCTAAATCAGACTAAGATACAGTGTGGTTATAGCCTTATAGGATTCCATATATCGCTTAGTAATAAGCTGGAGTACGTATGGTGCTTTCTTATCCTGATGCATACAATTAGCACCTATCTTTTGAGACTTTCAGACGAGATTGTACTGAGCTATCTTTACCTAATAATAAAGGAAGAAAGGTTTCTTGTGGTACGTCATTTTTTTCCTGATAATACCCCTTTAGATTTAGAAATATTACGTTGTTTGCCACCACTAACTGAGAAGTACCAGTTGGATATTCCAAAAAAAAAAACCCATCTTGGGCAAACCTCACACTAATTGGATCCTCGTATCAATGCAAACCCAGGATGCGCCGCTTCCGTCGCTGCACTTCTCTTCTAGGCCGACGTGGACTAATTTACAACTCAGCTTTTTGAAAGGAGTATTTTCAAGTACATCAGCACCTTCCTTGGGAGTACTGTCTCAAGGTACTACAAGTCATCTTCTGCAAAAGGTCCTTCTTGATTCAAATGCCCACCAGGTGCATGAGATAAATAGATCAGGTTATCAAAATCCATCAATTAGATGGTTGATACCGCAACTCGGGAGGTGAACGAAAATGAGTTGCACTGAGCTATGAATATACAAAGCGTTGTGTATTTCTTTTGTCGGCCATTCGAGAGAACAACTTACACATACATCAAACTACTGCACCCAAACAACCTCACACAAGAATAAAACTTCCAAGCGTATCATAATTTCATGGCACTCCGGCTAATCATTACACTATCTAAAAATCGATAGTTAAACTAATTTACAACCCATACCCCCTTTCAGCTTTCTGGAAGGGTCTTTTCAGCAACTTCGAGAGGAGTATTGTCTCAAGATTCTACAGATCATCTTCTACAATAGGGCGGGCCTGCTTGATTCAGATGCCCCTAGGTGCTTTAGATTATATATAGGATACAACTACTTTTTTTAAGGCTCCTGATTTTATCGAGCCAGATTTCTCGAAAATTAGTTTTGTCTCCAGAGTTCTAGTGTTCTCTGTGTTTAAAAAAAAAAAAGTTTATACCTTTTGAAAATCTAAAAAAAGAACATGCATGTTGTCAATGATGAATCCCACAAACTTGCCAAACTTGATTTGAAATACTTTATATTCCAAGCTATACAAAATGACAAATTCATGTATATTTTGGAGTTTTGAAAGTGTGTACATTTAGATCCATACATTTTTCATTTTTGTGTAGTTTTGGATACAAAGTATTTGAAGTTTAAGTTGTACACGTTTAAGAAACACCATTGGTTACATCTGAGATTTTTTTTCAAAAAAAATGAAACTCGCAAATATATTTTTCAGTTTTTTTTAACTATCGGATCACTGTCTGCACTCAAATCTTCCTGCCTAAATTGGGCGACTACCTTTTGCAGCCATTCAAAACTCAATGGATCGTCTCTTCATCTTTTCCTATCTCTCATTAGTTAATCGATCTTGTAGCACTGATAAATTTGCAAAAACGGGTCATTATTGGAAGGATATCATTTTGGTGACATTTTTTTGGGCCAAATTGTCATTAGGGTGCATGTACGCAATATCAACTTAATTAACACGCCTAATCAATTGATACTAAATTATACTCTCAATTTTTGCTTGGTCCAAATAAATATCATGATTTCAATTGATACTGCATATATTGTATGAGGTGGATATTGACTCCAGATTAATTCCAACGTGACGGTACCTATATAAATGCCTTTTTGCCTTTGCCACTAGCACCACATTCACCATAGCAAATCAAGACTCAAACTTTCCAACCCACCTTAGCAGATTCACCATGAGGCCACACAATATCCTTCTTGTCACCATTGCCATTGTCACTTGCATCATCCCTATAACCACCACGGCAAAGGGAGCCGGTGGTTGGAAACATATCCGCCTCCCAGACCTCAAATCTCCAAAGATTCAGGAGATCGCCAAGTGGGCTGTGGCTGAGCACGCTAGGCAAGCAAACGATGGGCTCCGGCTCACGTGGGTTATCAGCGTCTTCGACTCGCACAAGTAGTGTCTGCAGGCAGGAACTGGAATTTTCTAGTTGACACGGTGAACGGTGACGGTAAAGAACGCATGTACATAGCGAAGGTACATTATCAGTCATCGACCCACACACGCACGCTGACTTCCTTTGCTCCATCCAACTAAGATGCAGTGTGGTTGTAGGATTCCATATATTGCTTAGTGATAAACCAAGTTGGAGTACTTGTGGTGCTTTTGTTATACTGATGCACTCTTTTGATATTTTCGGACGAGGTTGTACTGAGCTATGAATATATATATAGTATCAAAATTTCACGACAAAAAGACTTGTGACCGATCATGTCTGAATGTACACTAGCTGAAAATCGACAATTTTACTGATTGACAACTCAGTTTTCTGAAAGGGGTATTTTCAAGTACATCGGCACCTTACAGGGGAGTAGTGTCTCAAGTACTACAGAGCATCTTCTACAACAGGGACTTCCTTGATTCAAATGCCCACCAGATGCTTGAGATAAATAGATCAGGTTATCAAAATCCATCAATTAGATGCTTGTTACTGCAATTTGCGAGGTGAACTAAAAATGTGTTTCATAATGAGCTATGAATAGATAAAGCCTTTTGTACTTCTTTGTCGGTCATTCGATAGAACAACTTACACATACATCCAACTACTGCACTCAAACAAACTCACACAAAAATACAACCTTCAAACATATCAAAATTTCATGGCACTGCGGCCGATCATTACACTAGCTGAAAACTGATAATTTAACTAATTTACAACCCATATCCCCTTTCTGTTTTCTGAAAGGAGTCTTTTCAGCACCTTCTACAAAGCATCTTCTACAATAGGGCAGGCCTTCTTGATTCAGATACCCACCAGGTGCTTGGGATAAATACATCAGATTATCAACACCCATCAACTAAATGGCTGATGCTGCAACTCGTGAGGTGAACGAAAATGAGCTGCACTTATTTGTAATGTAGCCGTATCACTTTTCGCGATCTTAATTTCATCGCATTTTCTGTAAAGAAGAGCCACTACAGTGTAGTGGAAGTGTACAACAGCCACAAGGGCCAGAAACGTGCTCTACTGGCAGTCAGAAGTTTGTCAACACTTTATCTTTTGAGATACCATCAGCAACAAGAGCTCTAGTAATTTCCTGCAGATATTAATACAGACGAAGATCAGCATGCAAAGCATAGAAACAAGCCACGATGTTTAGAAGTAGGAACATGGACAGTACTATTCTTTGGTGACAACAGTCTCCGTCATAACAGGCTACAATTTGAAACTACTAAAATGTTAGTAAAAGAACTTGTTTTAGTTATTACTCTAAATGCACAGCAAATTGCTAGGTCTGGGGTAGCAAATTGTACTGGCACTCTGTTAGGCTACAGATGAAGCCTCAAATATAGTGTTAACTACCAATCCAGAGCAAGAACAGTATGGTCTGCAAAAGGCAGTGGCTACTGTTTTCTATGTTTAGTAAACAATTTCATCTTGAGAAAATTTAAATTTACCATGCATTAATGATGTACACCTGTCTTAGAATAACAGAACAAGTACATCGTCTAATGTAGAAAAATAATCGGTCACATGAAAAAAGATCGGTTCGCAACTTGTATCATTAGCTATACAATTCAGAAATGAGAACAAAAGAAAGCCAGGCATACCTCAGTCATCTGTTTATGTCCACACAAAATCGCTCCCATCAATGAAGGATTTATAACCTTCTTCGTCCTTGAGAAAGCATTCTGAAAAATGCAAAGCAAATAAGAATACAAGGAAACAAGGTGAGCTAAAATCCAAAACACTGTGTTTGGATGTAGGAATTGAGGGCTGGAATCGTGAAACTGGAATTGCTGGAGCAGTTTCCGTTGTTTGGTGTGGCCGTGGAATTCGGGGCTGGAAACCTTTGGCAATTCCGAGCGAACCCCGCGTACCTGTTCGCTCGGGCAAAATCTTTCCGAGCTTCCACCCTGGGAAAGGCACGGAAACGCGAATCGTTACGTCGCTCGGCCCTCTCCTCTCGCTCGCGAACAGAGCCTTGGCGCGGACGAGCTCGACCTGCAGCTCGCCCAGCACACGGCGGCGCCGGCGTCCGAGATAATCCCCTGCCTTCTCCCTCTCTCTCTCTCTCTCTCTCCTTCCACGGCCGCTGCGAGCCCCGCCCATCTCCCCCGTGGCCCCTTGCAGGGACCTAACCCTAGATCGAGCGGGCAACAACGGCGGGATGAACGGCGGCGGGAGGAACGGCTGCAGGATGAACATCTCTACCTGGGCGTGCTTCCTCCGAGCCCCGCCTCCTCTCTCCCTCCCTGCCTTCTCTCCCTCCGATTCGGCCGGTAGAGGTCTGGGCCGCGGACCTGGTCGCGGCCGTCCGGGGCTTCGCGTGCAGGGACGAGGAGGCTGGAGCCACAAAGCCAGCCCGCCGCTCCATTCCTTCCTCGGCACCGACCGCCCGCTCGGGCTCAAGCCCTCCACCCAGCCACGCTGCTCCGCGCGTCCCCTAGCTCTCCCAAATCTGCAGCCTGTGGTTGGCAGAGAAACCTGGTCGCCATCTCCCTCCAGTCTTATTTTCAAGCAATGAAAATTGGCGTGCTTTTCCAGCAATCAGATGGAGCAGTGCATTGTTTCTTTCTCTGAATTTGCGTGCGGGAAATCAGAGCTACTCCCTCCATTCCGAAAAAGAAGGCGTAATTTTGCTAGCATAAACAGTTCATGCTCCGATTACTATAGGTTCCTTTGTTTTTCATTGGTGTTCATGCTCTTTCCACGCACAAACAGTTCAGTTTTAGGAAGTAAATATGCTGGAAGATAAAGTACAGATCTCAGGAAGTAAATTTCTTCTATGTGTGCCTGTCAATTCAGCTAAAGATTGCATATCACTGTGAAGCTGTCGACACCCAAATTCAGTGTAATTACGTTTTTATGACTTGATTTTGATTTTTTAAATCTTATTATGTGTGCAAAATAATATATCAATATTCACATACACACAGACAATTTTTTATATATGTAACAAGTTTAATATTATCCAAATTCAACAAAACATCCTATTCCAAGGTTTATACATCCAAACAGGAATTGGAATCGTGTGCTACCCTTTAATTCCAGCCATAAATTTCATTCACACCCAAACAGAAGAATTTGAATTGGAGCTCATTTCCTTTCCATCTGGGAAATGGAATTGCTAGTCCAATTCAATTCCCAGCAAACTTTCCTACATCCAAACACAGTGAAAGGAAAATGATAACTGTACCTGGACATAGCCTCTCTGACCAGTCCACTGATCATCTGGCCGAGAAAGAACAGGTATAATTTTTATTCCTCTGGACTCCCAGTCAGTGAACCTCTCCTGTCAGAGCACAGGGTCTCAAGAAGCCGTTGTACACGGAAGTTAACACTTAGAAATGTAGACCAAAGGCTATATAACTCCTACCTGATATGCCATCCTCTGAAGGTTTCTAGCCCCGTAAAAGAGGCTCACATCGACCTTCTCATTTTCGCCAAAACCCGACTCAATGAGTGACCGGATCGGACTGCCACAAGTAAATGCAAAAGAGATGGTATGGTCAGAATTAGACACTCCAATGAAAGGTGTTCTTCTCCTAATACACTTTCCACATCACATATACTATCGAGAGGCAATCGTGTTTGTTTAAAGTACGGGTGTGAAGAAATAGAACGGGAGAGAGGATTCAACACACTTTGCATTCAGTCTGGGGTAGTGTTTATATACAGCTTTGCCTGACCGAGGGTCATCGTGTGATGCCCATGTTCTCCACTACCAATCTCTCTAACTGCTAGACGTGGGTGAGTGGGGTGCGTGGTGTTGGACCTGGTACAGCTACGGTATACACACACACGCTACAATACAGATACAGTACATCCTAACCCCCCCCCCCCCCCCCCCCCCCCCCCGCAGTCGTGACGTCGGCTGTCGAGACGCAAAGACTGGAACGGAACTCCTTGAAAATGTCCGTGGGCAATCCTTTTGTCATCACATCTGCAAACTGCTGGCGCGTTGGAACATGGAGCACGCGGAACTCGCCGAGCGCCACTCGTTCGCGGACGAAGTGGATGTTGAGCTCGATGTGCTTGGTACGCCGATGATGCGCCGGGTTTGCAGCCATGTACACAGCTGAGACGTTGTCGCAGTAGACGAGCGTGGCCTTGGAGATTGGAAGAAGCAGCTCGCCGAGAAGTTGCCGGAGCCACACACACTCAGCGATGGCGTTGGCGACGCCGCGGTACTCAGCCTCGGCGCTGGAGCGCGACACGGTCGCCTGCCGTTTGGAGGACCAGGAGACCAGCGCGTCACCCAGATAGACGCAGTAGCCTGATGTAGAGCGCCGGGTGTCGGGGCACCCAGCCCAGTCCGCGTCGGTGTACACGCGCAGGTCCAGCTGAGGAGAGGCGCGGATGTGCAGGCCCATGTCGACGGAGCCGCGAATGTGCTGGAGTGCGCGCTTGATCAGCGCAGCATGGCACTCACGCGGGGCATGCATGTGCAAGCATATCTACAGTGTAGGCGAGCTCGGGGCGCGTGATGGTCATATACTGCAAGGCACTGGCGATGCTGCAGTACGCAGAAGGATCAGCGACTAGGGGGCCGGTGTCAGCGGGCAGCTTGGCCTTCGTGTCCACTGGTGTAGGGGCGGCGCGGCAGTTGTCCATGGCGGCGCGATCGAGCACATCTTCGGCGTACTGCTGCTGCGAGAGGAAGAAGCCAGCAGGCGTGCGCGTGAGGCGGATGCCGAGGAAGAAGTGCAGCACGCCGAGGTCCTTCATGGCGAACTCACCCGTGAGCTGAGCAATGATGCGATGAAGCAGCGTTGTCGAGGATGCAGCAAGGACGATGTCGTCGACGTACAGAAGCAGGTAGGCAGCAACGGCGCCGTGGTTGTAGAGGAACAGCGACGAGTCCGAGCGCGTCGGCGCGAACCCAATGGTCTTGACGAAGCCCGCGAACCGGAGGAACCAGGCACGTGGGGCCTGCTTCAGGCCGTAGATGGACTTGGACAGGCGACAGACGTGCTCGGGCTTGGATTCGTCGACGAAGCCGGCAGGTTGCAGGCAGTACACCTCTTCGTCCAGCGTGCCGTGGAGGAAGGCGTTCTTCACATCGAGTTGATGAACAGGCCACTGCCGAGACGCAGCGATGGTGAGGACGGCGCGGATGGTGGCGGGCTTGACGACGGGCGAGAAGGTCTCGCCGTAATCGACGCCGGCGCGCTGAGTGAACCCACGCACCACCCACCGGGCCTTGTAGCGTTCAAGCGAGCCGTCCGCGTGAGTCTTGTGACGGAAGACCCATTTCCCTGTGATCAGATGAGCTCGAGGTGGACGAGGGACCAGCTCCCATGTATGGTTGCCGACGAGCGCGGCGAACTCCTCACGCATGGCGCCGAGCCAGTTGGGATCGCGTACAGCAACCCGAACAGAGGTCGGGATCGGCGAGATGTCAGGCGACGCCGGCGAGGTCGATGCAGCGTGGGCGTAGCGCGGATTGGGCTTGACGATGCCAGACTGGGCGCGTGTCACCATGCGGCGCACCGGCGGAGAGACGAGCAGCGGCGAGGAACACGCCGAGGCAGCAGGTGTGGAGGAGCCCGTGGTCGCGCCGTCAGATGACGATCCAACGATGGAGCTTGAACCAGGCGTTCCCGCGGGAGGATTTGAATACTCAGCGCGCGCGGGATCGAGGAGTAGCGGCCCAGGAGCTGTTGGTGGGCCGCCGCTGTGTCCCGGGCCAGAAGTGGCACAAGAGCCACCGTTTGAACCTGGGGCGTTCCTGCGCGGTGCAGGAGCGCGAACTGAAGGTACCTGGAACACTGGAGAGAAATGGTGAATTTGCTCCGGTGGCGGGGCGACGGCGGGTGGCTCTGGGTGGTTCTGGAGATGAGGGTAGGAGAAGGGGAAGGTCTCCTCATCGAATCGCACATGGCGGGAGGTGAGAACGCGGCGGGAGACAGGATCGAAGCACCGATAGCCGCGGTGATCAGGAGGGTATCCCAGAAAGACACAGGCAACCGATCGGTGATCAAGCTTGTGGCGTGAGGTAGAGGTCGTGTTGGGGTAGCACAGGAATCCGAAGACGCGGAGAAGACTGTAGTCCGGTGGCACACCAAGAAGAATCTCGTAGGGCGTATGGGGCGAGCTCGAGTGACAGGCACGACGGTTCAGAAGATACGTCGAGGACTCGAGGTGGACAGTGCTTCAGCCCAGAAACGCGCCGGCATGGAGGCGTGGAACAGGAGTGTGCGGACGCCTTCGTTGAGTGTGCGCAGAGTACGCTCAGCCTTCCCATTCTGTTGGCTCGTGTAGGGGCAGGAGAGACGGAAGGAGGTGCCATGAGACACCGAAGAACTCGAAGCCACAGGATACAGGTCGCCGTCGGAGTTACATCGCAGAATCACTGTCCGAGTGCGAAGGTCCTTAACAGAAAAACCAAAGGCGTCAAACTCGACTGAAACAGGGTTATCACGACAGAGTTGACGAACAGAAAGGAGATTCTTAATAAGAGACGGTGAAAGAAGGACATTGCGAAGCGTGAGAGGGGAGGCGGTGGTGATAATCGAGCCGGTGCCGGTGTGCGTAATGGTGAGATGAGCACCGTTACCAACGACGATCTGAGAAGAGGAATGAGAAGGACGAAGAGAATGGAGGTTACCGGCGCCGGAGGACATGTGGGACGACGTGCCCGTGTCGAGGTACCAGTCAGAGGTGCCGCCAGATGGAGAAGGCATGGTCGTGCCGTCGTGCAGAGCAGCCTGGAGCGCACTCATGTCCCACGCCTGCGACGGTGGAGGCGCCGAGCTCGTGCTGGCGCCGGGAGAGCCGTGGTTGGGTGGCGCAGGAGTGCTGGAGCCAGCTCCAGGAGTGCTGAAGCTGAGGACGCCGCCGTAGTTGTACATGTACGGCGAGGGAGGCGGCGCGGCCATCAGCGCATGCTGGCGAGGCGCGCTGGGCGGGTTGCCAAGGATGCTGGCACCGGGTGCGCGCCAGGGCACTGGCCAGGCCTGCACCAGTCCCGTCCACGAGTTGGTGCCCGGCGCGGGGGCCGGATAAGCAGGAGGGTGCGGCGCTGGTGAAGGAGTGGGCGCCGGCGATGGAGGCGGGTCGTCAGGAGCCTTGCCTTTGCCTTTGTTCTTGCCTTTGCCCCTGTTGCGCCCACCGTTGGAGCTGGAGCCGCCGTTGGAGCTGGAGCCGCCGTCGTTGCCGTAGACCGGCGCTGGAGCGGGAGCACGGCCGGCCCAAAGCGCGTGAACGGCGTTCTGGCGTGCGGCCTGCTCGGCAAGGTGCTCCTCCAGCAGGAGGAAGGAGCGGACATGCAGGAACGAGGGAAGGGGAACCCGCGACGTGATGTGCGGGATGGCGTGGTGGAACTGACGCCCCCGCACAGCAGGTTGAAGACCTGCCGAGTCTCGGTGACGGGCTGCCCCAGGTTGCGGAGCTGGTCGGTGAAGCTCTTCAGCTTGGCGCAGTACTGCATCACCGTCAGGTCGCCTTGGACGAGCGCGTGGTACTCAGCGTCGATGTAGACGGCGCGGGCGAGTTGGTTGTCGCGGAAGAGCTCCTCGAGCGCTGTCCAGACCGCGACGGCGGTGTCCTCCGGCTGCATAATGACCCACTCGGAATCGTCGTGGCGGTGAGCGGCGGCAGCGTCGATGTGGTCGCGCAGCCCGAACTTGCCGATGACGGTGTCGACAAAGCGCCGCCACTGGGTGTAGTTCGCCGCAGCAAGGTCCAGGACGACCGACACATGGCTGCGGATGTGCACCGTCTGTAGAACGGTGGTAGGGAGGGCCGGGGGCGCGGCGAGGCGCGGGGTGGCCGTCGTCGCGGGAGGCGCGGTGTTGAGCGCCGTCACAGCAGCAGCAGAAGGCCGAGGCGGAGAGCTGGCCGGAGAGAAGTCAGGCTCGGCCATGGGGTTGATGAAGGGATCATCCATGGGTGCGGAAGCATGGTCAGAACGCGATGCGTCTGATACCATGAAGAAATAGAACGGGAGAGAGGATTCAACACACTTTGCATTCAGTCTGGGGTAGTGTTTATATACAGCTTTGCCCTGACCGAGGGTCATCGTGTGATGCCCATGTTCTCCACTACCAATCTCTCTAACTGCTAGACGTGGGCGCGTGGGGTGCGTGGTGTTGGACCTGGTACAGCTACGGTATACACACACACGCTACAATACGGATACAGTATATCCTGATCGGGCCTTGACATGGATGCAGCATAAGCACAGAGCAGAATTCTAGATGTGAGAACGTTCCAGCTCAACAAATTAGATAAAAGTACCCATTGATGTTCATCGAAAAGAAGTGGCAGAACAATATAATTAAGGAGAGGTCATCACCCATCAACTACTTGGCATGTAGAATTCTAAAAACTATTCTGCAGATATGGAAATAGCCGATGAAGCATTGGTGCCTATCTAGACCATTCAACACTAAGATTGAACAATCTCTGTATCTTGCAGTACAACTGACGCAGGTTTAACAAATTCCTTTGATGAGTAGAAACAGATGAAGGACAGTAAAGAAGCACAGGGGGATAAAGTTCAATAGGCACCTGATCCCGGATCCAGTGGCGAAGACGAGCACCTCGCGGGCATCGCCGATCCTTGCGACCTCGAACCCGCGGCCGACGACGGCGCCGCCGACGCGGACTCGGCCGCCGGGGCGGAGGTCGCAGAGGCGCGCGGAGGGGGTGCCGGGGAGGCGCTTTACGAGGAAGTCGAACGAGCCGGGCGCCGAGGAGGAGGAGGAGGCCGGGGGAGGGGAGGAGATGGCGAGGAAGATGGGGTAGGGCGCGGAGGGGAGGCGGAAGGGGAGGAAATGGCCGGCGGCGACGTGGGAGGCGAGGAGGGAGGGGTGGGAAGAGAGGTCGAGGGAGACGTGGAAGAGGGAGGCGTCGGGCGTGGCGGCGCTGACCGCGGAGACGGGCGCGTCCGTCCACTCGGCCGGCGAGGGGGGCGGGGTGAAGGACGCGAGCGCGGCGGCGGCGGCGTTGGAGAGGGCGCGGAGGTGGGGCGGGCGGAGGAGGTGGTGGAGGCGGCGCGGCGGCCGTCGGAGGAGCATCGGGAAAGCTTCCGCCAGGATGTGGGAGGCTGCCGGCCGATGGGGAAGGAAGCTGCCGGATCTCGCGGGCAAAGGCAAGTTTTGGTGTACAAGACGGTGACGTGTACATGTTTGATTTCTCCTCAAGTCAAAACGAGGAAAAGCTCTGGCCCAAAATAGAAATGACATTGACAATAAAGAGATGGACGTTTGAAGATTTCAGCCTTCACGAGACAACTCCCAAGACACGCCCAAAAAGATCCAATTATACCGGCGAGCTAACCAGCCGACACGTGCGGTTGAGCCAAGCATCATGGAAGAGGGCTCTAGAAGCTGGGCCTATCTCGATTCAGATTTTTACTAAAGAATCAATTCAGATTTTTACTACACTACCTGAGATTCACATCGGATATAGATTCAATATCCAAATCCATGTGTTGTGCATGTCTCTCCATCCTTCAATCAAGATATCACATATGCAAACTTGAGTTACTAACTACCTATTAGTAGAAGTAGAATATTTACATACAAATAAGTGATCTGCGACTGCTCCAAGATTGCTATAAAATTGATTGTTACTAGTGTTCATTAAAATTGCCTACAATACTATTTGGTATAACATCGACAACAATGGAATAAGGTGGTATATTTAGGGCACAAAGAAATTTTTGTACGAATTAATGTGGTTCTTGGACTTTCTATATCAATGGCGAAAAGAGAGACACCGACCCAAAATTCTGTTCCAATCAAATGATAATCCTTCAAAAGTATAAATTATAATTTGAATTGTACTTCAGAAGTGTTCAGAATTTGGATCCAAATAAGTGATATTTGATCATTCAATTTTATAAATTATAATTTAAAGTATGTTAAAAAATGTACAAAAACTTAATCAAAATAAATGATATTTAATACTTAATATGTAAAAATACAATTTAAATTATGTTTCAAATGTATCAATTTATTAGCGAGTTTACATATAAATAATTTATTTGTAACCGCTCCACGGTGTGCTACAAGGTCAGTAACCTATCGTCCAGAATTGTTAAAGCATAACATTCAATACACTAGTAGAAATAACCATTTTCACTAGAGCTCATCGGCCTCCACAAGGTACAGAAATAAAGTTACTTATTTAGCCGAGCATTTTCTTCTCTGTCTGCACGCATGAAACCATTGGATTGAAGCAAGAAAATGGAAGTCTAGGACTTCAGGCTCGCCAAAGGATCAATGCCGCCAGTCTTCTTCGTCCCCATCACGAGGCACGAGTAACCACGGGCTGACCCAACCAATAAAGTTTTCTTCACCAACTCATGGGCTAGCCTAAATAACAAAATTTGGCATCATGACACACGAGTAACCACGGAGCTGACCCAACTGATAGAGTTTACTTCACCCACTAATGGGCTAGCTCAAATAACAAAATTTATTCACTCACTCACGGGCTGGACATACCTGAACTCGAAGATCTCCGCTCTCCCTTGCACCACTCGCTACCGTCCTCCTTCCCCGTGCCCCTGTGAGCTTTGCTCTCTCCTCCGGCCTTCCCATTACACTGCGGCTCACGCTCTCCCTCCCACCCAACCTACCTCCATCGAGCGCGTAGAACTTGGAAGGGCGCGACGCTGCTAATCGCGTGAGTGCCCTATGCTCTGTTATGAGCGCTTTATAATTGTTATTCAGAAGTTATGCTAGACAAAGGTTAATATTTTCGGTGGAATACAAAGTAGGAAAGGTATCAAATGTTTGGGTTTGGTTCTAATTTTCGTATTAAAATTTCGTTCAGGTTATAGAAGTCTGACTAGGCTCAGGGCTCAGCCCAGGTGTGGCCTATTTTCTCAGGCCCATTTTCTCCAAGGAACAACGAGTTGGTCGAACCATTTGCTTCTCCCCTTGCTCGACGCGAGCCGGCGCCGCCACGATAATCTCTCTCTGTCTTCGCCGGCAGCCCGGAAGCAGCAGCAGTCCGGCCTGTCCCCCTTTCCCGCAAGCTTCCCGGACGTCCAGACCCCGTTGCAGCGTTCTCCTCCGCCACGCCTCCGCCGGTCCGCCCCTCGCTGGCCCGCTCCCCTGCTCGGATCGGCTGCTGCGCCGCTCCCGCTGGCCCGCCGCCGCGTGCTGCTGTTGTGCCTCCTCCTTCTCAGGCAGAACCAGGGTACTGGGCAGAACATCCGAACAAGCCAACTGGGATTGGTTCTTCTCAGGCCGCCGCTACCCGCGTGAGTGCCCTGTGCTCTGTTACTAGCGCTCTATCATTTGTATTCAGAAGCTATGCTTGATAGATAAAGATTAGTGTTAATTTGCTCTTCCAAGTTTTTCATCCAATGCATACGCTTGATAGATTTTTACACTTTGGCGTTATGTTTTAGCATTCAAATCCTACCGTCACAGGAACCCTTGCTTCTCCACTGTACATACTGTTACACGTCCCCAGTTCTACACGCATATTAGTGTTTTGATTGCTAAGCGCTTGCTCTTGTTGATCAGTGGTCGACTTGATCCACGATGCTTGGTACACTTTGTGGACAATTTTACTCAGTTATTATTTAAGAGGAATTCCTGTCAATATATAGACTGGATTTGCCACAAAGGAGGCTTGAGATTGAGTACAACAGTTTACAACGATGTTTAATTTTGATTGTTTCTTGCAGGAGATTCTGCTGTGAATTTGTGAGCTTGTTTTATTCTTTCTTGGTTGTCCTCTCCGTCAACTGGTAAAGAAAGCTTGGTCCATGAAATGCAGTTTTCTTGTGGGATTTTCCTTCTTTGACTGGTGCCATCGATGTGAAGAAAGGGTTGGCATTCCTCTTCTATGCACCGAGCAGTGCCGGGGTTCCTGTGTCGAGCCCTTCTAAAAGAAATCGGCCCCGGTGCTGCGCCTTTCCTCTCTGGCTTGTTGCTTTAAGAGCTTGGATAATCAAGAACCCAGTCGAAGCTCTTCTTGCAGCGAGTATAGAAGCCAGTGTATTCATCCTTTGATCACACTAGCACTCCGGACATCGAATTTGGATGGGGCCAGAAAGATTACCTTCAGGGAGTGTGTCAGGTTATATGGGCTATCCCAGTCGGTTGGGTTGTTTGCGTTGCTTATGCGGTCATTTTGCCACAGAGAATCACACAGACCCGGTGCTTGATTCAGAGCATTGTTGATTACTGTGGGGATGCCGGACCAGAGTTGTTTGAGTTGGCACCTATGTTGGTCAGCAATATGGGTGGGTCGATGACGTTGCTACAGCTTATGCCACAATCATTCGGATTTTGTAGAGCTGTCGATGTTCGAGGATGCTCTCCTCACTTACATTGAGGCCAAGAAGGTTGGAGTTGAGTTGCGAGTGTGCAACTTCTTACTGAAGAGTTTAGTTGAAAAGAAACAAATCATGCACGCAAGGAGTTTGTTTGATGATATGAAGAGTTCTGGTCCTTCACCAAATGTCTACTCTTATTCAGTTCTGATGAGCGTGTATACACATGGAGATAAGTTATGCTTGGAGGAAGCCTTTGAGCTTCTTTGTGAAATGGAAACTAAAGGTGTGAGGCCGAATGCTGCAACCTTTGGTACTTACCTCTATGGGCTTTGCCGTGCCAGACAGGTGACATCTGCATGGAAGTTTCTTCAAATGATTTGGCAGAGAGGTGACCCTTGCAACACTTACTGTTTTAATGCAGTTATTCATGGTTTCTGTCACGAGGGCCAGGTTAAAAAAGCTGTAGAGGTGTTTGATGCGATGAAGAAGGGTGGGTTTGTCCCGGATGTCCATAGCTGCAGCATATTAGTTGATGGGTTATGCAAACAAGGGGATCTGTTGACAGGGTATTACATGCTTGTTGAAATGGCAAGGAATGGAATTGCTCCTACTCTGGCGAGTTACAGTTCGCTTTTGCATGGTCTTTGCCGAGTTGGAAATATTGAGTTGGCATTTGAGCTTTTTAAGAGGATCAAAGATCATGGTTTCAAGCTTGACCACATAGTGTACAGCATTCTTCTTCATGGTTGTTGCCAACATTCAGATCTAGAGGTTGCCTGTGACCTTTGGAATGACATGGTTCATCATAATTTTGTTCCAGATGTCTACAATTACACTAGTCTTATATTTGCATACTGTAGACATGGGAACCTTGAAGAAGCATTGAGGGTATTTGAGCTCATGCTAGATAATGGGATAAGTCCCAACATTGTGACCTGCACAATTCTTGTCGACGGCTTCAGCAAAAAAGAGCTGATTGGTGAAGCCTTCATATTCCTGGACAGAGTGCGCCAGTTTGGAATTGTCCCCAACCTTTTGACGTACAGAGTTATCATCAATGGCCTGTGTAAGGTCAACAAATCTAATGATGTATGGGGATTTTTCGGGGACATGATAAAAAGAGGCTATCTTCCTGATACTGTGATTTACAGTATTATTATTGATGGTTTTGTGAAAGCTTTGGATCTGCATGAGGCTTTCAGGTTGTACCATAAAATGGTTGATGAGGGGATAAAACCTAATATCTTTACGTATACTAGCCTGATAAATGGTCTGTGCCACGATGCTAGACTTCCTGAAGTTATGACACTGTTTAATCATATGACTGGAAAGGGGATAAAACCGGACATGATTTTATATACGTCTCTAATTGCATGCTATTGTAAGCGCTCAAACATGAAGGCAGCTCTGGAAATATTCAGAGAGATGGAAAAAGGGGGTTTGTCAGCAGATGCTTTTGTTTATACTTGTTTAATTGGTGGCTTCAGTAAAGTGCTTGCAATGGATGGTGCAAACATGTTGATGGAAGAAATGATAAATAAGGGGCTTACACCTACTGTAGTAACTTATACAGATCTCATAATAGGATACTACAAAATTGGAGACGAGAGAAAAGCTAAGATGATGTACAAGAGTATGCTCCAGGCAGGCATTACACCGGATGCCAGGATGAGGTGTATATTGGGCATTGACAATTATGAAGATGATTTTGAGGATTCTCAGCAAGAGAAGGGTGTATCATAGGTTTTTCACATAGAGCTCTATTAACTTCGTCCACAGAATGATTTGTAATGGTGATGAGCTCTATTAATCAGTCAAGCTGACCCTTTTATGTTGGTCGTGCTGACGTATTTCATTGTTATCATGTCGACGAGGAGAATGAGAACTTCCAAGGATCGACCTAGTTCCTGTTACACGAGTAAGTGCTGAACATTGCAATAGTTACTTTGAATATGACAAGAATGATTGTTTAAAGCCAATTTACATTATGAATTGATAGTTGAGATAGTGCGAAACAGAAGTATGCCACGATTAGATATCTGTCCTTTTTTTCAGGGTTTTCATTAAGTTCTGTGCAGTGATTAGTTTCACAATTATGGTCTTGTATTTCTTATTTTTCTTTGCAAGTTTGGTTGATTATCAACTGAATTCACATGCATCATCAACACCAACTTTGCTGGTATGCAATGTACATCCATGCCATTCACAGCCACCTTACAAAGGAAGAAAACTGAGGGATGAAGGGAAAACCATTACAGGGCACGACATACATTGACTGTTATATAGTCAAGAATATGGGTCCTTGCAAATACAACTTTAGCACTATTGCGAACCCACTTCCACACATTTTGATATATCCTGGAACCATTTCCTCCCGCAGAGAACTACAATACAATATATTAGGAGGACAGGAGTACTTGTACATCTAGTTGCCTCTTTTCTGTCAGCCCTTTATTGATTCCATTTCGTGATCTGATATTTTAGTGAAAATGATCCCAGGGTGGCAAACAAGTCCACTGCACGAGGTAGCCTCTCTCGGTAGTTAAAAGCTCAATCAGTGGACAGATTTCGGAATATGAATATGCTGAGGCAGGTCTTTCTGTTTCTCTGTCTTCATTCTGCGTCCTCTGCAGTGTACATTTAACTGATGCATATTTGACAATGTAGCTTCTTTCATGTATCTAAAGCTAAATTCGGTGCTGCAGATTTTTTTTCCCCAATAACGGAACAGATGAACCAATTGTTCACCCAGCATCTAAAGTGCACCCAAAAGATTATGGTGAATGCTCCAGGTACCACCATTTCTTCAAGATGCTGCAGCATATTTATGCATTCTTTTTTGTCCAAGTACTTTTTGTAAATAATATAAGTGAGATTTATATCTGAATTCCAAGGAACATGTTATGTTGACTTGTAGCTCATTCCATCTTACAATAGTTGCAGGTTATCATGATGAATTCAGCCTAAGCAGCTAGCTTAAACATTCATATTCATTTCGCTACTCACCATTGCACATAGTCAGCGTGTTCAATGTATCAAGGGACGGTTCCCAAACACTAGTTTATTCAGTACGGTTGGATGATCACTTTCCAGAATATCCAACTGGGTTCATGGCAGCTAACAATCTGAATGGTAGCTTTAAGCCTCTGACTTAAAACATTTATGTCAGAGACACTGTGCATCAATAACCTCGCCTGAGGGAAGTCAATGCGCAGACTCCTGCAAGCTTGATTTGTTTTGCTATCTTGTTGCATCGATTTTGTTTTGATCCTGGTTTGCAGCTACGTACTGTGTCAGTTTTGACAAGTCAGAATTGCTGCCTTCTCAAGAGCTTTCGATTTGTCGGCTGTGAGTTTTTTGTTTGCTGAGGTGCATGAAAGGTTAATATTTAGAGTAAATTGCAAAAAAACCACCACATTTGGGGCTAGGGCTTAAAAAACCACCACTTTTCATTTTTTTTTTGCAAAGAATCACCAGTTCACTCTAATTCTCGCAAAAAGCACCGATCTGTTTCTGACCAGACGGCCCACCGTCAGGCTTACGTGGCTAACGGTAACGGCCAGAGGCAAACGGCCGGCAGTGGCCACTTTTTTCTATTCCTTCTTCTTTCTTTTCCTTATTTTTTTCTGCTCTTTTTTCTTTGCTTTTCCCCTCACAGTTGCCTCGGTTCTGAAGAAGAGGAGCTCTGGTCGGTGGCTATGGAGGGACGAGGCGTACCCGCAGGCGTTGGAGCGCTGGTGCTGCTGTGGGGTGGCCGCGTAGGGTGACACGGAGCGCCCGTGCATGGGAGAGCCACCTCGGCTGCTGTTGCAGTCGTCCCCGACCCTGTTGCGCTCAGTGACTGGCATGAGGAGGCGGTTGCAGAGACAGGGCGCGCAGGCGAACGCGGCCTCGACCAGGTCCATGCCGGAGTCCGTCGCCGGTGTCACCAGGTCTGCTCGTACTCCCACCAGCTGGCGACGAGGCCGCTGAGCTCACGCACCTCGAAGACTAGGGATGTGCACGTTGTTGTTGCGGCTGCGCTGTGGTCACCGCGCTCTGGGCTGCTGGAACGTACGCCGGGTGCCGCGGCCGTCGCCTCCGCTCTGCTTGTTGGGGATTGGGGGCGGAGAGCTGCGAGCACACTTAGCCTGTAGCTGGTACGGTGGCGTCAGCAAGCTGCAGTTTGGCGTAACGAGATGCTCGATATAGAGAGACTCTTGGTGAAGATGATGACAGGTGGGTCCTAACTAACCATTAGCGGTCGGTTAAACGGTGGTACAGGTGCACGCCACGTTATCCTGACAGCGGGCACTTCTGGTCAGAAACACCGTCAAAATGACTTTAACTGAGTGATCAGTGTTTTCTGCAAACATTAGAGGATGAACTGGTGGCTTATTTATTTATTTTTTTGAAAAGTGGTGGTTTTTTGAAACCCTAACCCCAAATGTGGTGTTTTTTTTTGCAATTTACTCTAATATTTAAGATACCGTCTTTCAGTATCTTTGTTGGATATTTACTGCTGACCTTGATCTATGTTATACAAGATTGCGGGAAAATAGCTGAATGCAGTGATAGCACATGTTTTGCTCAGCGTTAAGTTCTCTTTCTGATCATTTGAAGGTACGAGTACGATACACAGTGCGTTAAGGGATTTTTACCTACTGCCATGACCTGATATTGTTACCCTAAATCTTCAGGTGCAGGAGGGAAGCATCACATATTCATCATTCATGTAAAAAGAAATGATATTCCTCATTCAAGCAGCTTAAAGATTGGACCCGATGGTTTGAAAAGAGTAGATGTGCAATGAAATGCGTCGGTTGTTACCTGGCTAGATAGTTTTATTTACTCTTTTTTGTAGTACAACTCTCTTGTACTTTATGTATTGCTAGCAAATATGCACGAGTGTGTTGCTACATATTGATTTTAATTTTTTGGGACAACAATTTTCATTGAAATCTGTTTTAAGTTGACGGAACAATTGTGACAAATGTGGTTGAGGTTGTTTATATGTTATAATTGACCGTGTAGCACTATTTATACACATATTGACATATAAACCACTATTTTGGATATTTTAGTATTGTATACGCATAATTTCCAGCGTTTTGCGTGTGCTGTGTGCGTGCTCGAGTTATTGAGCTACCACTGTGCGTGCTCCAAAGATGATTGAGTTACCACATTGCATATGTGGTGAGCAACCTAAACAAAACAAAAAAATCGATTGATGCTGCTTGGGGGTGAGCCGTAGCTAGCTGGCAGACGGGCGTTCGCATCAAGCTTCCTAGCAACGCCAAAAGGCTTCCTAGCCTTATTTGCCATCGCCCATCGGCCAAAAGCATCGACCAGCGAGCAACTTCTACCGAGGATGACGGCGGAGCCGTGCCCTCGCGCTCGAACATGATGACAATGACCGTGTGCTTCCTAGCGACGCTGTCGGAGATACCGTATTGGCCGTACCCTCTCGGTTCTCAGTTGCTGGAAACCCTAGAAAACATGCTCGGTGCGACACACGAAATGAAGGAGACAGACAAAAGACAAACAATGCTCCATTTAATATTAGGTCTCCGTTTCAAAATATATGATGTTTTAACATTTTTCTGATTTGGCTGTAGCTAGACGCGTTTAAGTGCTCATTCCAGTCCATATATAGTCCATTTTAACATACCTAAAACATTTTATAATTTGGAACGGAAGGCATATATATATAAACTTTGTATCCGAAAAACTATCCAAAACTTAAAAATCTATATGAAAAATTGCAGCAGAGTCGTACTGTTTTGTTTTCTGTAATAAGAAATAATGCGGCAAATGGTTATATCTTATCGACGTGGCATCTTGCGTTCAAAGCCTCCCTCCAGATACGGAGAACTCTATTTTTTCCCCATACGACTTCAAACTGAAGGCGGGTTCCATTATCGTAAGATAAGAGAACAGAGTTCGAAAACAAAAGAAAGCTAAAAACGACAGGAGTTTTTAGTTCCGCTCCTAATAAGTAAGAGCCTACATCCAACCAAACTAAACAAGTTTTCACCACAGCCCAGAGGACTAAGCACGACTCCCTGGCGCTTTATATTACAAGTTTTTCTGGGATGATGTAAAGAAACCATCATCCCCCAGCATCCATGATGCTAACCACAAGTTTTTCCATTCCCAAAATGACCACTGCACACTTCCAGGTACTCAAGCTTTGAAGTCACTTTTGACAGTTTCACTTCACACCAGAACAGCTTCACTCCATATTATCTTCTCCAGCATCACACAAGAGCTCTATATCTTCAGATCCTGGCACCGCCCACAAACGATTGGGCAATGATAAGATTCTATCTTCCGACATACCATTAGCAACAAGAGCTTTAGTGACATCCGGAAATAGTAACATGCATGGACAAAGATCAGCTTGTGAGGGTTGGAGAGAGTACAACTCTACGGGCCTCTTTGATCACATATTAGAAAACACAGTAATTTGATAGGATTGCACGTGTAAAATAGAGGATTACATAACACAGGAAAACTGCAGGAATGATTATTTGGATGCAACACAAGAAAAGTGCCTTGATTCTACGCGAGTGAGTGTAAAGAGGAGTTTAAAGTGGATGTTGAAATTCCTATGGGACTGGGGTTCAGAAATGCAATCCATAAGAATTTTGGAGGTGTCGTTCGTTCCTTTAATCTAAAGGGACTCCTTAGGAAAAAAATCCTATGAATTGGAATCCTCCAATATTCCTATGAAAATCCTTCAACCTAAAGAGGCCCGAAACTATATCCAAATTGTTAAAATAACGTATATTTTGACTATGAGGTAACCACAAACTTGTAATATCGAGCAAACTGCTAGACATGTATTATTAACGGAGGAACAGTATATTGTATGAATGGGGATTTGACAGATCTCATCTGGAAGCAAATTTGTACTGCGCTCTGTAAGGCTACATATGTCAAGTCAAATATAGAGTATTAACGGAGGAACAATATATGACCCACAAAAGGCAGTGCCACACTCGTTTCTATTTATATGTAGTTTCATCTTGAGATCTAGTGTAGAGAGATCACTGAGCAGCATAAATGAAGATATGCTTGCGAAATGTATTCTTTAACCATAAAATTCACATAAGGAATATTAAAAAAACTAAACATACCTCATACATCTTGTCCCGTCCACACAAAATCGCTCCTGTTGATGAAGGATTTATAACCTTCTTTCTCCTTTTAAAAACTTTCTGCAATGCAGAAGCAAACTATAAGAATTCATTGGAACTCTGTGAGGTAAATTAAGAACAACCCAGAAGATAAAATGATAACGGTACATGAACATGGCCTCGCTCGCCATTCCATCAACTGCCTGCATGAGCGAGAACAGGTATAATTTTTATTCCTCTGGACTTCCAGTCATCGAACCTCTCCTGGCAGAGCACACAGTATCCGGATGTTATATACATATAAACGTTACTTACAAAATGTAGACCAAAGACTGACACCTACCGAATATGCCATCCTCCGAATGTTTGTATCCCCATAAAAGAGGCTTACATCAATATTCTCATTTTCACAAAAACCTGACTCGATGAACGACCTGATTGGACTGCAACAAACAAATGTACAAAATGATTGTATGAGCAGCGCGACTCCAATGAGATCTGTCTTGTACAAATGTATTCTCCACATAATTGATTTGTCTTGTACAGTATAAAAGTACTCTCCACATAACTGATACTAGGGCGTTTGCTTAGAATAAGGTTGCAGCATTGACGTGTAAGCATCACATATATACTAGAGTACAACTATAGATGCAACAATGTTCCAGTAGAACAAACTAAAGATAAAAGTATCCATATATATTTCTCCAATTGATTGAAATGAAATGATAGAACAAAATCAAGGAGTGGTCATCACCCACACAATACTTGGAATGTGGCATCCTAAAACAGATTCTGCATGCTGTAGTACAAATTCCTAACTAGATCATTTATTTAGCCCAGAGATTGAACAATTGTGCATGCTGTAGTGCAAATTCCTTCCATGCATGAGTAGAAACAAAAATGAAGTGTAATAGAGAAGTGGGAGGTAGTTAGGCACCCTATCCCACGTCCGTGGGCGAAGAGGAGGACCTCGCGGGCGTCGGCAATCCTGCTGACCTCGAACCCGCAGCCAACGGCGTTGCCGCCGACGCCTATAAGCTCGCCGGGACGGTATCTAAGGAGGTGCTCATTGGGGATGTCGAGGTATTTTTAGGAGCGGTATCGGCGGGTGCGGTATTGGGTTTGGCGGCTGCGCAGGACGAGGAAGTCGAAGGATTTGGCAAGGAGCCGGCGGGTGCGGAGGCAGGGGGAGGGGAGCAGATGGCGAGGAAGATGGGATAACTGAAGGAGGGGAGGCGGAAGTGGAGATACTGGCCGGCGGCGACGTGTGAGGCGAGGAGGGAGGGTGGGAGGAGAGATCGAGGGAGATGCGGAAGATGGAGCCGTCGGCCGTGGCGGCCTTGACCGAGGAGACGGGCACCTCCGTCCACTCGGCCGGCAAGGGGAGCTGGGTCTGGGTTGGAGGCTCGAGCGCGGGCACGGCGTTCGAGAGAAGGCGGAGGTGGTGCGGGCGGAGCAGGTGAAGACGGTGCGGAAGCCATCAGAGAAGCATGGAGGGCAGCTAGCTGGAGACCGCCGACCGATGGGGGAAGGATCAGAGCCTCTCCCGCGACCTAGGGTTCAAAATGGAACTGAACGGATGGAAGTTTCGCAGGTCACTCAGGAAAACGAGGAAGAAATATTAGGTGAAAAATACCGTAGACGGTCTAGGATTAAAGCGGAACCGAACGGACGGAAAATTCGAGCCTCACAGGAAATCGAAAACGAATTAAAGAAATACATGCAGAATACCGTAGACAACGTACATTTACCGAGACAAAATATAGCGGTATAATGTATTGATAAGCTTTTTTATAGTCAATAACATGATATATTTATAATAGCGAAAAGTATATGGTAGAGATATATGAGATGACCACAACGGTAAAAAGAAACGAAGAATTTTTCAAGATGTTCATGCTCTTTATTCTTTCATGCTTTCATGATCAAATCGTGTACTTTTCTAGAGGCATCCTAGAAACATGATGTAGATATCAAACCACACATGTAAATATCAACGAAGGTTCTCACATAATTTTATTTTGGAGCCCCAGTGTCAAGGCTAGTGATCAACCAACATCGGCAAGAGTACCAACACCAATATTTCGGGGAAAAGCAACCGAGCAGATGGTCGACGTCGCTGTGAGCCAAGAGTACAATCACCATTGTCGAGTAATTAGCAGAGTAAGTAGCGGTCGGGACAAAATTTGTAACAATAATCCTCCTCGCGGTATACATGATAAATATCCAAAATCGATCTAGCAAAGTAAGATCTGAAGGATCATACCTAGACAGAACTAATCTTGCAACACCACCATTGACGTAGTAAGGAGATCTCGTTGTCGAACGGTGGGCCAAAGATAAATTTGCAGATGATGCCATCTCCATTGACTAGAAGACGGCTAACAAAATCCTAACCTAATCTATTGAAAGCCTACTTTTACTGAGAACTCAACTATAGATCGGGTTCCCCACCCCTTCCGACGCTGGTGAGGCTTGTCGGAGGAGGGGAGAACCGACTATGGAGGAGGCTGAAGTGGAGATAGCGGCCTTTTCTTTTGGCGGCGAAACTTCTTCTCGTCCTTTTCTTTTGGCGGCGGAACTTCTTCTCGTCGTCTTACGTTCCACGATAATGTATTGATGAGATAATGCATGTAGTTGACATTATTGGCTCGGATTTGCTAAAACTTGAAATTAATAGGTTTTGTTGAATTTTTTTTCAAAAAATAATTGTCTCTTTAACCGCTAATCCGATTGATGTTACGTTTTTGTCGTTGGCTTAGAGCCTTAGACCCATGTTGACAAGTTTAAATATAAAATATTGTCAGTAACTGTCATATTGTTCTCACTTACATGTGTGATTATACACTACTTAGTTACTACTATGTCCGCTCCAAATTAAGTGTCACTACTTTAGTACATTATGTACTAAAACAATGACTCTTAATTTGGAACGGAGAGAATAGCATATAGTAAATTGATTGCCAACTTTCGTGAACATCATTCTCGAACAATGCAATACGGATAACATTACCTTTTCTTAAAATAATATCATCTCTTAGTTACATGAATACCCACTCTCTATCAACACAAAGAATTAGGGTTACAAGTTCATTGTATGTGGAAAGAGTTTTGGTGGAGAGATGGTCGGAGTCTCACACGGAGAGATGATAGGAAGACGAGAGTGGGAGAGGCCACGGACCTGTGCAGAGAAGAGCTCCACAGGGGAGGGAGAGTCAGGGCCAAGGACGACATGTGCCGCACGACAAACAGATGATGGAAGCCTTGCTAAGGATACGGAAGAAGGACCAGAAGCATGGTCGGGGATGCATTGATCCGCGTTGTCGTTTTGCTACGTTGGTGCCGCTTCTCATCTCCTCCCACGGCGTGGTTTCGTTTTCTCGGCGTAGGCGTGGGGCGAATACATAAGCTAGGACGGTGGAGAGCATTTTCCCAATTTTTGCTGAAGATCGAAAGGGGTGTCGGGCGGGGGGTGGGGGGAGTGTCTCAATATCAACATATAGACTTCGAAAGAGAAAGAAAATAGTTGCCACGTATGAGCAGACTGAGTAGCAAGCAAGTTTGGAGTTATGCACTTCCTTTTTTTTTTGAAGTTGTAAAGTTATGGAATTACAGGGGGCCAAGTGGCAGGTGTTGGCCATGTCCATGCGTGCGCCCCAAGTGGTCGAGTGTCCACTTGCTCATCACACGGCCATGTACAGCCCTCGTCCTTCCACAGCCACAGACCGGACGCTTTACCATCTCGGCGTCTCATCGTCATCGGAGAACAGAACAGAGGAGCCGGAACAAGAGAAACGGCAATGGCTTCCTCTGCCTCCCTGCTCCACTCCTCCACGCTCGCTCCAGCCTTCTCGCCGCCCGAACTCCGGCGCGGACGCCCCCCGCCACAGCTCGACCTCCGCAGTAGGTACTGCCCGGCCAGATGTCGCCGCGGCGTCTCCCTCGCTGCGGCCGCCGCGTCGCCGGACGTCGAGAAGGAGCCCTCGCCGTCCCCTCCGCCGCCGGAAGAATCCGCCCTAACGGTGAACCCTAGCCTCAGAATGATGTCGCATCTCTACGACCACAAAAAAACACTGGCATAGCCTCGGCCTCGCACCCAACTTGGCTAACATTTGCCCGTGCTCTGTCTGACGAGTAAAACTGTTTCCTGAATCTGGTTTAGCGTAGGCCGTGGCGGAGAGCGTGAAGGTGCTCAAGGCGGCGGCCAAGACGAGGAAGGTGCCCGCCCCCGAGGTTCTGGCGGCGCTGGCCGCCATCAAGAAGGCCAAGCTCGACACCTCCGCCTTCTTCCAGACGCTCGGCGGGACGGAGTCCCCCGGCAGGACCTGGATGCTCATCTTCACCGCTCAGGTCCGCTGCAAGCACCTCGATTTTCCTCTCTTGTTTTGCTTTTGAAAACAAAAGGGGGACAATTCGTCAGCCTCGCATTTTGCAATTCAGTCTGAATTCGAACTGCTCGCAGGGCAAGCTGGAGAAAGGGAGCTACTTCCCGGTGACGGCGGTGCAGCGCTTCGACGCGGCTGGGCAGAGGATCGAGAACGGGGTGTACCTGGGGCCCGTGGGGAGCCTGACCTTCGAGGGGAGGCTGTCGTGGAAGAAGAAGATCCTGGCCTTCGTCTTCGAACGCCTCCGCGTCAAGGTCGGGCCGCTAGGTCCCCTCGAGATCGGGCTCGGCGGCGGCGACACGAGCAGGGAGCCGGGCACCAAGGACCCCTTCTTCCTGTGGTTCTACGTGGACGAGGAGATCGCCGTGGCGCAGGGCAAGGGCGGGGGCACGGCATTCTGGTGCCGGTGCAAGCGTGTCCCGGCGTGAAGCTTCAGCTATGTTCAGTTAAGCTTTTTGAGAGATCAGGATGTAGCTAATGTGTGTCATTCGCCTTGCTGTACACATGTACACGGATGATGAATGACACAATTATTACGTGTTCTAGTTAATATTTCTGTATGTAAATAGCTGTCAAGAGTAAAGCAGCAATTGTTAATCAAATTCAGACTAAATTCAGGCAAATTCAAATGGAGAAATGTATGGTAGGAAAGTTGCAGTTCATCAAACATATGTTCAGGGCTGACACGTTGCTTCCTGGAAATTTCTTACTCCAAAGTTGTAGTGCATCAAACAAATGGATGATGGTAAAAACTGGATTAACAGGCCGCTTAGTAGAGTAGCTAGCTTCGTCTAACACGGAAAGTCTTTTTTGCACCCGGGCATTAAATTTTTGAAAATCATATTTGTGAGTTTTAAAAAAATCTGAAAAAAATTATGATGTTGCCAATGGTGTATCCAACAAACATGCAAATTTTAGTGTGAAATACTTTATATTATGGGCTACACAAAAATAACAAATCTGATAAAAATTAGAGATTATAAATATATATACTCAGATCTACAAATTTGTCATTTTTGTGTAGCTCAAAATACAAAGTTTTTGAAGTTGATATTTTGCATGTTAGAGGGATATATCATTGTCTACACTCGGATTTTTTTTCAGAATTTTTTAAAACATAAAATATAATTTTTGAATTTTTTAAACGGGAGGGATCACTGGTGCCCGGGTGAAAAAAAGTCTCCACTGCGTCTAACAACCTTAATTTCATCTAGTACTACTAGCAAAGCACAAGACTGAGGCGCGCATGGGATCGATTACAGTGGTATTTCACAGAAGTTGGAGTGACTGTGACAAGATGAATAGTTTCCTTTTATAAGCACAAAAACAATAATACTAGTTGGTTAATTATAGGTCACCAGGCTCTTAATTATGGATGATTTACCACGGCTAAATTATCATAGACTATGTCAGTTAATTACTCTTTTTTTGCATGGTACTCCCTCCGTTCACAAAAGCATGTCTCAACCTAGATCAAATTTTCATGTATCTACACACTAAATTATGTCTAGATAAATGCAAACTTGAGCTAGGTTGGGACATCCTTTTGTGAACGGAGCGAGTAGTATATAGTTGAGTTTCTTGGAAATATCATGCTTTCTTCACGTGGCCTGCTAGAGGGTATACACAAATTGCATACATATGTTTGAGCAAATTGCACATCCAATATGTGGAAATCCACTTCGGATCATAGAAGTATATGCTCCCATTGTTCAAAAACGCATTTTTAAAGGTCAAAAAATTCGAAAAGAATTCCGGATGAACATCCCAACATTCTCGTACACAAAAGTTCACGAAAAACGACATTTCTTGTGGCATGTGTTAAAAAGACATAAACTAAATTCCTCACAAAAAGTCGTTTTTTACCATCTCAATTTGTCCTTTTTACACAAGCTATGCGAAATGTCTTTTTCTCTGTGAAGTTGGTGTGTGGACGTTAAATGTTAGGATGTACACCCGAATATTTTTTTGAGATTTTTTTAACAGTTTAAAATGTATTTTTCCATAATGGGAGTCCTACTCCTATGAGTCAAAACACTACCTCCATCCAATATGGTTATATTTGATGTATACTCCTTGTCCCATGACCAAACATAGTAGATACTTTTAGCTCCCGAGCTCCGGTGCTCCCTCTAATTTTTTAAAAATCGAAAATCATATTTATTAGTTTCAAAAAAATTGAAAACAAATTTGGGTGTAGCCAATAGTATATACCACAAATGTGCAAAATATGAACTTCAAATACTTTGTATTTTGAGCTACACAAAAATGACAAAATGTGGATCTAAATATGCCTCTTTTTTTCAAATCTCGAAGTCTTACCATATTTTGTTATTTTGTGTAGCTCATAATATAAATATTTGAAATTGACATTTTGCACGTTTTTTAGATACACCATTGGCTACACCCATGATTTTTTTCAGAATTTGTTGAAACTCACAAGTATAATTTTCAAAAAAAAATTAGGTGGCGGGAGCAAAGAACGCTTTCCGGACCAAACATACCATTTTCTTTCGCTTGTCTGCTTGGGAAATTTTCATGTCAAATATAATAAGTTAATCCTACAAATAATCAAACATTTAAAACAAATCACAATTGAAGTTTCAAAAATGGACCTAGTTTCAACTTAGAATTCACATACTTTAGTAAGCGTTTGCCTTTTTCTTTCTTTCTTTAGTAACCATGGTAGAGTAAGGTGAATAGGGAGCTGTTATCCCATTGATGCTTCCATGACTTGGATAATGTGTGTATGAATTTCTTATCCGCAAAATTATGTTTGAGCTGCTAGATAACAACAACATTTCTAAACTTAGTCTCTAAGTGTACTTGTGCCTAAATCTCACTCGACAAAAAAATATTTAACACTTTTTGTTTCTCCTACAGCCATGCAATATGTGGAATTTAACTTCCTACCGTAAACTACACAATGGTCCAATATTTTAATCACTTTATTATTATGTTAACAAGTGATCATGCTCTTATATCATGTGGTGCTTTCGTGAATTATCCGGGACAACTAATGGTGGTGTATTGTCTTACTGAAGTATTGAGCTAAAGTTTTTTTTCCATTTCAAGAGAAAACATTACATGTTATGCAAACATTGCAAACACTTTCCTTAGATGACCATAGAATGGAGCCCACAAGCCCGTAGACCTATGCCTTCATGTCGGCTAACCAATATAGTCTACTGAATAGAAGAGTTGACCATACAGAATGAAACAAATGAGCACTGCCAACTATGCGTTTATGTGAATCTTAGTAGCGATGTTGCTATTAAGATTCATATAAAGATCCTTATTGACATCTCATATAATCTAGACTTTTTGGAAACTTACAACTAAGCTGAAAAAACATACTCGACCGTTAGATATTTGTTAAGACCCATATGCCTTAGAACACTCTATAGTATATTAAGATAATAACATAGATATAAACACACACATATGTACGCTATAGACATCTATGTGGCATGTATTTTGTAGTTGTGTGCAACATTGCCATCCTTTGATTCTTTTCTTCGCATAGATGGAACACGGTTCAATAAAATGCCCAAACTATATTTCGAACAAAGTATCATACTCATTATGAAAACCTAGTTCATGGGTATGTTTCAATATTAGTCGGTTGAATTTTATAATGGTAAACTTTCACATTCGAAACATGAGGTTTAATGTTGTGAGATAAAATAGAAAATAATTATTATGACTAAATGTCAAAGATTGTATTAGTGAATATTGTTTACATATCAATTTATTAATATGTAAAAATAGTTAGTATAAATAAAGTTGATTGATGCAGCGTTGCTCAAGATGAAGGCTGTCTCAGCTGCATTTAAATTTTAAATGAGTGTTCATATATACTTGGTAGGCAACGTGGATCCCTTTATTATTAGGTAAAGATAAAGATAAAGATTAGCTAAATGCCCATGCGTTGCAGTGGGTGAACAAGAGCTTTCTGGTATTAATCCTTGTGTTTATTTTATTATATTTTTTATTGCATAGTGTACAACATTCACAACCATGTATAGTACATGACAAGATCAATTTCTCATAAGTTGTCCAAAGTTGATCGATACCTATCAACCGCGATGGACTGGGAACCCTTATGGCGTTTTCTTTTTCGTCCAGCCATTCACGAACGCCAGTTGACCCGACCCGTTGATTTTCAACCGCAAGACATAAAAACCAACGGGTAGAAATCCTAGTCGCCAATCCCTCCTCAGCCGCTTCATGTTCCCACTCTTTCTCCTGCAGCCGCCACCATGCTCCCTCACCCCTTCTCTCACGTTGTTGTGCTCTCACGATGCCATCCGTCCACCGGGTGAATAGGAGCAGCAGAAGACAAGGAAGCCGCTCTTTGTCCATCTCTCTCATACCATGGCTTTTCCGTTCCTCAACCCCAACCTATAGGGTACACAGGTGGGGCGAGCGCCACTTCACAACGATGACGACATACGTGGTTGCGAGTCACTGCTTCAATTGTTCTGCAAAGTGGTGCTCGGATCTGAAGGTTTGCATGAAACTTGTACTCCACTCTGTCTCCTTCACTCCTCGATGTTTTGAATCACACTCCTGCACATCCAATGCAGCAATAGCATCCACTGTGTCTTTTGTCCATGAATCAATTGCAAAATGTGTTTCTTCGAGTTCCAGCACCAAATGGTCGGTATCAAGAGCAGTGACGTATCTTAACTATTTCATAAACAAATACACTTAACAAAAAATGTGAGTTTACAAAATCATACACTGCCCCCACATAAAGTCAAAGCAGCTACACACATAAAACCAGGTTTTCGACAAATTCTTAGCAAAACAAATGGGGAGATAAGAGCATCTCTAATAGACACCGCAAATTCGCAACCTGCAAACCCCGGATGCAGGTTGTAGAAAACCTGTTTGCAGACCGAGTTCGGTCGCGCGCAGATCAGACACGCCAATTGAAACTGCAAATTTAAAATTCAAAGTTCGCGGGAAATTCATCTGCAAGTTCTTCATTTACATATGACCGGAATACTCACCGGATTCATCGCAGTTCTTCATTACATACGGGATAACCAAAATAAAAACCTAGACTACGCGGCCCTAACCCTAAACTGACCAAAATCAGCTCACCGGAGCTCGCAGGGTGCGGCCGCGCCGTCGCCGGAGTGGTTTCACTCCTCCTCCGAGTCGTCGTCGACGTAGATGACGACAACTTTGCCCTTCTCGCGCGCCTTGGAGGCCTCCTGCTCGCGGTGGAGGCGGTCCTGCTCCTCGGACCGCGCCTTCACCGCGCCGGTCGCCGTCTCGAGGAAGTCGTCGGGGACGAAGTCCTCGCGGGTCACCGAGCCCTCGAAAGCGGCCGGATCGTACACCTCGAATCCATCGTCGTCGACGGCGACCTCGCGCGCCTGCGACGAGTCCGGAGTTCGCGGCAACGAGCCCGAGGATAGGGTCCAGCTGCCGGAGGAGGATAGGGTCCAGCTGCCGGAGTTCGCGGGCGGCGCGGGAGGCGCGGGCGGCGGCAGGAGACCGTGGAGGATGTCGAACTCCTCCGTCTCCCGCCGCAAAAGCGACGGCGGCATCGGGAGCCCCCTCCCCGTCCATTTACGGGACGAGCGCTTCCGCGCGGCGTCGGCGGCGACGCAGAGGCGCCGCTCTTGCTGCAGGGCCGGCGAGAGGTTGTCCATGGTGGCGGTGGAGGCGGCAATCGACGACTGGAGCGAGAGAGAGGGGAGTGGCCGGCGGCGAGAAATGTGGGGAATTGCGGCTAGGGTTCGGCGGCGGAGGGGAGGGTTTTGGCCTGCATTTCGGCGACCGAACGGCTTAAATAGCGATCGCGGGTGGACATTTGCGGAGGTCGGGAAATCGTTTACAGGCTGGGCCGCGATTGCGGTTTCTAATCTGCGCAGCGAACTGGACCCGGCCCGCAAACTCGCCGGGATTTTGCAGTTCTTGTCGATTTGCGGTGTCTGTTAGAGATGCTATAAAGACATCAACAATGCACATGGATAAAATTGAAGGATGGGATCGCAGGGCCTCATTGATTGGTTCGAACTTGGAATGGATCGCAGGGCCGGCTGGAGAAAGGGAGCTATTTCCCGGTGACGGCCGTGCAGCGGTTCGACGCGGCCGGGCAGAGGATCGAGAACGGGGTGTACCTGGGCCCCGTGGGCAGCCTGATCTTCGAGGGGAGGCTGTCGTGGAAGAAGAAGATCTTGGCCTTCGTCTTCGAGCGCCTCCGCGTCAAGGTCGGGCCGCTCGGTCCCCTAGAGATCGGCCTCGACGGGCTCAGCGGTGATGATGCGAGCAGGGAGCCGAGCAGCAAGGACCCCTTCTTCGTGTGGTTCTACGTGGACGAGGAGATCGCCGTGGCGCAGGGCAAGGGCGGGGGCACCGCATTCTGGTGCCGGTGCAAGCGTGTCCCAGCGTGAAGATTCAATTCGGTTCAGTTCAGAGTAGGCCAAGTCTGTTCTTCAGATAACCTATGTGTACACGGATCATGAGTGTAAATGGATTAGATGATAATACTACTCGTGTGTAGCTGTTTTAGCGGATGATTTGGGGGATGTATATAACTGTTAATAAGAATCAAATGAAGATCATGGAGGCAGCTGGTCAAACTCAGATTAAATTCAGGTCAGATTCAAATCCAGTAGTGCACCGCATTACAACTGGATTACCACCGGCGGCGACTACCACCAGCTCCACAGAGATGTCGGCGGCGGCTCCCTTACTGGCGAGGGCCAAGGGACCTGCGAGGCTGGCGTACTCCACAGCCACTGTCCTCTTTCTCCACCAGTTCCTCATTTCGTGTGGCGTACTTTGAAGGTTCAGAGTTTGGTTCTATTTTTGAAACAGGAGAGTTCGGTTCTATTAAGACAATTTGAATGATATTGTAAATTTCTGCCTCTTATGGTCTTCCTGGTTCCAGACTTACAACTCTTCTAAGTTATTTGACAGACTGGACAAAAAGCAACAATGTCAAATTTGAAACTCGTATGAAGTAGTACAATATAACATAGAATCACTAATACATGGACTGATTTGGCAACGCTGAGACCTTTCAAATGCCTTCTTGATGGTCTTCAGTTTTGCAGTCACGTCGGTCATTGCCATCCTTTGCTCAGGTGATTCGCTTGAACACACTAGACCTAGTTCAAATATCGATGGAAGAAAGTTTCCTTTGCCGGTAGTGGAAGCCGAAGCTGAAGAATTAGTATCCATTTGCTGAAAGCTCATGTCTTCACCTTGCACTAACTTCTCATCAACAACGTCAACGAGCCTTGCTGGAAATGCTTGGTAAACCCATTGTCTAAGGGTAGATTCTCCAACAAACATGGGATCAGTGGGCCTCTTCCCAGTGAAGACTTCAAGAAGCATTATCCCAAAGCTATAAACGTCACTCTTCCTGGACGCCTTCCCCATGAAGGCAAGCTCTGTTGAAGAAAAAAATCAAGACAGCTAAATAACTAAAGCAAGGTAAAGTGTTCGCAAAAACATGTTCAAGCATGATAGTAACAAGCACGAACCTGGTGTCATGTATCCAATTGTCCCTGGCATACTCGCTGAAATTATGGAATTGTCATTAACTAAAAGTAGTTTTGCGATCCCAAAGTCTGCAACATGCGCCATCATCTCCTCATCAAACAATACATTGCTTGGCTTGAGATCGCAATGTAGGACAACTTGATAGTGATGGTGGTGCAGATATTCCATTGCCTCCGATATGCCAAGCATAATGTCCAATCTCTTGACGAATCCTGGTGGCTCTCTGTTTTCAGTGTGCAAATGTGCATCCAAGCTACCATTGGGCATGTACTGAAGTAGCAGTGCCCTAAAATCCATGTTGGAACAAGTGCTCAATATCTTGATCAAGTTGCGATGTCTAGCCATCCGCAACACTTGACATTCAGCATCAAAACTCCTCAATGCCTGCTCGACTTGCATGTTTAGCACTTTAATTGCGACCACCAAACCATCATCCAGATGTCCCTTGAAAACTTTGCCAAAGCTTCCAACTCCAAGAAGGTTGTCCTCATTAAAATTTTCAGTGGCACGCGCAATCTCATGGTAGGATACTATCCGATGGTTGATAGTATCATTTGTGTCATCAGAAGTTGTGGCACGTAGCTGCTTCAACTTGTTCTTTCTAATTATTAGGTATAGGAGAATTGTTAAAGCTCCTACTATAACCAAGACAGTGGGGAGTATAAACCTGATCAAGCTCAAGTGTTTGTTGGTCGGATGAGGAGCCTCTAGGCATGGTGAAAAATCGAGACGGAGGGAACCACATAAACCAGGATTTCCCAGCAAAGATTGTGCACTGATGTTCGAGAAAATACCTCCATCTGGTATCTGCCCTTGGAAATTATTAAAAGAGAGGTTCAAGATAGTTAAAGAAGTAAAGTTGGCCAAATACTTTGGAATAGCACCCGAAAGGTTGTTAAAAGATAGGTCAAATAGTTCTAGGCTGATTAACTTTTGATAAGCCTCTGGGATTGAACCTTGCAGCCTGTTGTGTGATAAATCTAGGTAGGTCAAGAGTCCGAGCTTTCCAAATGAATCTGGGAGCATGCCAGCCAAGCTGTTGGAGGATAGATCTATATAATATAGTGCTGGAAGGCGACTGAGATCAGAATGCATAGCACCAGTTAGTAGATTGTGAGACAGGGATAATTTTTTTGAGGTTTAAGACGGTCGTATCCGTCATCCGATTAGGTAGAATAGAGTGTTATGTACAGGAATTTGAGACAGGGATAATACAGCAAGAGAACTTAGATTAAATAATCCTTCGGGTATAGTGGAGGAAAGCTGGTTATACGAAAGCGAAATTTGTTCTAACATACTTAAGTTACTAACACCAGTTGGTATGGAGCCAGAAAATTTGTTGTCCTCGAGGAATAACTGATGCAATCTTGGTAGGGTGCCGATTTGTGTCGGGATTGGGCCAAACATGCTATTCCCAAATCCCAACTACGTCTAGTATCTCAAGATTCTCCATTAGTGTAATGGATTCAGGTATACTGCCGCTTAGATTATTGTGAGAAATTTTAATTAAAGTGAGGTCACTTACATTTGACAGTGCTATCGGAAGACTGCCAGTCAAGAGGTTCCTGTGTGCACCAAATTTTTGCAGCTTTGTGGAGAGATTCCCAATGTAAGCAGGAAGGCTCCCTGTGAAGAAACATGTGTATATGCCGAGGAGTTGGAGTTGTCTAGAGTTGGAGAGTGCGGCCAAGAAATCAAGTGTCCCAGTGAAACGATTTTCTCCAATATCAAAGTGCTGAAGTGATCTGAGATTTCCAGTGCTTGCGGGGATTGATCCCGTTAAGCGGTTCGAGTACAGATATAGATGAGACAGTTGGGATAGGTTACCAAGTGAATCTGGGACTGAACCAGAAAGTTGATTAGATGCAAGATGCAAAAACGTTAGTTGTCTAAGCTCTCCAAGTTCCACCAGAATCTCTCCGCTTAGGTTGGAGAATGCGAGGTCAAGCGTACGGAGCATGGTGAGATTGCTAAGCACGCTCGGGATTGACCCAACAAGACCTTTGTTGCCAATCGAAATGACAGTAAGCTGTGACAGTTTAGCAAGCCATGTTGGCACGACATCCACAAAGAGATTTTGCGCCAAGTCGAGCACCTGTAGGTCCTCACATGCTAGCAAACCTGATGGAATTGGACCAGTAAAGTTGTTATTGTCGAGAACTATCTTTTGCAGCAATGGAAGGTTAAAGCTTTCATTGCGAGGTGTAGGCCCGAGTAGGTTGTTGCTACCAAGATACAGGCTTTCAAGCCTAGACATGTTGAAGAATGAAGGAGGTAGTGGACCTGAGAGCTGGTTGTTTTCCAAGGAAATAATCCGAAGCATGACAAAGGAGCCACTACCCTCTAGTATGGGCCCAGATAGACTGTTGTGGCCAAGATCAAGAACACTAAGACGAGACAGCCTGCTGATATCCGATGGGATGGAGCCAGTGAGGCTTGTGTCTGTGAGGTTGAGGACATAGAGGAAAGAGAGGTTACCGAGGTAAGGGCTGAGCTCTCCATGTAGGGGCATGTGAGCTAGCACAAGGGCGGTGACCCGCTGCCGACGCTGGCTACAAGAGACACCGACCCAGTGACAGAAGGATGTACTGGTAGTCCAATTGCTGTCCAGGATGCCGGAAGGATCGGAGAGCCCGGCTTTGAAGGCGAGAAGCGCCGAGAGGTCGGTGTCAGTGCCATTGCTTGGAGCAACAACACAAGTTACCTCCGCCATTGCTAGCAAAACGGACCATAACAATATCATATGCAAAAGCTGGGCCATGCCGCTAGAGTAGTATGTGGTGCTTGCAGGGGATTATGAATGAACAACAATCATATATACACACACTTATTATGCACAGCACACACAACTTTGGTCAAGTGACAATTACATGCACTGCTTAATTTTCTTAATGATTGCAGTTTGCTGGCCTTCAATAATTGTGTTCAACAGGACTGACTCATGCTGACAATAACTCACTATCTAAAAAAATCTTGACAATGATTATTTTACACTGGAAAGACTCATCGATCTGTCGCATGTTCACACTTGCATTGCATAAGTTAATCTACGGGTCGTGGTCATAGGCCGCTCTGTTTGGGTGATAGTGATTACTAATTTGCCAGCAATTAACCTGCCTGGAAGTAAAGTTCCCTTCCAAGATGATTTTGTTCAATAGCAAGAATTTCAACATAGCAGATGTATCCTGTTGGTGGTACCGATCCAGACAGCAGGTTCGATTCCACTTCCAACAAGGACAATCCATAAATTTGGTACTACTTGAGAAAATGAGTGACTTTATCAAGTTGTGCATCTGACCATCTACTGAAGTACTGAACAGAGCACATTCTTTCTGAAGACTAAAAGCCGAGCTGGACTAAGAACGAGAGAGAGAGAGATTTTGTGTCGTGTCTGTAACCTCGATGCATGCTGCGGCTGTCGAGGAAGATGCATGACTCTCAAGGACATTGTCTGCGCCAATGCCGGCAATCTGGATCCACCGCGGCCACATCTGGCCTGCACAAGTTGAGACAGTTCCTCCCAGTGGCCGGCCTCCGCCCCAGGCTCCCTGCGGCAACTGCAAGCCGACGGCGAGGAGGTGAGTCGAGAGAGGCGACGCGGCGACCAGAGGAAGAAGGGGGTGGTGAGAGAACTGAATGCAACGAAAGAATATAGCCAGTGTGAGCTAGCCTAGCTCAACTATAGCCCGTGGAAAAATCTTGCCGTCGAGAGCTAACCAAATTGGCTCTCCCAACGGAAGGACGTTTTCCTTGCCCATCCAGGCTAGTTTGCCTTCAAAAGCCAGATTATTTCAACCGTACCAAACGCTCAGCCTTGCCCAGCGAGGCTACTAGGACAATAGCCCAGGATCCAAACGTTCCCTATATAGCCAGTGTGAGCCATCGGCTGTAACGTACCATCATCACCGCCGCCGGCGAGCTGCGCACGGTTGCGGCCATTATTGTTTTGCACGAGCTGATAATTTACTCCGCCTTGAAGGCAGTGATACTTCGCATCTCGCAGCCGGATCAATTGGTCACGATCGGTGGCTGCCGAATCGATTGGTCGTTGCTGCACCGGCCGCTCCGTTCCGCATCACCGGACGCCCAGCATCCCCATTCCCTCCCTGCCGTTTGTTTTTTCTTTTCGGTCTTATAGTCGGAACTAGGTAAATTTGCGCGGCAATGCCGCGCGTGTGTGAGTAAAATTCAAATTTGAAAATGTGGGCATTTAAATATTTAGAATGTTTGGAAATTAATGAAATAGAAATAAAGTGTACGGCTAAAAGGTTGTCTAGATGTGGAAAGTTGTTCAAATTGAGAAGTTGTGTAAATTTGATTTGAAAGGCATTTAAATTTCTGAAATATGCAAATCTATACGTAGCGGGTGCATGGTATAATTCAAATTTGGGAATGTACATATTGGAAAATCGTGTTGGTTTGAAAATTATTGAAATTAAAAAAAGGTTATGGTTTAATATTGGTTAGATTTGGTTTTTTTGTAATTTGTAAAACGGTGAGAGTTGAAATTCCTTTAAATTTTGAAAATATTTAAATTTATAATTCTATCGCATGACATAAGTAGTGAGTTCTTTTTTTTTTGGGTGATATTTTTGATGTATATATATTTTTTCTGGTGGATAGTTTTGAAGTTATTTGAAATTTGTATTAACACATGTAAGCAATCTATTAATTTCCGATTTTTTTTGCTGGGGAAAAAATGCTGGTAGCTTGGGCCCACGCTGACGTCTTGCCGGTGGATAGTTTTGAAGTTATCTGAAATTTTGAAGTTATGTGAAATTTGTATTAACACATGTAAGCAATCTATTAATTTTCGATTTTTTTTTTCGGGGGAAAAAATGATGACAGCACTAACACATGAGGATGGAAAAACAAATTGGAGGTGGTGCATTTGTTTTTTTTGTCTAAATAATCTAATTACTTCATTGAATTCAATATTTTGAGGAAGTTTATGTAGATTACATCCAAATATTTGCTAAATTCTAATGTTTAAATGTGGTTGTATTTTATCATAGATATTTAATTTAGCTTCGTAATTAGTATGAATGCAATGTGTGAGCATTTATTAAATTCAACCTCATAGTTAGAGAAATTTAAGTTAGATCATCTGTAAGTATTTACCAATTTGGAAAGTCATAAATAATTAGCACATTTTTTTCATTGAGCATTTTAGATATAGTTTAGAGTAGTTTGAAATATTTAGCAAATTGGAATGTTCAAATATGTTCATATTTTGTCATAAGTAGTAATCTAACTCCATAAGTAGTAGAAATGTATTATATGAGCATTTATTAAATTAAATTCTACATAATTGGAGAAAATGCATTTAGTTTGTCTTTAAATATTTACTAAATTGGAAGATTTTCTGTAATTTTTATTAAATTGATTAATAATGTATGGAATGCAATAGTTGAAAAGTTTTTTTTCCCACAAGTTTGTATACATTTTTTTTGCAGTATTCCGAATTTGAAATGGGAAATTATAAGTTGTACAAATTTTAGATGCTAGCGGCCCTGTCGTGTAGAATCAATTGGTGTGGACTTGTTTATTCTCTTTAGCAGCCCCCTATGTTGTAAAGTCTGAACGAAAAATTGCAGAAAAGATATGTTCATAACATAAAAAAGAGAAAAAAAATGAAGGTAAGGTAATGAGACTAAACACACATCTACTTATCGAAAAGAAACATTTTCGTATGTTTGCTATGCTACTCTATGCAGCTCATCAGATAATTATAAATGTAAAATTGTAGAGCGTGAATAGTAGATCTAACCAATTAAAGATGTTGAATGTGTCTTAGGACACGAAGATCAATTCAAGTGAAGTCGGAATGACTAACATATGCCGTTTTTACAAACTGCATAGTTGACATAAAAGGGTGCTTAAGTTCTTCTAATTTATCAGGATCGCAAATTGATTAATCATGCATGGGTATGCAATATTTGTAAATGTTTCATTTTTCTGCATTTTTTGATATATTGTTTGCATTTTTTTGAATTACAGATTAAAAGATATGAATTTTACAAATTTTAACATTTTTTCTGTATTTACTAAATATATGTCTGTCGGGTCCCACGTGTCTTTTTTTTTACGGGAAAAAAAATCTGGAAGCGGGCCCGCGGTGACGTCGTTAGCTGACGTCACCCGCGCCGGCGGCGGACGCACGCCCGCTCCGCCGAGCTCGCGCACTCGAGAAGCGGCGCGCGCGCAGGGCTGGCTCTGCGCGGATCCGCGCAAGGGCGTCGAGGGGAGCCGGTAGGGCGGCGCGCTAGACCATATGGTCGCCGGAACTGCCGGCGGCGAGCAAGAAGGCGGCGGCGGACGGCGAGGATGATTCCGGCGAGCTCGCAGCGTCCCGGCAGACGATGCTCCGCGAGGATGGAGAGGAGAAGATGGCGGAGCTCGCCGTGTTCCGCGATTTGTCCGGGGAGGAGCGCAACGGCGGCAGTGAGCGTCGGCGGCGCCGGCGAGCTCGGTCGTCGCGCGTGAGAGAGAAGGAGGAGGGGGGTGTGAGATGGTTTTGCAAAGAAGTCCCTTATGTTTTCCGTAATTACAAACAGGTCCATCTATGTGAGGACGTTTAGGCTGCGAAGTAAATTCTGGCTTCACGAGGTCGTTTCTGTAAAATGGCGCGGTGAACATCGCGGGGATCGTCCGATCGGCGTTCGACGTCGCGGATTCGTTTACTGTTACACTGTAGCGGGGCACAATAAAACAGTGCCCCGAGCGCTCTCAGGCTCGATTTCAGTTAGGTAATGGGTTTGTCCGTGCCGCTAAACTCAGTTCGGCTCGGCCTACCGTCTATGGGCTTTAGTGGGTATCTCTGAATTACATCCATATTAGCTTAGCTTCTCTCAGGGACAACCGTTGCTTTGCTGTACAAGATCGCAGATCGGTGTCCGTCTCTGTAGCTAGCCTGCGTTCTTTGGGAAAGTGGTCTTTGCTCCCGAGCTTCAGTGTTCTATTCACTTTAAAGTTGGAAATTATATTTATGAGTTTCAAAAAAAATTAAAAAAAATCACGGGCATCCAATGATATATCCCATAAACATCCAAATTTTTAATTTGAAACACTTTATATTATGAGCTACACACAAAAATAATAAAACTGGTGAAACTTAGAGATTTGAAAATATGCATATTTAGATTCACAATTTTTAATTTTTGTGTAGCTTAAAATATAAAGTATTTGGAGTTGATATTTTACACGTTAATGGGATATACTAATAGCTACACCCGGATTTATTTTTATTATTTTTTGAAACTCATAAATATTATTTTCAAACTTTTTAATTTGGAGTGAGAACTGGAGCTCGGGAGCCAAAAGTCTCTGCTCGCGTTCCTCATCCAATTGTGCACAATTCTATACACGAACGCGGAAACACTCGAACGATGGTTACTTAGGGTGTGTTGGGTGCCATTGCTCTATAAAACTGGTTGGGGGCACCCAACCATCTGGTTGGTGGTAGCTATTTTCATTTTTTCATTTTTGGTTGTGTAGGTTGGTTGAGCAAGCTCAACACCTCTGTCTTCTTCCAGACGCTGGGCGGGACGGAGTCCCCCCGGCAGGACTTGGATGCTCATCTTAACCGCACAGGTCCGTTGCAAGCACCTCGACTTTGCTCTCTTGTTTTGCTTTTGAAAACAAAAGGTCGGGCCTATCGGTCCCCTGGATATCGGCCTCGGCGGCAGCGACATGAGCAGGGAGCCGAGCAGCAAGGACCCGTTCTTCATGTGGTTATACGTGGACGAGGAGATTGCCGTGGCATAGGGCAAGGGCGGGGGCACAACATTCTGGTGCCGGTGCAAGCGTGTCCCAGCGTGAAGGTTCAGAGTTCGGTTCAGTTTAGCTAATGTGTGTTCTTGGCCTTGCTGTCAATTATCACATTGTATATGTACACGGACGATGGATGAAATAGATGATGATATGATACTACTCGTGTTGTGTGTACCTTTCCTAGTGGATGATTTCTGTATGTAGATACAGTACGTTGTTAAGAGTCAACCAGCTGGTCAATCAAATTGAGATTAAATTCAGGTCAAACTACAATGCGGAAATGAATGGTAGAGAAGTTGTAGTGCATCAAACACATCTTCAGAGGGTGACATGCTGCTTCCTGGAAATTTCTTTCTTACTCCAAAGTTGTAGTGCATCAAACAAATGGATGGTAAGAATTGGCTTAACACGCCGCTTAGTAGCTAGCTCCGTCTAACAACACGTTAATTTTAGAGGACTTCTACGGTACCCTTGAAGTAATATGGGACATTCATTTCCCTAAATACGGTGGTTAATAACTTAAGATTAAATGGTACTCCAGTCCATCTACTAGGGAGTACCACCACTCAACACCCCGGAGTACCATAACTTGATGGGCAAAATCGTCATCGAGAACTCTCTCAAGAAGATATGTCTTGTATTTTTCATTGATTAGCGAATCTCACGCGAGCTCTTAGTTTCATACAATACTCGTCTGCTCACCGGGCGGGCCAGAGAGAGGGAGAGGCCACAGCTTGGTTGCAGAACATCCATGGAGCAAACATGGTGTGAAGTTTTAGAATCCCTAATTACTGTTGTATTGATCAAGACCCTAGTGGGGGGGGTTATATAGGAGTACAAGGGGGTAGGAGACTTGGAGTACAAGATGATCTAACCCTAATCAATCCTAACCGTACATATACTCTAACATCCCCCCTCAGTCGTAGCGGGTGTGAAGCCGACGATTGCGACTGGAAAAGTCTTGAGCGTCCGTCGCCTCCTCCACCTTGTCATCATCGCCGTCCCCTTCTGGTTCCTTCTCTTCCCTCCCGCAGTCACAGCGGAAGTGTCATGGACGCAAGGGATGACGCGGATGCTGTCGACTGGAGCTCTTGAGTTGCTGTAGACGTGTGTATGATGTTGATGTCGAGGTAGCCGAGCGTGATGTAGCCGTGGTCGAGGTTGTCGCGGTCGGTGTAGCCGATAGAGCCGAAGGCGCAAAAAAAAATTGCGCGGTTTTAGGTTTTGAGGCGGCGGCGGCAGGTTTTTGGGCGGCGGCGGGGTTTTTACCAGGCGGGCGAGGCGATCGTGCGATCGCCCTAGCAGAGCGCCGGCGAAGTTTTTGGGCGGCGGCGGCAGGGTTTCTGCGGCGGCGGCGGGGTTTTGGTTTTTGGCGGCGTGCGGCAGCGACTCGCTTGAGAGCGGCGGCAGGCAGGCGGCGGGTTTTTGTGTCATTATGCGGCGGCGGCAGGGATCTGCGGCGGCGGATTTTTGGTCTTTGTGCGGCGGCGGCAGGGATCTGCGGCGGCGGCGGATTTTTGGGCGGCGACGGCAAAACACCACGTGAATGTAAACCTTGGCGATGTAGAACTCGACGATGATCTTGATGTTGATGTAGTCATACAGATTGCAGATGTGCTCGGCTCGGTGTTGATGAAGTGCTCGATGTAGGTGACGGCGTGCTGGCGCGCGGGAGGTCGATCGCCTTCCCGTGGGCGTCGATGCCGTGATGCTGTACTGGAACCCTCGTCTCGTCCATCGGATGCTTGTAGTCGTGGCGGCGCGTACGTATTGACGCGGACAGCTGATCGGTAGCACGCTCCAGCCACAACATGTACGCATGCATCTCCATGTACGATCTGCTGCGTTTTTTTTTTTAATTTGTTCACATGCATACACGGCCTTCATACCTTTGGAATCCTGTGCTGCATGCAGCTAGCTGGCCGCCTCGGGAGACCGTTCGGAGGAACAGCATGGGGAACCTGCGGTGGCGACCTCGATGGCGCGTGTGACGCCCGCGCGCGGCCGCGTTGTGCTGTCCGCCGTGTTCACCGAATCTTGCGCCGATCTGACGCACGACGGCGCCATGCGCCGTGTTGATGGACCGCTGCTTTGAGCACCGATTTTGCACCCAAAAAAACACCGGAGGGCGAAGGGATCTCGAAGATTTAGGGATTTATTTTGTGTCTACGGATCTAATCTATAAACTGAAATTCGAAATTTATCTAAGAAAATCTAAAGAACCGATCTAATCTTTGATCGAGACCGGGTGCCGCGTCCCCGAGGAGAAGAGATTAATCTCCCCGGGGGCGGGGCGTTTTAAGTGCGTAATTGTAGGAAGTACATTATGTGAGCATTTAATAAATTTAACTCCATATAATCGGAGGTGGTGCATTTGTTTTTTTTTGTCTAAATAATCTAATTACTTCATTGAATTCAATATTTTGAGGAAGTTTATGTAGATTACATCCAAATATTTGCTAAATTCTAATGTTTAAATGTGGTTGTATTTTATCATAGATATTTAATTTAGCTTCGTAATTAGTATGAATGCAATGTGTGAGCATTTATTAAATTCAACCTCATAGTTAGAGAAATTTAAGTTAGATCATCTGTAAGTATTTACCAATTTGGAAAGTAATAAATAATTAGCACATTTTTTTCATTGAGCATTTTAGATATAGTTTAGAGTAGTTTGAAATATTTAGCAAATTGGAATGTTCAAATATGTTCATATTTTGTCATAAGTAGTAATCTAACTCCATAAGTAGTAGAAATGTATTATATGAGCATTTATTAAATTAAATTCTACATAATTGGAGAAAATGCATTTAGTTTGTCTTTAAATATTTACTAAATTGGAAGATTTTCTGTAATTTTTATTAAATTGATTAATAATGTATGGAATGCAATAGTTGAAAAGTTTTTTTTCCCACAAGTTTGTATACATTTTTTTGCAGTATTCCGAATTTGAAATGGGAAATTATAAGTTGTACAAATTTTAGATGCTAGCGGCCCTGTCGTGTAGAATCAATTGGTGTGGACTTGTTTATTCTCTTTAGCAGCCCCCTATGTTGTAAAGTCTGAACGAAAAATTGCAGAAAAGATATGTTCATAACATAAAAAAGAGAAAAAAAATGAAGGTAAGGTAATGAGACTAAACACACATCTACTTATCGAAAAGAAACATTTTCGTATGTTTGCTATGCTACTCTATGCAGCTCATCAGATAATTATAAATGTAAAATTGTAGAGCGTGAATAGTAGATCTAACCAATTAAAGATGTTGAATGTGTCTTAGGACACGAAGATCAATTCAAGTGAAGTCGGAATGACTAACATATGCCGTTTTTACAAACTGCATAGTTGACATAAAAGGGTGCTTAAGTTCTTCTAATTTATCAGGATCGCAAATTGATTAATCATGCATGGGTATGCAATATTTGTAAATGTTTCATTTTTCTGCATTTTTTGATATATTGTTTGCATTTTTTTGAATTACAGATTAAAAGATATGAATTTTACAAATTTTAACATTTTTTCTGTATTTACTAAATATATGTCTGTCGGGTCCCACGTGTCTTTTTTTTTACGGGAAAAAAAATCTGGAAGCGGGCCCGCGGTGACGTTGTTAGCTGACGTCACCCGCGCCGGCGGCGGACGCACGCCCGCTCCGCCGAGCTCGCGCACTCGAGAAGCGGCGCGCGCGCAGGGCTGGCTCTGCGCGGATCCGCGCAAGGGCGTCGAGGGGAGCCGGTAGGGCGGCGCGCTAGACCATATGGTCGCCGGAACTGCCGGCGGCGAGCAAGAAGGCGGCGGCGGACGGCGAGGATGATTCCGGCGAGCTCGCAGCGTCCCGGCAGACGATGCTCCGCGAGGATGGAGAGGAGAAGATGGCGGAGCTCGCCGTGTTCCGCGATTTGTCCGGGGAGGAGCGCAACGGCGGCAGTGAGCGTCGGCGGCGCCGGCGAGCTCGGTCGTCGCGCGTGAGAGAGAAGGAGGAGGGGGGTGTGAGATGGTTTTGCAAAGAAGTCCCTTATGTTTTCCGTAATTACAAACAGGTCCATCTATGTGAGGATGTTTAGGCTGCGAAGTAAATTCTGGCTTCACGAGGTCGTTTCTGTAAAATGGCGCGGTGAACATCGCGGGGATCGTCCGATCGGCGTTCGACGTCGCGGATTCGTTTACTGTTACACTGTAGCGGGGCACAATAAAACAGTGCCCCGAGCGCTCTCAGGCTCGATTTCAGTTAGGTAATGGGTTTGTCCGTGCCGCTAAACTCAGTTCGGCTCGGCCTACCGTCTATGGGCTTTAGTGGGTATCTCTGAATTACATCCATATTAGCTTAGCTTCTCTCAGGGACAACCGTTGCTTTGCTGTACAAGATCGCAGATCGGTGTCCGTCTCTGTAGCTAGCCTGCGTTCTTTGGGAAAGTGGTCTTTGCTCCCGAGCTTCAGTGTTCTATTCACTTTAAAGTTGGAAATTATATTTATGAGTTTCAAAAAAAATTAAAAAAAATCACGGGCATCCAATGATATATCCCATAAACATCCAAATTTTTAATTTGAAACACTTTATATTATGAGCTACACACAAAAATAATAAAACTGGTGAAACTTAGAGATTTGAAAATATGCATATTTAGATTCACAATTTTTAATTTTTGTGTAGCTTAAAATATAAAGTATTTGGAGTTGATATTTTACACGTTAATGGGATATACTAATAGCTACACCCGGATTTATTTTTATTATTTTTTGAAACTCATAAATATTATTTTCAAACTTTTTAATTTGGAGTGAGAACTGGAGCTCGGGAGCCAAAAGTCTCTGCTCGCGTTCCTCATCCAATTGTGCACAATTCTATACACGAACGCGGAAACACTCGAACGATGGTTACTTAGGGTGTGTTGGGTGCCATTGCTCTATAAAACTGGTTGGGGGCACCCAACCATCTGGTTGGTGGTAGCTATTTTCATTTTTTCATTTTTGGTTGTGTAGGTTGGTTGAGCAAGCTCAACACCTCTGTCTTCTTCCAGACGCTGGGCGGGACGGAGTCCCCCCGGCAGGACTTGGATGCTCATCTTAACCGCACAGGTCCGTTGCAAGCACCTCGACTTTGCTCTCTTGTTTTGCTTTTGAAAACAAAAGGTCGGGCCTATCGGTCCCCTGGATATCGGCCTCGGCGGCAGCGACATGAGCAGGGAGCCGAGCAGCAAGGACCCGTTCTTCATGTGGTTATACGTGGACGAGGAGATTGCCGTGGCATAGGGCAAGGGCGGGGGCACAACATTCTGGTGCCGGTGCAAGCGTGTCCCAGCGTGAAGGTTCAGAGTTCGGTTCAGTTTAGCTAATGTGTGTTCTTGGCCTTGCTGTCAATTATCACATTGTATATGTACACGGACGATGGATGAAATAGATGATGATATGATACTACTCGTGTTGTGTGTACCTTTCCTAGTGGATGATTTCTGTATGTAGATACAGTACGTTGTTAAGAGTCAACCAGCTGGTCAATCAAATTGAGATTAAATTCAGGTCAAACTACAATGCGGAAATGAATGGTAGAGAAGTTGTAGTGCATCAAACACATCTTCAGAGGGTGACATGCTGCTTCCTGGAAATTTCTTTCTTACTCCAAAGTTGTAGTGCATCAAACAAATGGATGGTAAGAATTGGCTTAACACGCCGCTTAGTAGCTAGCTCCGTCTAACAACACGTTAATTTTAGAGGACTTCTACGGTACCCTTGAAGTAATATGGGACATTCATTTCCCTAAATACGGTGGTTAATAACTTAAGATTAAATGGTACTCCAGTCCATCTACTAGGGAGTACCACCACTCAACACCCCGGAGTACCATAACTTGATGGGCAAAATCGTCATCGAGAACTCTCTCAAGAAGATATGTCTTGTATTTTTCATTGATTAGCGAATCTCACGCGAGCTCTTAGTTTCATACAATACTCGTCTGCTCACCGGGCGGGCCAGAGAGAGGGAGAGGCCACAGCTTGGTTGCAGAACATCCATGGAGCAAACATGGTGTGAAGTTTTAGAATCCCTAATTACTGTTGTATTGATCAAGACCCTAGTGGGGGGGGGGTTATATAGGAGTACAAGGGGGTAGGAGACTTGGAGTACAAGATGATCTAACCCTAATCAATCCTAACCGTACATATACTCTAACATCCCCCCTCAGTCGTAGCGGGTGTGAAGCCGACGATTGCGACTGGAAAAGTCTTGAGCGTCCGTCGCCTCCTCCACCTTGTCATCATCGCCGTCCCCTTCTGGTTCCTTCTCTTCCCTCCCGCAGTCACAGCGGAAGTGTCATGGACGCAAGGGATGACGCGGATGCTGTCGACTGGAGCTCTTGAGTTGCTGTAGACGTGTGTATGATGTTGATGTCGAGGTAGCCGAGCGTGATGTAGCCGTGGTCGAGGTTGTCGCGGTCGGTGTAGCCGATAGAGCCGAAGGCGCAAAAAAAAATTGCGCGGTTTTAGGTTTTGAGGCGGCGGCGGCAGGTTTTTGGGCGGCGGCGGGGTTTTTACCAGGCGGGCGAGGCGATCGTGCGATCGCCCTAGCAGAGCGCCGGCGAAGTTTTTGGGCGGCGGCGGCAGGGTTTCTGCGGCGGCGGCGGGGTTTTGGTTTTTGGCGGCGTGCGGCAGCGACTCGCTTGAGAGCGGCGGCAGGCAGGCGGCGGGTTTTTGTGTCATTATGCGGCGGCGGCAGGGATCTGCGGCGGCGGATTTTTGGTCTTTGTGCGGCGGCGGCAGGGATCTGCGGCGGCGGCGGATTTTTGGGCGGCGACGGCAAAACACCACGTGAATGTAAACCTTGGCGATGTAGAACTCGACGATGATCTTGATGTTGATGTAGTCATACAGATTGCAGATGTGCTCGGCTCGGTGTTGATGAAGTGCTCGATGTAGGTGACGGCGTGCTGGCGCGCGGGAGGTCGATCGCCTTCCCGTGGGCGTCGATGCCGTGATGCTGTACTGGAACCCTCGTCTCGTCCATCGGATGCTTGTAGTCGTGGCGGCGCGTACGTATTGACGCGGACAGCTGATCGGTAGCACGCTCCAGCCACAACATGTACGCATGCATCTCCATGTACGATCTGCTGCGTTTTTTTTTTTAATTTGTTCACATGCATACACGGCCTTCATACCTTTGGAATCCTGTGCTGCATGCAGCTAGCTGGCCGCCTCGGGAGACCGTTCGGAGGAACAGCATGGGGAACCTGCGGTGGCGACCTCGATGGCGCGTGTGACGCCCGCGCGCGGCCGCGTTGTGCTGTCCGCCGTGTTCACCGAATCTTGCGCCGATCTGACGCACGACGGCGCCATGCGCCGTGTTGATGGACCGCTGCTTTGAGCACCGATTTTGCACCCAAAAAAACACCGGAGGGCGAAGGGATCTCGAAGATTTAGGGATTTATTTTGTGTCTACGGATCTAATCTATAAACTGAAATTCGAAATTTATCTAAGAAAATCTAAAGAACCGATCTAATCTTTGATCGAGACCGGGTGCCGCGTCCCCGAGGAGAAGAGATTAATCTCCCCGGGGGCGGGGCGTTGCGGAAGTGGTGGAGAAACCTAGGATCGGCGTCGTGAGACAAACCGCTCTGATACCATGTCATCATCGCCGTCCCTTTCTGGTTCCTTCTCTTGGCTCTGATACCATGTGAAGTTTTAGAATCCCTAATTACTGTTGTATTGATCTGGACCCTGGTTGGGGGTTTATATAGGAGTACAAGGGGGTAGGAGACTTGGAGTACAAGATGATCTAACCCTAATCAATCCTAACCGTACATATACTCTAACACATGGAACTCGAAATTAGATTACGATCAAGAGTATTAACTAGCGCGGTGAAAAGACTAAACTAGCCCTTAGAACGGGCGGCCAGGTCTGATCGGTGCTCCCAAATTGCTCTAGGAGTACCAGACTACTGTAAAAAAAAATGATTCCAATAGAGAAGGGCCCTATGGAATTTTGATAGAAGAGCTGAAGAGGGGTGCAACATCACCGGGATTGCGAGCACGAGGACTCGAACCCAGGTGTAGGGGTGGGTATAAAAAACCTAAAACCGAACAGCGAACCGAACTAACCGGATCCGTAACCGAACTAATCAAACCGAATTAACCGGAACTAATTTCTATTGATAAATGTGATAAACCGAATTCAGTAATGTTAAATTTGGTTTTCATCCTCAGTTGACCGAAACAACCGAGAAACCGAATATAGACGAGAGAAACAGCAAAACACACTTCGATGAAGCGTGCAAAACGTCCAACGGGCTAGCTGATCGACTTGCACAGTTGCACCGTCGCCAGTTGACTCTGGCCGGCCGACGCGGCGAACACGCTACAGCATGGCACGTACGGAGGATATCATACATGCGTATCATGCATGAGTATATAGTGCATGGACGTATATGTGTGTGTGGCTTGGTCGATGAGGCGATCTAGCTTTCGGCCCGTTATACTGCTATTATCTTTACTAGCAAAATGTCTGCCCGTGCGTTACAACGGGCTGATGAAAAATAATATGGGCTCATAACTGAAATGTTGAGTGAATCTACACACTAAATATGTGTAGATACGTGTATTTTCGAAAAAAGCTAAAATAACTTATAAAAGTGAGCGGAGGAAGTACCTCGGAGCTAACATATCCAGATAATTTAGTTCACATCCAAACTGCTTTGCTTGATAGTTTCATAATCTTTACACACGGTTGCAACGGGTGTTTTCAGCACAACAATGCTGGAAAGACAACTCCCCCCGCAAGATGCTTCCCTTTGTCAACAAAATGCAGAGAAAGCACAATATTAAATCATCCATTTCGAGTATGGCTCTTAGACAGATTATTTTTTTCATCAAGCAATTTCCCAATATATATGCATAACTGAAATTAGAGTCCAGAAACTTATATACTACATATTTTAATTGGGGAAATTCTGCCACTGTGATGCTTAAGCTCATTCTTGTAGTATTACCTGACTTGGTGCACAATTCTGCCTCAATTGCCGTCTGTGGCTCCAAACCCTTCGCCAAAGCAATCGAGGAGCCCTAACCCTCGCCATCAAGAGGCGAGAAGTGATGCATTGCCAAGGCTGGAGCCAATGGTTCAGATCTGCAGAACCAGATCAACCTGCGGGAAGTGGTACAGTTAAGTAAGCACAAGAAATTCAGAAATCATGCTTGAATTCAGCTGCATCTAGTGAGAAAAAAACTCAGAACACAATGGTAAATGATCTTACAGTTGACTAAGCACAAGAAATTCAGAAATCATGCTTCAATTCAGCTGCATCTAGTGAGAAAAAAAATTCAGAACACAATGGTAAATGGTCTGATTGCTCCCAGACAGGCAAATGTTCAACCATGTGAACACAACAATAATTCCAGAAGTAGATCAAATGGAGCAGACGATAAGGGAAAATTTACCTTCTCCTGTTGCAATAAGGGACAGAGCATGTGCATGACAATACTACTTTTCTTTGATTCCCTCAACAAACGTTCACTGAGAAAGTTAATGTCACAGTGTGTGACGGAAATAACTATGTTTGTACACCGAGTTACAGTAATTCTGGATAATAAGGGCACGACACTGACTACAATTCCTCATTGAATATTTACAGAATCAAAGCTATTCTCAAGTTAGTTTGCGTCCAATATCGAATCCTGAGGACTAATTGCTACATATAGATGAGTACTGCAATGCGACCAACACAATGAAGCTAACTGAGTTCTTCAACTTGCACAATGCTCACTTAAACAAGGTAAAGAGATTATGGGTACGATGTACATTGAACCTACCTTGGCTTTGGTGAGCATGAGGACGGCGCGCTGCTGGGCCAGCCTCCGCGGAGCCACCTGTGACATAGCACATCACATCAACGCCAGTAATTCGCGACGGAATGGGCTTGTGAGAGGCACCAACCTGCTTCAGTAATTCTTCGAACATGTGGTGCGCGTCCTCCAAGCAGAGCGTCCCAGCGGGGACGCGTTTCATCTTCCATGGCACACCGCAGTCACCAGGCCGCCGCCTCGGCTTCCTCGCTGCTAGCCGCGAGGAGCACACAAGCACGATGCCGGAGCAGCACACCGCGCCAACTCTAGCCGACCTAGGCCGCCGCCATCCCGCGGCAGCTCCGTCGAGACCAGCCCCGGCCAGAACCGTCGCCTGGATTTGGGACGGAGCACATCGCCCACAGCCGCGCAGCACCCAGGCCAGTCGCATCGGGGCCGCGCCGCGCCAACCAGCCGCCGGACGAAGACCATCTTGGAGCTTCCCCGATGAACCAGGTTGGAGCTGCAAGCGAGCAGGTACTCCAGGTATTCTCCTGCGTGATGCGGAGGTTCTGGAGGTGGGGGAAGACGTCGGGGCTGTCTGATGCCGAGCTCCTGGAGGTTTGAGGCGGCGGAGAGCTGCGAAGCCGGCGGCGCTCTCAATTCGTCCAGGGGAAGGCTGTAGCGGTGGCGCGACGCGGCGGCGGCGGGAGATCGCAGGGGTGAAGTTCTGCTGCCTGCGTGGAGGCTGAAGAGGAAAAGTGTTTTTTGCGAAAAGGTCACTGTATTTTCCTAAAATTGCAAATAAGTCTCTCGGAAGGTTGCTCTGTGGACTGCGGGTTAGTTTCCCAGTTTGTCAGGGTGTTTTTTGCAAAATGGTGTGTCGAAACGGTATGTCCACTCGGCGGTGGCAGTTCTTGTAATACCTCCGAACTCGTGAGGGCAAAACCGGAAAAAAAAAGTTGAACGACAAGAAGCCTTACGGCCTTTTATATTAGGTATAGATTTTATCATGTTTAGGTTAATTCGATTAAAACATAGCGTCAAACCAAATTTTCTATTAACCGAATTACCGATCTATTATATACTAAAAGCAAAATGAGCGAGTTTTTTCAGACACCACGTTAATCCACATAGCCCACAAATATATGCTTCATCGAACTTAATTTTGATGGCTGAGATTTAAATTTGTTAGGTGTTAGGCAAAAAATGGCATGTACCAACCTGTTACGAGCGTACTACATCATACATGGCCACGTACAAGAATAATAAGAGAGAGAAAAACTTATGTAGATGTGTTACGTGCAATAAAAAACGCGTAGTCCAAGATTTGATAGAATACGTGTTGGGCCAGGAGTAGGACAGGACGCACCAAACAAAAGGATTCAAAGAATAACTAGCTAGCATGGTCGATAATTTCAGAAAAAAAAACTAGCTTGGTCGATGGAATAGTGTAGAGAAAAGCTGATCGTACACAGCTTTCTCAAGCGTGTCAATACGTTACTCTCTTCTTTTATTTTATTTTTTTATTTTTGATACGTAACTTTCCTCCCTTTCTTTTTCTTTTTTCTTTCAAACCAACCAAAAAATGTGGCTGTTTAAAAAGACCTATCTTTTACTTGATCGATCCAGGCTTAAGGCAAACTAAGTTGGCAGAATATTGTTTTGAGCTACAACGGTATTTTTGAGACTGCAAAACTTCATTTGGTACCAAACTTATGGATCAATTTGTAAAACTGAGATTTTTTTGCCAATGTAGAAGAATAGGAATTATCTGCATATGAACTTTGCCATCTGACTTTCGTAGACACAACGATCAATTAGGTTACCTTGGTCGAGTGATTTCATCGAATGGTTGTCCGGATTATGACGGACGACCGTTGGATGCAAAGCGGCGTATGCATAGCACAACTCTAGAAGAACCCATCTAAACCTAACGCCACCTGTACAACCATGCAAAATCACAATGCGTATTATGGGCTACAAAATTTGATAAAATCTTGTATATTTTGGAGATTTTGAAAATGTGCAGATTCAGATCACACATTTAACATTTTTATGCACCCGTGGATATAAAGTATTTTGTAGATTTTGCACGTTCGTGCGACACATCATTGGCAATATAAATGATTTTACTTTTCAGATTTTTAAAATTGTGTAATCACTAGAGCTCGAAAACCAGATAACTCTATTCATTGATACATCAGTATAATATTTAACAACCTTAAAATATTAAAGGATCGAGTGGGATCTATGGAGGACCAATCTATCTATCTATACTTCTTATAAAGCAAAACCCCACTAAGTGCAATTAATATTTTTCTATCTCAACATGCAAGCCATCCACATCACTTTCTCTTTTAGCCAATCAATTGTCCACACCATCCCACTAACATCATTACTTATTGTCTGTATCTACATGCAAGCATCCACATCATCATTTTCTTTAGCCATGAAGTTGTTTACATCATATCATCTTAATTTACCATTTAAACGATAAAATCGCACCATCCCGGTATGTAATTCCATAATTAAATAATGTGCAAGTGGAACATCGGAATCCGTTATGACAATCAAGTATTTTTTCGCCAAGATTATCAGTAATGAAAATCGCAGAACGATTATTCAAAATTATGTGTTCTTCTACATGTAACCGCTCAAATTTTTTGTACCGGCTATTTGCATGGCATCTTCATGAGCCATCTACATCATCAGTTTCTTCAACCTGCTGATTTCAATTTATCTACATCAATGAACATCAATCAGGTACACCCGTGAACCATAACGAACTTTAAAATATAATATACCCATACATTTCATGTTTATTAAATTAAATTTAGCCTCTCAATTGTTATGGTCAACTAAATTTTGCATTTCCATAGTCAGTTTCAGGAGTTTATATGTTTTACTAGGTTTTTTAAGAGATACCCGCTGCAACGCGCGGGGTATCGTTCTAGTTAACCCAACGGAACAACATTCCCCCACCTATAAAAACACCATCCTAATGAATTAATACTAATAAAAACACAAAAGGCCAAAAACAAAAATGTATGTGTTAATATTACTATTTTGGAATGGAAACGTTGGCTTGTGCATTTGCGTGCATTTAAAACATTTAATTTCATAAATTATACTGTATATCTTTTAAGCGAGCCACCATATATACACATACTCATACCACATAATATTTGGACGACTTGGTCGACGAGCATCGATATTGAAAAAATTACCATCATGGACACACTATCCACGATCATAATCAAAAGTGCAATCTTGCGCCATTGCCTCATAAGCGTTGATCCATAGAAAAACACATAGAGTTAGGCAGAGCCAATAGACTTTTATACCTTATGGCACCATCATCCCCAAGACATTGTCATGAAGAAGACACTAACATAACATACCTAAAACATATTTAGGAGATTGATTATTACCTCTCTCACCTCTCGGGGCCTTTATCTACTGTTTAGGCTGAATGGAGTTGGCAGAGGTTCAAACAACTTCTTTTTAAGTGAAAAGGAAAATTCGGAGATAAGGTTTGTGGCAAAGGGATCTGAAGTTGAAGAGGCGTCTACTTTAGAATGCATAATAATAATTAAATATATATTTCACAAATGGAAATCTACTTTAAAATCAAATTATGGTAGACGAGCACAATATGGTAGAGAAAGATACACGTACGAGAAGTTCTAAAAAAAGAAAAACATCTGGTCATTAGTATAGCAGACCCTTCTTTTGTTACTCTGTCATAAAAAAATGACCATAACCATTCATAAACAAGATCAAAACAAATCTAAGAAAGTATTTCTACCAATCACACTCAACTGGAAATAAAAAATTGCTTTGAGTATAACCCTTTGAAAAATAATTATGTCTAATGAGTTCCTATGTTGTGATTAAGTACACATTTTTGCCAATTCGTTTGGGGTCTTTGCTAGGAACTTCATCTGGTTTCTTATTCGTAGAATTAGTAACAGACATCATCAGAATTTGTAAACATGTACAAAAAAATTATTACCTATGAAGATGCCAAAACAATGTTGTTTCATGACACGATAAGTACAACTGAGCGAGAGCATATGATTATTGGTTCAGGAGTGAGTTTAGTAGAGAGAGAGAAACAGAGAGAGAGGGAGAGGGAGAGGGAGAGAGAGAGATATCATGCTGATAAAATATTCGGCCTAAAGTATTGGGTAGTACGAGTATGCTGCGAGGAGCAATAGCAACCTTCTTGCTAGAGTTTTTGTGGTGCAATTAAAAATATTATTTGTGAGTGACTTGAAATAAATTGGTCACGGGTCAAAATGCGAAACTCTGTATTATCCAAGTATATTTTTGTAACTTTAGTAAGCTATGTACCATCAAAGTACATGTAGTCAATGTTACATGGTAAGAATTGTGTCGGTGAGATAATACAATGAAGAATAGGGGATGATGTGAAGAGAGTAAAAATATATACTAAAATAGAACTACCTACGATGAAAATAAATGATGTTCTAGAACATATGACATTGTTTTTTTTTTTGGAAATGTAAGAATACCTCCTCTCCCATAAATTAAAAGGTTTCATGCTGATAATATTTTATCTATATGATATACTCTCTCTGTTCGCTTTTATAAGGCACACTACCTACCTTTTCATTTAGCCCACATACATACCAAAATGAGTGAATCCAGACTTATTTTGTTCATAGATTCACTCATTTTACTATGTATGTGGGCTAAATGGAAAGGGTAGGTAGTGTGCCTTATAAAAGTGAACTGAAGGAATATATTTCTTTCCCGTATCTACGAAATCACCACTCAATTTTGTGAACATATTCAATATGTTAAAGATGATGGCCACCTTGCTAGTTAACTAAAAAACCAATATAATTTCAGTTCCTATTTCTTATTACCTAAATTACTGAAAAACCGAAAAACCAAACCGAAATATCGATTAAAACCAAATGCCCAAGCCTACCCGCGATGGGTGGGAAGGCATCAGCCCCTCCCCACCACTAGGTCATGTCTTAGTCTGCACCCCACCACTAGGCCCTAACCACCAGGCTACCGTAGAAATCACCAAATTTTACCTATTACTACTAGCAAAGCACAAGACCGTGACGCATGAGATCGATAACAGTGACATTTGATAAAAGTTGGAGTGACAACAAGATGCCAATATGGTTATGTCTCAGGGAGGAGGACAAGGCAAAACCAAAGCAGACCTTCGATCTCCAACGGAGGTGATTGAAGGTACCTGAAAGGAGTCCCGATGAAGCAGGAAGCTAGAGGATCACCTTCATTGAGGAGCTTCAGTCATCAGGACGTGTCACTACTGAAGAGGCCATAGAACGCAGGACGTTATAAGACTCTGATTGAAGGTGCCCAGCGTGTTCTGCGTGACCGATCCAAGTTGTACAAGACAATGTAATAAAAAAACAAAATTGTCCAACGAAAACTAGGCAAAGAAACAGGAAAAAGAATTTTCATTAGGGATGGAAAGACCCTAACCACCGTGTCTGTACACCACGTGCCGAGGGTGATTCTCTAACGTTTTCTTAAAGAGAACTAGCATGGTGGCCCTCGCAAATGCGAGGGCAACTCTTTAGAGTAGTATTGAAGTGATAGCTAAAATTTATATTTGTTCCTATATCGTGTAATATGGCATGTACTATCACGTCGTGATTTCTTTCTAGGGGGATGGGATGGTTAATTCTACGTGTTGAAAACAATCTGTTCTTGTACCGTGTAATATGGCACGTACCATCACGTCTCGTGATTAAACGATCTGGTCATATATCGTGGGTCCGTGTAGCATGGCACTACTATATTATCACGTTACGTAAACTTTTTTAGGAACAATATGATTGTACATGTTTAAAAAAAATGTTTGTACCCGTTAAAGTTGTACGTAACTTTTTTCATCTTTTAATCCCAACCGTCACAATCAAAATGAACATATTATATATTTTTAACCATGTGGATTAACATGGTGTCTCCGTTAAAGTTCCGTATATTGCTTTTAGTATGTAATAGATATCATAATTATATCTTAGCCTCGGTACCTCACACCCCTCGTGCTTGCCCTACGCCGAGGACTCCATGTCCTGTGTCCTCACATGCATAAGTGCTTTTGTACTCGTAACTATACTATATCATTAAAGTAATTATGGTGCACGTTAGCGACTTAATTGTGTCGGTCGGGATGAGTGAGGAGTGAATGCTTAAGAATAATGTTAGCCGCCAGGGTTCCATGTACCTGCACGCACAGGGACGATGATTAGGTGAAGTCTAAAGTTGAGGAAGGTTACCGCTTTTGCTTCATGCTGTATGGATCGGATCTCTGCAAAGTAGTCTACATGCAGTTTTAATTCTCAAATCAGTTGGACACATGCGTATTATGTACACACGTGGGAAGTGGGAGGCATGTGTCTATTTAGTCCGTCGAAAGCTATATCCTGATCAAGCTAATTAGTTAAACATCAACGCCAGCTCTTTCAATTACTAAGACAATGGATGATTAGATGAGCTAAGTTTTTCTTAGATAAAGAAAAAATGTTCTAGCTTCTACTTCCATGGATGTATGGATGTTATATAGCCTCACACAGTGCATCGCCAGGGTAGTACTTACTCTACAGAGGGCTTTAAGTCTCGTATGGAATCTTTCTTTTTTTTTTGCGAGGGAATTTGTAGTTACATCCGACCAAGATTCTTACAGAAAAGCCCAAGAAACAAAGAAATTACACATAGGCCCCTCTCGAGCTCTGGCATCGTCTTCATCCCGCGCGACGCCACGCCGGCGAAATCGGCCGCACCACCTCCATACGCTTGGACTGGGAGGCCCCCCGTGGGCAGAGAGTCGACGTTCCTCGGTGCCACAGCACCTCCACCACGCACGACGGCGGCGACACCACCTTGGTCACCACGCACTGCATCTTCCAAGTCGTCAGACGCCGGATCCACCTGCACATGGACACCGACGAAGGGGACGCCCTCTCGAGGCCTCCGCAGAGCCGCGAACGAGGGCCAGGAGGCGGATCCGCGGCGAAGCTCCAGGAGCCGCACCACCGGAAGGGAAGACCGCCACCAACAAACTCCGCCGACGCCACCGCTTCCACCTCGACGCCGCCGGCAGCACACCCCACACACACCTAATTCACATAGCCAGATCCGGGGATTCCCCGTCCTCCCGCCGCCGGAGCGGCCGCCGGAGGGCGGGGAATCCGGCGGAACGCCGGCGAGGAACCGGAGCGCACGAGATTCGCCCAAAGAATCGCCTTTCACTGTAGCAGAGGAAAGGAGAGAAGGTCCAACTCGTCTCTAACTTATGGAATCTTTCGAACAGAGGTGGCGCGAGATTACCAATTTTGAAGTGAGAAGAAGCATCATAAATATGAAATGTTTTAAATGAAGCAATCAGTACCGAAAGGATAAAGTTGCCGTACGACACATGATTAAGGGGATCGTTTCCAAAAAAATATTGCCTAGGAAAGATAGGCCATATTCGCAAGATAGGAAACCTGCTGATATTATGGTCTTTAATCCCTTAGGGATTTCGCGCACGAATGAATGTGTGACAAATATTTGAAAGCTCGCACGGATTAGTAGGTGACGTGGGGATGACCCCCAGGTTACCAAAGTCCACGACTCGACAAGAGAACAAGAGAAGCAAATCGAGCTGGCTGCCTCCGGCTGGCTGGCTGCCCGAATCCGGCTGGCCCCTGTCCAGCTGGCCCTGTCCGGCTACCCGAATCCGGCTGGCTCCTCAGGAGGAGGAGCTGGCTGCCCCTGTCCGGCTACCCGAATCTGGCTGGCATCTGTCTGGCTGCCCGCCTCCGTCCGGCTGGCTCCTCAGGAGGAGCTGGCTGCCCCTTCCGGCTACCCGAATCCGGCTGGCATCTGTCCGGCTGCCCGCCTCCGTCCGGCTGGCTCCTCAGGAGGAGAAGCTGGCTGCCCCGTCCGGCTGGCACCCCTCCAGCTGGCTGCCTTCGTCCGGCTGCTCCTGGCCGGCTGCCCCGAAGTCAACACTCGTCTCATCGGACACACACAGACAAGACAGCCGTACCTGGACCCGGCACTGTACACAACGTCACTGAAGGAAGAACACTGTATCTGCGCAGGCTGAAGGAAAAACACTGTAGATGAGCTGGCTGTTGTACCCATAGACGGCCCTGCCTGTAAGCCAGCCTGCCAGCCCCTATATAAGGCAGGCTGGAGCCCAAGTAGAGGGCAAGCTTTTGGAGGGACGGATCATCTTCTTCCTCCTAGCAATCCACCATTGATATACAGCTCAAGGAGCAACCATGTAATCCCCATATACAAAGAGATAGATCATACAAGCTAGAAGTAGGGGTTTTACCTCCACTCGAGGACCCTGAACCTGGGTACATCTCGTGTTTGCCGTGCTCGCGCACAATCCCGCCGGGACGCCGTCGTTCGCGTCGTCGCTACCCCTCAAGTAAGCCACCCCGTCGCATATGCCGTGCAACATACCACGTCATTTGGCGCCCACCGTGGGGCATAGCGGCGACCGGAGTGCCGTCCAGGCGGAACCACTCATCATGATCATCATCATCATCGTCATCGCCGCCGCCTCGCCATCACCATTTTCCCTGCCAGAGAAGCTCGGAGGCTGGGCGTCGCCGGTCTCCCGTGCTCACGCCGCCATCATCCTCCTCGTCCATCTGCAGCTGTGCGTGCTCGTCTCCGCCAACGAACTCCGTGCGTCCGTGCGACCTTGCCCCTGCGCGCCCGGTGGCTCAGCCGCGCCCAAGCTCCTCCCCGCGTGCGAGCTCCTCTCCGTGCTCCGCGCCCACGCCTGTCTTCCTCTACTCCGCGCCATGCTCCGCCCGCATCGCAGCCGCGCCCAGCCAGCGTCCGTCGACGCCCACGGCCACCTCTTCTCCGTGCCCATCCCCAACCTCCTGCGCCCCCGTCCGCGCCCGGCCGTCTTCGCCGCCGGTTTCACGCCCGACCTCCGACGCCCCGCGCCCCAGCTCCCTGTTCGTCGACGCCCGTGCCCCGCGCTCGGCCGCCTCCAGCTCTGCCTCAGCCTCGGCCGGCCTCGCCCCGTGCGCCCACGCCGGCGCATCCGCGTCCGGCCGTCCTCGTCACCGTCTCCCCGGCTCCGGCCCGCCCGCCACTGGCGCGTCCGTCCGCGCGGCAGCGCGTCCGCCGGCTGCGAGCTGGCCGGCTCCACCGCCCCAGCCGGCCTCCTCTCGCCCCGCCCCGCCCGGCTGGCTGTGGCCGGCTCCAGCACTCCTCTGTCGATCCGGTTGCTCAGAAAAGAGAAAAGGAAGAAAAGGAAAAAAGAGAAGAGTAAAGAAAGAGGCATACCGGCTAGGGCCATTCCGTTTGGTTCGCCAGCCGGCTCGGTCCCGATCCGGCTGCTCCCGCGCGTTTGGTTCCCTGGTCGGCTAGGTCCAAGCCGGCTGGGTCCCGATCCGGCTGCCCCGTTTGGCTGCCTGGCCGGCTGGGTCCAGGCCGGCTGGAGAGCTCTGCCCGGCAAAAGCTGTGTTTCCTCTACAAGCTCCACCTGGCCGGCCTCCTCTGGCTCCACCGGAATCGGACGTCCCCGCTTTAACGACTCGAACCGCATCCCCGCCTACGTCATAAAAACAGCTAAGTGACGCTTACGCTTCGCATTTTCACTCCTTCACGCATCGGCTCGGACCGCCTCGTGAGGCGCCCGGAGGCTGGCCCTTGCCCCCGTCGGCTCAATCGCCTGCGGACTAAAAATTCTCCAACTCGCCAGTAGCGCCTTTTTCGACAGGCTTAGTAGCGTATACGGCACCAGAGGCCCACTCTTCGGATCCGGTTGCAGAGTTCAGCCGGCAAGAGCAAAAACCCGAAGTCGCTTGGACGCTAAAAACGTCTAAGAAAGGAGGGACTGTCGACGCTGAGTCGCCTCTATCTAGCTTCTAGATCTAAGTATTGTGCCACGCTCATCTCTTCGGATCCGGCTGCAGAGTTCAGCCGGCGAGAGCCTGCGCCGGACGGAGTGCACACGAAAAAGATCAAAGAAACCAGGCAAAAGCGAGCCGGCATCAGCCATACATATAATTTTCCCTGTTGATTCGCCGAGTCGCCTCAATCCAGCTTCTAGATCTAAGTATTGTGCCACGCGCGTTCCGGCATCTCTTCGTATCTGGCTGCAGAGTTCAGCCGGCAAGAGCCTGCGCCAGACGGAGTGCACACGAAAAAGATCAAAGGAACCGGGCAAAAGCGAGCCGGCATCAACCATGCATATAAATATTCACCTGGCATCACAAGTATTTTACTTAGCACAGTTTCAGATTCAGTTTGTTTTCTTGATGTTACAGGCAATACACGCAAGACTTCGTGCCCATCGACCAGCGGACCCCGCGTCCGCATTTGGTAGGACTCGACGTCCACGACCGCAGGGCAAGCATGACCACAAGGCAAGAAGATGAACCTCTCTTCGAGTCACCGGGAGGCTCGGAGGCTAGTGACGTGGGGATGACCCCCAGGTTACCAAAGTCCACGACTTGACAAGAGAACAAGAGAAGCAAATCGGGCTGGCTGCCGGTCTGGCTGGCTGCCCGAATCTGGCTGGCCCCTGTCCAGCTGGCCCTGTCCGGCTACCCGAATCCGGCTGGCTCCTCAGGAGGAGGAGCTGGCTGCCCCTGTCCGGCTACCCGAATCCGGCTGGCATCTGTCTGGCTGCCCGCCTCCATCCAGCTGGCTCCTCAGGAGGAGGAGCTGGCTGCCCTGTCCGGCTACCCGAATCCGGCTGGCATCTGTTTGGCAGCCCGCCTCCATCAGGCTAGCTCCTCAGGAGGAGAAGCTGGCTGCCCGTCCGGCTGCCTCCGTCCGGCTGGCACCCCTCCAGCTGGCTGCCCGGCTGCTCCTGGCCGACTGCCCCGAAGTTAACACTCGTCCCATCGGACACACGCAGACAAGACAGCCGTACCCGTACCCGGCACTGTACACGACGTCACTGAAGGAAGAACACTGTAGCTGCGTAGGCTGAAGGAAAAACACTGTAGATGAGCTGGCTGCTGTACCCGTAGACGGCCCCGCCTGTAAGCCAGCCTGCCAGCCCCTTTATAAGGCCGGCTGGAGCCCGAGTAGAGGGCAAGCTTTTGGAGGGATGGATCATCTTCTTCCTCCTAGCAATCCACCATTGATATACAGCTCAAGGAGCAACCATGTAATCCCCATATACAAAGAGATAGATCAGACAAGCATGAACTAGGGGTTTACCTCCACACGAGGGCCCTAAACCTGGGTACATCTCGTGTTTGCCGTGCTCGCGCACAATCCCGCCGGGACGCCGTCGTTCGCGTCGTCGCTACCCCTCAAGTAGCCACCCCGTGGCATATGCCATGCAACATACCACGACAGTAGGGATCTCCTAAAGAAACATCATAGAATAGCATCTTTGATGAGAGATGCCAGCAAGAGGCTTCAAGAAAACTTATGTTCTTAGAATTATATGAAGTCAGCAGAAACACAAAAAGTCCATGGGTATTTGAACCCGAGTACCCGGGAAAAACGTAATATTTGATGGAGGAACAGGATATCCTAAGCTAAGCCTCAATAATTCTATAACTTACTTTCAACCGAAATTGTTGAAAAACTCATTGATGGTAGTCTCGATAATTGCGCATCCTTTATTTAACTCATCTCTCTCTTCCTCTTTAAACAAAAGAGACCACTCCATGATCCAGTAAAAATTCCCACAAAACCACCTGCAAGCAAGATATAGTACAAGTCTATTATATACTAAAAGCAAGATACGAGGAGTATAATAGACATGCCACATTGAGCCAAATCATTTAGATTACTTTTGACCATTAGGTTTTAAATTAGTGGCTAGAATTTAATGAAACTTTAAGAATTATGTAACTGTGTAATTTCCATTTGACAAAAACGTAACACGTCGTGACATATAAAAATATGTGCTATGTACACATAGCAACACATGTTGTACAAAAACACGTGAACCGCGAGGAAATAAAGTACATACGGCACAGGCACTCCTTCATGTTCAGTACATAGTCTCTATAATTGCGCATCCTTTATCTAACTCATCTCTCTCCTCTTCTCTTTAAACAAAAGAGACCACTCCATGATACAGTAAAAATTACCTCAAAACCACCTGCAAGGAAGATGTAGTTTAAGCCTATTATATACTAAAAGCAAGACACGGAGGAGTATAATAGATGTGCCACATTGAGCCACATCATTTAAATTACTTTTGACCTTTAGGTTTGAAATTAGTGACTAGAATTTTATTAAACATTAAGAATTATGTAACTGTGTAATTTCCGTTTGACAAAACGTAATACGTCATGACATATAAAAATTATTTCGAGTTAACGAGCGAGCTCGCTCAAGATCAGCTCGTTTGCCAGTCAAGCTAAATAAGACACTCATACTCAACTCATTTCTTTTCGAGTCGATCTCGAGTCGAGCTGAAATACGAGTCGATCTTGAGACCGCTCGAGAGTATCGATCGAGCTTTTCTTGCAACCCTATGCATGGCCGCCTTATTGGCTTCTTCCCCACTTAGCTCATGGTTTTGTCGGACGGGAGCCTAATTGCTGCGTGGTGTTGGTAGACCCCACCTCCACGGTGCCTAATTGCACTCTCTCATTTTTTTTGTCAATAAAGCTGGTAATCACTTTGTGCCACCCACATCATCTACTTTGTGCCAGAGTATTTAGTACAGTACGAATCACCACTACTGGTTGCTTTCCTATCAAATTCTCCCTTTTGACATAAATAAAACAAAATGATGTTTATAAGTGCATAACAACTCAGTCAAGCCCAGCGATTACATTAGCCGCCTCCCCTCTGCTCCTCCCCTTTCCCACACCTCTCCAGATCCCGGGCGCCCTTCACATCTCCTCCCCATCGTGGCCGCCCTCCTCAGCTCATCCCTCGGGCCGCCGGCAAGCACAGCTCGATAGCCTGAAGCCCTGAAGGAAGTGAGGAATAGGTCTAGCCGCCACAAGGGAAAATATAGTATGAATTAGCCTGCAGTAGGAGCTGGTTCAATTGATAATAAGCAGGTACGTACCCTTGCTCAGCATGCTTGCTTACTGTGCTGTTGCTTTGAATCTTAATTGTTTGCCTGTTCTTGCTCATTTTTTTATTTGGAAATACTAGAATAAAGGTATTTATTTTCTGATGGTTTATTTCCGAGTAAGCGTTTCAAGTGATGTGGTTTGTCTTCCAGGATCTCCTAGTGAAGGATCCATCGATCGTACGCATACAGCGGCAGGGATGGCCGACCTGGTGGCGAGGGCCATCACCGACGTCGGGGCCAAGTTGCTTAAGGCGTTGTGGAAGGTTAAAACAACCAAGAAAGAAGGCCGCAAGCTTCAAGAGCTCATAGCTCTCGTGAATGCAGTGTGCATCGACGTGCGTGTGGGTGGGGGGATGGAGACAAACCCCACGGCGACCTTGGCGATGTCGAGTCTGAAGGATGCCCTCGTGGATGCTAAAAGGGATGTGGATGGATACCTGAAACATAACATCATTTTCCAAGCCGTGAATGTTGAATCCATGACTCAGAGGCTTGCCATGTTGAGACAAGATATACAAGTTCGAGTGGGTGCGTCGGTGCAAGCGACCCTGGATGAAACCAGCATGGACGTGAAGGGAAATGGGCGTATGTTGCAGGTTTTAGACCACAAACTTGATCTTCTTCTGAGTCGGTCCGGAGATGGAGAGGTACTTAATTTAACTCGCCGGCCACTATATCTAGGATTTATCCTCTATTTTTTGAAATAATTAATACAAGCTTTTTAATATATGGCAGCGGGAACAAGGGCAACGAGGGCATACAAGTGGGACTGTGGTGGTCAGCAAGCAGCCGCGGGTTTTAACTGAAATCCAGCTGCGTAGGCGGCAACAGGAGGATACAGCGTTGGTCTCCGAGGTTCTATCCATCTCCTTGGGACTCGCCGCTGTCCTCCTACGGCACTTGAATTGGGCACCCGAGCGGGTACAAAATGAGTGGTTCAACAACGGGGACAAGTTACGCAAAGCCGTCGGCCTGCCGCCGACGGGGTCCATGGAGATTAGCTCCACCATGGATGGCAACTGCAATATATGCTTCCGTGGCAACAGGACGACGATATCGGCAGGCTGCTCCCACTACTCTTGCAAGAAGTGCTGGGATGGGTACATCAGCGTGGAGGTCGGCAAAGGCCTGCAGCAATGTATGTCGCTCCGGTGCCCGGACCCGTCCTGCCAGATGCCCGTCACCCAGGAGCTCGTCGACATGGTGGTGGTCAAGGTCAGTGACAGGGACCGCTACGCTATGTTCGCGCGCTCGTCGTACGTGGATGATAGCGGCGGCAGGATCAAGTGGTGCCCCGGCCCCGATTGCGGCCGTGCCATCGAGTACTTCCTCGATGGCGGTGCCGGCCCCAAGGAGGATGTGCTGGCGGTGGCCTGCGACTTGAAGCACAGCTTCTGCTGGAGCTGTGGCGAGGAGCCGCACCGGCCGGTGTCATGCGATACGGCGCGCTTGTGGCTGGACACCATCAGCTCCCGCGAGAATTATGTGTTGATGTTCATGAAGCGCTGTCCCAAATGCCGGAAGACCATTGAGAACGATCAGGCGACCAACAACGTGATGTGCAGCGCACCCTGCTGCCACCGGTTCTGCTGGAATTGCCTCCAACCGTTGGGGGGAAGCAATCATACTGCCGGCTGCTTAGTGTACAGGGACATATTTTTTCAGTACAACGAGCGCAACAATATGGGAGGCGAGCTCTGGGAGCGGAAGAGACAAGACATGCTCACGACAAAGAAGGATGAGAAGCGCAAGGCCATGGCTTCGAACCACTACAAGCTATGGGCGACCAACCAAGCGTCGCTGCAGGAAATGGACATCCTCCTGAAGAGCTCCGAGCTCAGCAACATGGCCAGTGCTCTGTGTATCCCTGTGGCGGAGCTCAATTTCCTTTCCCAAGCATACAAGGAGATCGCCGAATGCCGGCGCTTGATCCGGTGGGTGTACCCCTACGGCCACTACCACCTGGACCCGAAGCATGACCAATACAAGTGCGAGCACTTCAATCGCCTGCACAAGGAAGCCAACGATTCACTCGAGTGCCTGCAGGACTTGGCCGTGAGGGAGAGGTTCAAGCTCTACGACTACGAGAACCAATTCATCCAGGGACACGACGTCGACATCAAAGCCTTCGAGGAGGCGTACACGGCCTTCAAGACCAAAGTCACGGATATCACCAGAGAGACGCGACACGAGGTTGAGAAGCTGGTGAACGCGGTCGAGACCAACTTCCAAGATTAAAAATGCTCCAGTTCGGTACATTTTGCTTTCCTTCATCTCCTTTATTTTTGGAATAAATCGTGTGTTACCGTTCTCGACATGGAAACAATTAATTAGTGTATGATTTCCTCTGAAAAACAATTAGTGTATGAATCTTCTTCCATAGATGCATGATCGTGGACCATTCTTAATTGCGGAAACTGGTTTGCTGGCACTGAGACCAGTTATGCTTTATGTATCTATCTATCATTTTTAAGCTTGTTCCTTCAAGGTATGCAACTATACAAGTTATGTTTTCCTTTTTTACTTTTCCTGCATGTACATACTTTTTCCTTTAAAAATTAATAAAAATAACCAGCAGAACACTGTTGTTCCCTCCAAAAAAAAAAGTTAATATTCCCTTTTTATACTTTTCTGAAAATTGTGAATATTTCTAATATAGGCATCATTATGAGTGCTAACGCAAAAACAAATGAGAGCTTCAGATACTCATATGGTAACCACCTCACCAATTAATAAAAAATAAAATCACGAGATATCTTACCCTTTTTTTGTGACCGTATCCCTTTTTCATATTTTTGAGACAATGATTCCTTGTGTAATTTCATCCATCTCTTAGTTTGTTTTTGATTCATTGAATTCATCACTCGAGGTAGTCTAGCAGTTCGACACGGTACAACGCAGACGCTCACATACACACATTTCTATAAACGTGCGCACACACCCTGACAGGGATATACCTAACGGGTACCCTACCATGAGGGTACCTGATTCACGTATCGACTAGGCCCAACTATCAAAAGACTACACGAAGCCCAGGCCCAAAAAGATGGAGTATCCTCCAAGTTAAGCGAAGCTATAGTCGGTTTAGACTTTCCTTACATGTAATCTGAGTCGGTTGCGAACTCCCGAGACCCAGCCTACTACATAAAGATTGGGAGGGCCGCCGATTCAGGACACGCACTTTCAGAACCACCGAAACCCTAGCGAGATCAGCATCTCGTCGGGATCCCCTTGTAACCAGCATATACTCCCCGATCAATAACAGACAAGCAGGACGTAGGGGTGTTACCTCTACACGAGGGCCCTGACACTACAAGAAATATGCTATCCTATGACCTTTTGATAGTGACGCTGAAAATATTGGTCATAGATCTATAACCATTTTAGACCATTTGGTCATACGCTGTTTTGTAGGGTACAAAACCAAAAATATAACGACCAAATCTGTAAAAAAGGTCATAATAACCCTACATGGATTGGTCATAACGCAGATAGCAGTAGCCAAACACATTTTTTCTAGCCAATTACTACCAATTTAAATGGTCATTTAACTGCCAACTCAGCAGTTTCGCCACGTGTCAGTTTTAGGTGTCATTTTCACTTACATGTCACTCTGACTGGACAGACAACTCAGCAGTCTCGCTTATGTGGCATGTCATTTGTTGCTTAGGTGTCACCCATCCCTGACATGTGGGACCCGCCCCACCCATTCCTGACATGTGGGACCCGCCCCGATCCAGCTCTGACATGTGGGACCCGACCATACCCGTCCAATCTGACATGTGGGACCCGCCCCAACCCACTGACAGGTGGGTCCCGCCCCAACCCCTGACATGTAGGTTCCGCATCCGCCCTACATGCCGTATGGGTCCCACCCAGTGGGATCTCGAGTGCCCGACATGTGGGCCCCCCCGTGGGACCAAGAGTGCTCACCGTACCCATCACTGACATGTGAGTCCTGCACCCTCCCTACATGACGTATGGGTCCCGCCCCACCACTGTGTAATAATTCGCAAAAACCTTGCACGAGGAGAGGCTCGAACCCTCCCTACATGACGTATGGGTCCCGCCCCACCACTGTGTAATAATTCGCAAAAACCTTGCACGAGGAGAGGCTCGAACCCACAACCTTGGGTTGCCAACTATTGCTCTCGGCCACTGGGCTGTTCAACTCATGTTGTGAAGAAGGAGAAGCTAACGTCTTTTATTGTAATAGCTAACTGCGTACGAAAACAGGCTTGGGCCGGTTCAGCAAGGTAATGGGCCGGCTAGGCTGATTCTTTTTTTTTGTTCCTTTTTACTATTCTTTTATGTTTTATTTTATTACTTTGATTTTGAACTCGAATTTCAACCAAATAAATTTTGTATTTTCTTTTTAAAGATTTACCACTAAACTTAGTTAGTTAAAATAAAAATAACAAAATACCACTAAACTTATATATTGCTTTACATAGGGTTTTGAAGAAATAGAAATATTTCAAAATACGGTCAAAACGGCGGACATGACCGTTCGTAGCTAGGGCTTGAATCTTGCGAAACTATTGTTGTATCTCTGATGAAATAGGTACTTTTGTACCCAAAAATAATTTTTTCTGAGAAAACTACGAGGCACCTGTAGTTCAATTTTGACCCGTTTTCTACTAAATCGAGAGGAATTTGTCTTTTTGACGAGAGGTGGATGAAAACCGTTTGACACGCAACAATTTAGTTATTTGTACATAAACTGTGGTCTAGTATTTTTAGAAAATGTATTGCTCCAATTTTACAACATACTTTTGGTAGGTGCTTCACAAAACAACCCATTTTTCACACTCGAGAAATGAAAAATGATTTTTTTCGTGCGAGGAAAATGAAAACTTTCCTCGGCAACATTGTTCATGATTCCAGGATGCACGCTTGTGCCCAATATGGGCACATTTCAACACACTATTCCATGAATGTGGCCATCACATTCGTTATTTGGCTCTAAAGCCATGAATCTTTGGAGATGATAGCTCATTTCTGAGAACACTTTTTCAAGAAAATTACCGTATTCCAAGTTTATGAATTTATATGGATTCTAGGACACATATAATGATACAACGCGAAGGTTTTCCATTTTTTGAATTATTTTGAATTTCATACGCCGATTTCAAAATACGGTCAAAACGGCGGACTTGACCGTTCGTAGCTAGGGCTTGAATCTTGCGAAACTATTGTTATATCTCCGATGAAATAGGTACTTATGTACCCAAAAATAATTTTTTCAATTTTTTTGAGAAAACTACGAGGCACCTGTAGTTCAATTTTGACCCCCTTCCTATCTTACCACATATTTTCGGTAGTTGCTTCACAAAAAAACCCATTTTTTACACTCGGAATATGATAAATGATTTTTTTTGTGCACGGAAAATGAAAAATTTATTCAGCAACATTGTTCATGGTTCCAAGATGAACGTCTATGCCTAATATGGGCACATTTGAACAAACTATTCCATGAATGTGGCCATAACATTCGACATTTGGCTTGAAAGCCATGAATCTTCGTAGATGATAACTCATTTCTGAGAACACTTTTTCAATACAACTTCTGTATTGCAAGTCTATATTTTTTTGTGCTAACTAGGTCACATATCATGACTCCACGCAAAGGTTTTCCATTTGTTTGATTTTTTTTTTGAATTTCGTATGCCGATTTCAATATACGGTCAAAACGGCGGACATGACCGTTTGTACCTAGGTGTTGAATCTTGGGAAACTTTTGTTGTATCTCTGATGAAATAGGTACTTGTGTACCTAAATATGATTTTTTTAAAAAATCATAAGAAAACCATGAGACACCTGTAGTTCAAATTTGACCCCCTTCCAGCTGAATCGGCAGGAATTTGTCTTTTTTACGAGAGGTAGATAGAAACTGTTTAACACGCAACCATTTGGTTAATTGTAAATATTATGTGGTATAGTATTTTTAGAAAATGTATTTCTCCTATCTTACCACATATTTTCGGTAGTTGCTTCACAAAATAACCTATTTTTTACACTCGGAATATGATAAATGATTTTTTTGTGCACGGAAAATGAAAACTTTATTCAGCAACATTGTTCATGGTTCCAAGATGAACGTCTATGCCTAATATGGGCACATTTGAACAAACTATTCCATGAATGTGGCCATAACATTCGACATTTGGCTTGAAAGCCATGAATCTTCGTAGATGATAACTCATTTCTGAGAACACTTTTTCAATACAACTTCTGTATTGCAAGTCTATATTTTTTTTGTGCTAACTAGGTCACATATCATGACTCCACGCAAATGTTTTCCATTTTTTTGATTTTTTTTGAATTTCGTATGCCGATTTCAATATACGGTCAAAACAGCGGACATGACCAGCGACCACAGCGTCGCGGCAGGAAACCGTTTAAATGGCCGGAAATAGGCAGAGAGCTCAGAAGTGCATGTTTTTTTTGTGACGTTACATAAATGATATATACTATGTGAAAAATGCAGCAGTGCCATTTTGGATGATTTTCTCGGTACCAGCTTCACAAAAATCACTATTTTTAACACTTGTCAATAAAAATGTGAGTTTTTTGTGAAACATATCGGAATATTTGTTTGCAACAATTTGGTTAATTGTGCATACAATATGGTATAATATTTTTAAAATTGGTGTGGTATAATTTTATCCAACATCAAGCCTTAAAACTTATTTGTTTCACCCTAAAAGTTTATTTACTGTCATATGTATTATGCCGAACTGGGCTGAAACTGGCCCAACCTATGATCGCATACCGGGCTTTAGGCCCGTTAGACAGATGCTGCATCACCGCGACTGTTCGATGCCGATCCGACGGTGGGGAGTGCGCACCTCCTGCATATAAGGAACGCTTCGCCGCCGCCCCGAGCAAACCCTAACTCCTCTCGAACCCTAGCTCCTCGCAACCGCCCACGCACATCTCTCTCCCCCTCGATCCACTTTCTTTGCCGCCGCCTCTCCGTGATGCTCCTTGCCGGCCACCCAACTCCCTACACGCCGCCGCCCTTGTACTCATCCCATTCAAGCGCCGTCGCGATGCTATCTGCCACCGCGCAAACCCTATCCCACTCTCGTTCCTGTCCTCTCTCTCATGGCGGCGGCGACCAAAGCTGCTCTCGAAACCAGCGACCACAACATCGCGGTTGGCTTGCTCGCCGGCGCGCGCGTGCATGCTTCGACACGCGACGCTCCATCGAGCTGGCCGGACCGCGGTGCGTGCTTGGCCTTCCTTGGCTACGGCGGCGTCAGATCTGGAGAGCAAGGCGACGGAGGACTTCGTCGACGTTGATTTCGTGCTAGTGGCCGAGCTCTACGACGACCGCACCCAGGCGCATATCAATTTGGACAATTACACGGGTACCTGCTTCCCCGTCTCTCTCCTCTTCACTCGCCTGCGTAATGATCTGTTTGCTTATGCGGTGCCGTGTGGTGATTTACCGCGTTTATGTGTATGATATCTCGTCAAAGATGTGTTTGATTCGGCTGCTCCTTGTGTTGATCTAGTGGTGATGCAAACAAATGACATGGATTTTTTCCATGACGGTTAGATTAAATTGATAGATGCAGCAAGTTTCTGGCTTCAAAGATAACCAGATACATGTCAGTTATGGCAATTAGCTTACAGTTGAAACTATCTCCAGTCAGTTTCTCTTCCAATTCATGTCCGTATGCCCTGTGTCTATGCCTAGAAATTAACAGTTAGTCTTTATCCCTGTTCAGTCTGTAAAAGGAGCTGGACTGCGAGAGTAGTGAAGCCGGTGACGTACACCAGGTCAGTGCACGATTTATCCCATCTTAAACTTGTGGTAGACTGTTGATTGGTTTCACATAAATGCAAGTTCTGCAAATCTAGAAACATATTACTTCATGTTTAGACTTTCTGATAGATAATTTTGTTATCATCTTTTGAAGATTCAAAAGGATTTAAAGAGGAGCCCGACTGATCAGGCTGTTTTGGAAGACCATCCTGGGGCTGGAAGCCAGCGCCAGCGCTGGAGATGTTAACAAGGTTGGTGTTTGTGCCCTTCTCCTGTCTTGTTCTTGTATCTGTTGAAGCGATAGAAGAGTTATTCTTCTTTTGTCATATCAAGTTATCAAGTCTTATGAACCATGTAACATGCAACCCTTTTAACCCATCCCCCCTTCATTATACCATCCAGTGAGCTTGATGGTGATGTCTATAAGCTCAACGGTGACAGCGAGCTGGACGTGGTAGCAACTATTGCTGACTATAAGGTATCATGGGTCGCTGTGGTGTTCATTAGTTGTTGTCCTTTCAAAACCTTGCACCTGAAATTCCTCTACTAGTTCCTACTTCCATGTTTTCGTCTTGCTCAATTCTGTTGTAACACCATGTTATGTTTGTAATTGGCTTTGATAGGACTTGCATATGGCTAGACAAGATATATTTGGGATTTGCTTCCATATATACTCCCTAGCCAGAAACTATGAACAACCATCTTGTTTAATCATATCTAACGTCTTTGTTTCTTTGCTGGTTTTTCAGGGCGCAAGTGGTGCAGTGGACGCAAGATTGCCCTTGGCCTCCCTGCAACCAGGACGTGGCAACCTGAACGCAGAGAAACGTGCCTTCTGGCCGGCGACATGGCCGGCACCAGGAAGGACGTCGTCGACATAATCAAGCTCTCCTTCAAGGATTCCGCCTGGACTTTTTCCATTCGCCCGTCCTTTCCAAGCTGATGGGACAGCTCAAGCAGGTATATAGCTTCCACAACTCGCTCCGCCCTTTAATGGTCGATTGTGTCAACTTGACTTGACCGATAGGGATTTGTACCCAACTGCTTGTTAGTAGTAGACATTACATTCAGTGACACTAAAAATGTGGGTTTCCTCTAACTTACAGGAGTTCCATGCAAAAGAAGATTCAAAGGAGCAGGACCCCAGTTTGTGATTGCTGAAGAAGATACACATGGAGCTTGTATTATACTTTTGTTTGTTACATTTGTAGAGCTTGTAATAGTGTGATACCTTTGTATCTGTGTTATATGATGTAACAAACTGATTCTGTCTCTTATTTGAAACATTACGTTTGCTTTTCTATCTGTTTCTTTTTAAATATTGGTTCTTTATTTATTGGAAAACGAAATATAAAGAAAATCTGTCTGACTGCCAGGACCCACCTTCTAGAACCTGACAGCTGGGTCCAACCTTCTAGAACCTGACAGCTGGGTCCCATTCGATTAACTTGTAAAAAAGAAAATGTGAATATGTTGATGCAAAAGGCCACGGCCCAGCAAATAAAAAGGCCAAATTGTTGGGCTCGGCCCATGTAGCCGTCCGTAATAGGAAGGAAAAAAAAATAAGAAATGGGCTGAATTATTGGGCTTGGCCCAACTAGATGACTGAACTGGACTGGGCTGATTCTGATCTACGACCATTTCATTTGGTCACAATTCTGCCACGTCAGCCTTGCCACGTTGGATCTGACGTAGTCTGGCCAAATTGCCCGTGACCAAAATATTGGTCATAAAATCTGTGACCTTTTAATTTGGTCATAGACGTCTATGACCAATTCACAAAAAAGGTCACTGCCGTTCATTAGTGACGCCCGTAACCTGACCATCTGGTTTTGGTCACAAAAAGGTCATAGAAGACAGACCGTGACCATTTCCGTGACCAATATTGAGGGTCACAGCATAGCATATTTCTTGTAGTGTGAACCTGGGTAAAATCTTTGCCTCTACTTGTCAGCCGATGATACTACCAGCTCTATCACGTTCCCTCCCCCATAATCACAACCCTAGGTCCTTAACCATGGGACTTGATGAGTCTACCCCTCGTCAAGTGGCGTCGTCTGTGGGAAAGAATAGTGCTGGACTCACGGTTTCGCCGGTTTCATCAGAAAACGGCAACTCGCCGATCGCATCTACAAACAGCAACTCGCCGATCGCATCGACAAACGGCAACTCGCCGATCGCATCGACAAACGGGCAACTCGCCGACTCGCTCGAAAAGCGGCAGCCCGCCGGCTTCATTACCAGCAAAAAGCACATCTGCTCCTCTGATGCACTTCGATCCGCACTCGCCAGAGCTTCAAGAGACGTTTTCTGTTCTCGAGTCAGGTTTGGATTTAACTGTCGGAGCATTCAGTTTTTCCATAAACAATCTTGGTACGCAGGACTTGACAGATCCACGACAACTCGCGCCGGCCGCACCCGAGGCTCCATCAACTGCGTCCGCCCCATTGTCGATTCTTGGAGCCTGCTCACCTGCAACAACCATGTCGACTGGAGAGATCAATGAGTACATGACAAAGGAACTCCAAGGTGAGGAAGCCGAATCAGCGTACCGCACAAACGACCTCGAGTTCGATCTCCTACTCGACGAGAGTTTTGACTTCGGGTTCTCACTCGACGACTTCGCCGAACCCGGAATTCATAACGACAGCAACGTCGACTCTGAGATCTCCACCAACAACAACCTCGACTCGGAGATCCATAACGGTTTTGCTGACACCGAGATGAGCATAGGCGATGAGCACATCGACAACGCGATCCGCCTAGAAGATCTACTCGACGGGGATATTGACTCTGATATGAGCCTCGATGAAGACGTCGAGTCCATGACAGGAATCGACAACACATACACATGCCCGCGGGTCACGTCCCATCAGGTTTACGTGGCTATCTCTGCAGAATCATCCGCAGCCGCAACCTGTCGCAGGCCTACACAATTCCCATGCACGGTAACCATGCCGGATGGGGTCACAACTCTGACAATTACTATAGAGATGGCAGCAAAATCAGACAAATTCATCAAGGAGTGCACAATGATGCCAGCAGACTCAACCCCAGAGGAGATGTTGACCTTCCAGTATTTCAACTGGCAGGAATCGATTCGACTGCAAAACTACCGAGCAACACTCGAAGAATGCAAAAGGCAAGCAAGCATCTCGAGTGCGCGAAGGAGACAGCTGTCCCTTAGCTCCACAAGGCAACCAAGCCCAAGACCCAGATCGAGGCTGGCACGCCTCCCAGAAGATGAGAGAGCAGCAATTACCCGCAACTTGTCGTTTATGACATAGGATGATGAAGAAATCCTAGTACCCAAAATAGCTGTGGGTGCACTGATCTCTATGGGTGCTTACCTCAAAGCAATGCAACCTCTGGCGGCCGATCCTAACGCAGCCCTGCATCGCCAACAGCTCAAATCACTGGCCCTAACAGCAAAGGCCATACAACCAGATGCAAACACTCCACGAGGGAGTCGAGATCGCGGCATAGTCGGCTCACGACAAGCAGCACATGATCGTAGTGGTCGCACTCACCACTCGGAGGAAGCAAGGAGAAGCACACGGCGACACAGGTCCAACAGAAGCAGATCTCGAAGGTCTTCCAGTAGCGACTCATATTCCGACCGGGAACCCGAGCCATGTGGAGCCTTGTATTTCACTCGACGCATCCGCGAGACACGGATGCCCAAAGGGTTCAAATTGACGTCTGAACAACCCAAGTATAACGGTCGACAGGAACCTTCAGGATGGCTAGAAGACTACAGACTCGCTGTCTCATGCCAGCGAGGCACAAATACTACGGCGATGCAGTACATACGACTTATGCTCGAAGGAACAGCCCGCGACTGGCTCAAGGCGCTACCTCCGTCGTCATACGACTCGTGGGATCACTTCCGTAGGGACTTCATCAAAAACTTCGAGCCTCTCTGCGAGCGTCCGAAAACATTCGAAGAACTGAGAGCCTGCACTCAACGATCAGACGAATCGTTGAGATCATACATACGGCGATGGACCAAAATACGCAACTCGGTAGGCGCAATATCAGAAGATAGGGCCATGGACGCCTTCATCATGGGTCTTGCTAGGCGAGATTTCAAAGAAGCACTTGGTCACGAAAAGCCAACCTCCATGGCGAACCTCATAAAAATCGCGACTGAGTGGGCAGATGGAGAAGACTCTGTGCGAGCATCCCGCGCCTCTCCGCCACGCGACAGTCACGACAGCGGCAGTCGAAGCCGCAGGGACGCATACAGAGATGATCACAGGTGCAAACGTTGAAAACGTCATTACGACGATGACAGACCCGAGTTCATGGCAGCTGGGTTCACGCAATCCCGTGACGATCTGGACAGAAGCAACCGGAGGTCGGATGATCGACGGGATAGTCGAGACCATGAGCAAGGAAGCGACAACTACAAAAGGCAAGAGTGGCGCAAACGCACTAACACAAAATCCGAGCGTTCGTTCGAAGAAAAGATGGACGACTATTGCAGATTCCACCTGTTTAACGGGACGATGGAAAATTATGCTCCAACCACTCGCTAAGGAATTGCAGAGAATTCGACCAATTGGCGTCTGATTACATGATACGACTCAAAAGGTATGGCCCTGCATCCGCTCAGCCGACCCCAGCACCCGTACCTCAGCCAAACGCTGTACCTGCAATAATGGCACCACATCCGCCACCGCAACCACCACCACAGCCTGTTGCAGGCGCAAATATTGCGAGTGCTATACAACCTGTACCTCGGATAGAAGATGATCAGTACCCTCAGCCTCACGGGCAGATGTACATGATACAGAAGGTCGCCCCTCCAACAGGCAGCAATAACTATTAACTCGACAAGTGAACATGGCTGCCATGGCACCTCCTGTCGTTCCTGAATTCTTGAAGGGGTCTGAGACTACCATAAGCTTCGGTCGGGCAGATCACCCCCCGGCTGTAGTTCGACCAGGGCACGCCGCTCTGGTACTCGACGCGCAAATCGGAGGCTACGCCATGACCAAGGTCTTCATGGATGGAGGCAGCGACATAAACATCATCTTCGCGGACACGCTCCGCAAAATGAACAAGTCAGTCGAAAATCTCCCAAAATCCTCAAATACCTTCCACGGTATCGTTCCTGGCAAGGCAATCAGCCTAGAAGGCACAATACAACTCGACGTCACGTTTGGGGACAAAAGTCACTTCAGGACAGAATCGATTGAGTTCGAGGTCGTCTATTGGAAGTCACAATACCATGCTATCCTTGGACGCCCAACGTTCGCTTGATTCATGACAGTACCACACTGCGCGTACCTCAAGTTAAAGATGCCAGGACCAAAAGGAGTCATCACTATCAATGGAAACTTTCAAAGGTCCGATGCTTGCGACCGCGAGTTCAGCAAAATCTCCGAGACGTTCGGCATGGAAGAGACACTCGCTGATTTGGCGATCTCCAACGACCGCACACTCCTGTCGGAGCATAAAAAGTTGGCAGTCGACAGAGCATTCAATGCAGCAAATGACACAAGGTCACATCAGGTGCACCCGACCGATCCGTCCAAGACAGTCAATGTATCGTCAAGTCTGCCTATCGCATAGGAAGGCGCGCTCGTCGAATTCCTCCGTGAGAACTGGGAAATATTTGCATGGTGTCCAGCCGACATGCCAGGTATTCTCAGGGAATTCGCCGAGCACTCTCTCCAATTGTTTCCAGATGCAAAGTCAGTCAAGCAGACAATGCGCCGGATCTCCGGCCCAAAATGAGCCGCTATTGAGTCTGAGGTCGACACGCTACTCGCGGCAGGGTTCATCAGAGAAATCAAGAAATCACAATGGGTGGCTAACCCCGTACTCGTAGAGAAAAAACATACAGACATCCTTCGGATGTGCGTGGACTTCACAGCCCTTAACAAGTGCTGTCCAAAGGATCAGTTCCCGCTACCTCGAATTGACCAGATCGTCGACTCCACCGCCGGATGCTCACGACTATCCTTCCTGGATGCTTACTCGGGTTACCACCAGATAAGGATGAAGGAAGAAGATGAAGAAAAAACAGCGTTCATAACCTCACTCGGGGTCTACTGCTACACAACCATGCCCTTTTGGCTCAAAAACGCGGGTGCAACATACAGCGCATGATGCAAGACTGCCTCAAAACGCAGATCAGACGAAACGTCCAAGTCTATGTGACGAGGGGTACACTCATCAAATCCCATGGTTAAGGACCTAGGGTTGAGATTATGTGAGAGAACGTGGTAGTACTGGTAGTTTCGTCGGCTGACAAGCAGAGGCAAAGATTTACCCAGGTTCAGGCCCCTCGGGTGGAGGTAAAGACCCTACTTCCTGCTTGTCTGTTATTGATCGTGTGAGATTATGAGGTTACAAGGTGGCTCCGGCGAGATGTCGATCTCGCTAGAACTTTGGTGGTTTGAGTATGGCTTCGTCCTAGATCGACACCCCTCCCAGCCTTTAAATAGGCTGGGTCTCGGGAGCTCATAACCGACCTAGTTTACACGTAAGGAAAGTCTAAACCGACTATGCCTATGTCTAATCTTGGAGGGTACTCCATCTTATTGGGCCTCTGATCTTGGGCTTCGAATAGATTCTTCGCTATTGGGTCTTAGTCGTCACGTGCACCAGGTACCCTCATGGTAGGGTACCCGAGATGTATACCCATGTCAGTAGCCCCCGAGTACTTGTCTGACTCGAAGAATCGGGCATGGACTCTTTCGTAAGTGCACGTCATATGCTTCGTATTATAATTGGAATTCCTGTATGAATAGCACATGTTGGCTATGTCGAGTATCTCATCGACTGTGGTTTTTGCTTATGATGATCAAGGGATAACAGCTTAGCAGGCCCAGTACACTCGACGGATCGGGACTGGTTAACTACACATTCGGGTAAAACCTTACTAGCTTTCAATCAAACTCGAGTCCCCGGACTCGAATCTGGAACAAACTGGTCAGATTCGACTAGGCCGCGGAGGTCTTACTGAGTCGATCTGCAGTATCGATTTGAATTTTTACCCAACGTGTCCGTCGGGATTTTTCATCATGTCTGCTGACACGGAAAGTATAAGGATTTACGTTGCTGGAACGGTCCTTAGCCCAGCTCGAAAGTTCGGCGGGTCTTACCTTTGCACTATGCGTGCAGCATCCGAGGTATTTGCGGCGGACGCAACTCGGGAATGTTTCGAGTATGATTTTGTATATGAACTAAGTCGAGACATTTGTCGACTGATACTTTGTTGTTATTCTATCGGGTGCGCGACAGCGCTCCCGATGGGAGTAGCCCCCCGAGATTGTGCTTTATTGCTCTCAATAGAGGATAATCTCAAATCCTCTCATCTTGCATATGTTAATCGAAGAAATTTTTTGCCGTAATTCTATCGGGTGCACGACAGTGCTCCCGATGGGAGTAGCCCCCGAGATTGTGCTGTATTGCTTGTAATGAAGGATAATCTCAAAAATCATTTTATCTTGAGTATCTCCAGTCAAAGAATTTTTTGATATGCTCCCGATGGGAGTAATATGCCTCAGTCAAAGGAATGGTCGAGTGACCAATTTTGCCTTAACATTGCCTTTCCACACCCGAATCAAACAAGCCAGTCGAGTGACCAATATGTGTTGGGCGGACTCGAATGTATTTCTGAGCGGATGCTTGCAATGACGTCAGGGATGACGTTTCTGGCGACTGTGTTTCCTGACACGCGGTGGCATGCGTTATGCTGTGATGGATGGGACGTGACCCATAGGTGGGCCCTTTGTGCAGCGCTGACCAAACGACGGTGCCGTTTGGACTTGTTTTGACCACTCTGGCCCACTTTTTACAGAAGCGTGATGATGGCTCCTATTTTTGCGTGCGTAGTGGGCGGAGTGGCCGGCGACGGTTGTCCTCCGCGTTTGCCACGTGTACGGTGAGATTGCGTGCGTAGCGCACGGTTAGGATCTGAATGGCCGTGATTGCCTTTGATTTGTGGTAAATAGGGGAAACGGCGCTGGCATTGTTTTTTACTTTGCCATTTGCTCTGCGCGCCGCCCCTGTTCATCGTCTTCCTCTCTCCTCCATTGTTCTTGTGCCCAAGCTCTTGCTGCTCTCCTTAGCCACCACCGCCATGGCGCCAAAGAGGAAAGCTTCTGCCACCAACGCGCCCGCGACTGACGCGGCCGCTCTGAAGGGGAAGAAGACTACGGCTAGTGCATCTGCGGCCGCCGTCGACCTCAAGAAGAGCGACGACGACTGGATGAAGTCCACGATCAAGGCAGCACATCTCGAGAAGTTCCGCGAGGACGGCCTGCTGCCGCCGGCGGACCAACTTACTGTCCGTGCGCCATCGAAAGAGGTACTCCCCGAGCCTCGCGCAAATGAGCGCATATGTTTTGCGGAGTTTTTGCCTAGGGGTCTGTCTTTTCCCCTCCACGACTTTGTTCGTGGCTTGCTGTTCGCCTACGGGTGCAGATCCATGATCTCACCCCGAACGGCATTATGCACATTGCCTGTTTTATGGTATTGTGTGAGTGCTTCCTGGGAGTTGCTCCCAGCTGGGCCCTTTGGAAGTCTCTCTTCATGGTCCGGCCGAACAACCGAGGCGGCCGAACCTATCCAGTTGGAGGCCTACAGATCCAAGTGCGCAGCGACACCCGATACTTTGCCCTGAAGCCAGTCGGCTCGACGCAAGGGTGGAGGAAAAGGTGGTTTTATGTGCGCGTCGACCAGGAAGGGGTCCCAGCATTTTCGACTGCTGGTATAGCCGCTAGGACGAAGGCGTGGGACCATGAGCTTTCGACTGAAGAAATGGCGGAAGCGGCGCCTCTACTGGAGACGATCGGAGGACTGCTAAACAGCGTCACTGGTGTGCATCTTCTTGCCACCTTTGTGAAGATGCGGGTGTGGCCGCTCCGCGCGCGAGCTCACCCTATGTGGCAGTATGAAGGTCCTCTCGACTCCACTCGAATGAACAAGGAGGAGCTGTCTAGGAGCAAGCTGGTGTCACATGTGCGGTCCATCACCAGCACAAAAGCCAGCGAGCCCTACAACGTCGACTGCCCTGTCGCTCCTTATGGGACTGAAAAGCCTTTGCCAGAGGTTAGTGAATCTATCGAGTTTTGTTGTTTCTTTGTGTTGCCATTTTGCTGGTTTGCCTGACTTTCGTCTCCTGTTTATGACATGCAGGGCCACTCGACTGCGTCTACTCTTCCTCCTCTTCCCGAAGATGGCCCAACTCATGAAACAGAGGTGACGGTAGAAGCGAAGGGACGAGATGAATCGCCTCTACCTTCGGCTACCACATCTCCCACAGAAGAGGTTGAAGAGGAAGGGGTAGAACAAGCACAGGACAAGGAGCTTGCCCCGACCGATGATGTGAGCGAGGTTCCTACTCGCAAGCGCCATCGGGCGGCTCAAGTTATGTCTTCCTCCACGAGTTCACCCGCGAAGGAAGCAGATGTGGGAGATGACGGAGACTCGGGCTCGTCTCCTACGACCACAGCTGCTCCTTTGGACGTGAGCCCGTTGAGCTCGGCTCCTCCTCCCAGATTGGGTGAGGAGCTGCATTTTGGAGGCCCAAACTTTGAAGACCTAGACACTGATGAAGAAGAAGAGCACCGGTTTGCTCCTTTTTGTACTAAAATTTTTGTTAGTTGATATTTATGCTTATGTTGTATTTCTTCGGTTACTCGTAGTGCCGAGACTGTGCGCCCTCTGACTCCTCCAGCCGAGAGAGCTTCGACTCCAGATCAGCCAGAAGCTTCTCCTGTTGCGGCTGAGGTCGTGAAAACAGTAGCCATGGCCACTACCATTGAGGCCGCCAAGATTGCGAGTGCGTCGACTCCAGAAATTGGGACTTCTGCTGCCAAGCCTGCACCTTGGGTTGAACATGTAAGTGTCATTTGTTGAGTCCTCATACTGGGACTATTTGTGTATAACTTATGCTGGTTCCATGTGCATGCAACCCTTCTACCTCAACCTGGTGGAATCAGGCAAAGCTTTTGTCCAGGTTGAACAGGAGAGAGACAATCTGCGCGCTGTCATGGAGCAACTCAGCCGTAAGTTTGTTTGACTTCTGTATTCGAAGTTCTTTTTTCTCTGTCTTTGCGTTGTCGATTGTGAATGACATCTGGCCATCTATCTCAGGTGACAAGGCATCTGCTGAATCCCGGGTGAAGGAACTGGAGGAAGCAATCGCCTCCCAGCGCGCTGAGTCGAAGAAGACTTTGGATGCCGCCAAGGACGCAGCCGCCGTGCGTAAGAGAGGGTTTGCTGAACGATTGGCTGGCCTTGCTCGGGACGTAGGAGGTTAGCAACTTTCCCTTTGCATGCTTCGTGGTACCCTGTTGGGTATTATGTACTAATATTTGCTCTTTCTGGTATTTGTTGCAGAGGCGATTGGTGTGCCAACACCTACTGACATGGTCAGTGATGAGTTATCACTCGACCAGGTCATAGGTGACCTTGGCGCTCAATTTGTCCAGGCGAAGGATGCCCTTGCCAAGTCTGCCAGCACCCTCGCGCCGTGCACAAGAACGTGCTCCCAACGAAGGAGGTGCCGTCGACTGCTGACGGCTTCGCTGATGTGCTTGGACCAGGAACTTCGACCATGACGAACTTTGCTCGCGCCCTCACGGTACGCGGCTCGGAGTCCACCCTCAAGCTGATACTAGTCATGGGATAGAGGGTAACTTCGAGGCGGCGATGTCTGACTTCCCTCGGAAGGCCGGCGGGAAGCTAATATCTTTGAAGCATGTTAGCGAGCCAGCCACCCGGCTGGCCAACCTTTTTATGAACACCATGGAACGCCGGGCAACAGAGGTCGCCCCGTGCGAGTAGGGCTAGGTCGGAGTCGGTGTCTGAGAAGTAGGGCAGCCGCGCCTTTTATGCCTTGTAATTAAACTTATGACCATGCGAGTATGCATGCGCTTTTGCTACCTTTGTATGAATTTAATTTCCTCGTTATGCTTCTGCCTGTAAGGCTATGTGTTGTTACTCGCCTAAGCTTTGTGATGAGTTTCTCATGAAACTTTTATGATGTTTGGAACAGAAACAGCCAGCCGCCACTTCATCCAGCTCGTCGCGGCATCGTGCCCCTACTCGATCTCGAGCTCAGGTGGCAAACGATGCCGCAGTAATGCGTTATATGAAGGCTCGAGTCGCAAAACTGGAGCAAGAGCTGGGAATGCCCGCAGTGAGCTGGATAGGATGAGGGCGAGGCCTGCTTTACCCACTCAACGGGAGGAGTATGTGCTTGGCGAGATGGAGATCGTGAACAGACAGCTCGAGTGTAAGCATGACTGCCTTGATCTCAGAGTTCACAATCTGTCCTTTTTGTTCACCCAACGTGTGTTGTTGCAGGTTTTGTTCCAGATTTCCAGGCGGAGCAGGCTCGTGTAGATGAGCAGTTGAACAATGCGACTGACGAACCACGACTGGCCGTCAGCACTTTCGCTTGGATAAGCACCGAGCACGCATACTCGCGACTCTGCAGGATCGAGTGTGGCGGAGCACTATGCTTCTTGAGTTATGCAGGTCGGCCTTCAGTCGAATCAACCAGACGCTTTTTCCGACTGGGCCGCAACCTCAAGGAATCCACGCGTTGCTCGGGCTTTTCCGAGTACAGGTCCCATTCGAGACTTTATCACCCAGAAGCTTGTGGATGGAGCCAACGCAACGATGGCATATATCCGAAGTCAGCGTCCAAATATGCAGCTACGTCCACCCGTGCCTGGATCGTCTTTGTCCAGTCGCATCTTGACGATACAGTCGATCATGCGAGGGTGTTGGTTGAGTGCTATCATGCTCAACTTATGGGCCCTGTTCTTCCATAAAGGACGAACCGGAAGATTAGGGTTTTTCTGTATAGGGGACAGCCCCCGAGTGTAAATTTTGCCACTTGTACTTAGTACATATTTGTTCACTTGTATGTATGCAGCCCCCGAGTGTATCGAGTGGGGTTTATGAAAAACACTTTATATAGAACATGAATTCTACAGCCCCGAGTGCTCGAGTGAGGCTGTGAATTTTTGCGATGTTTGAAGCTTCAACTCATGTTATTGAGCAACTTTTTGTTTATGTATGATTTTTACGACCCAGCCCCCGAGTATTCGAGTGCGGCTGGGTATTATGTTTGAAGGAGCGAGAGCTCACGTTTTGAAGTAGCGCAGCCCCCGAGTACTCGGGTGAGGCTAAGGTTGTGCGAGTAGTAAACAGGGAAATATGAGGAATCATTGACTATATTCCATTTTGAATGTTAGCTGCAGGCCGCCTCATTAAAAACCTTCCAGTCCCCTTAGGTACCCTGGTAAGGAAAAGAGCGCGTCTGAAACCTGCAGCCATCCGACATATGTGCCTATTACATTATGCGACTGAGCAATCTAAGCATAGAAACGGCGCAGCTGCGCAACGTTCCAAGGATTGTGCGAGAGTTCGCCTGTCTTCGCGTGCTTCAGTCTGTATGCTCCACCACCAATGACCTCGGTGATGATGAAGGGTCCTTCCCATGGAGAAGCAAGTTTATGCACCTTCTTTTGCTTCAGTCGAAGTACCAAGTCGCCAACCTCGAAGGATCTGGTACGCAGTCGACGGCTGTGATAGTTGCGGAGGTCTTGCTGGTAGACAGCTGTGCGTGCTAGCGCCGTGTTGCGTGCTTCTTCGAGCAAGTCGACTGCATCTTCGAGTGCTTCATCTGCATCGTCTTCGTTGTATGCTTCGACTCTTGGTGCATTGAACCTTACGTCTGATGGCAGGATTGCCTCTGCGCCGTAGACCATGAAGAATGGGGTAAATTGTGTTGAGGCGTTGGGTGTTGTGCGTAGGCTCCATAGCACAGATGGAGTTCTTCGACCCAAGCACCCCGGCCCTTTTGAGTGGCACCAGGAGGCGTTTCTTGATTCCGCTCGTCACAAGTCCATTGGCCTTTTCGACTTGGCCATTGGATTGCGGGTGTGCCACAGATGCATAATTGAGCGTAATCTTGCTCTTTGCAGAAGGATCGGAATTCCTCAGCCGTGAAGTTTGTACCGTTATCAGTGATGATGCTACTTGGCACACCAAAGCGGTATATGATGGATTTTATGAAATTGACTGCTGTAGTGGCAGTCGAACTTGTGATAGGGACTGCTTCAATCCACTTGGTGAACTTGTCGACCGCCACCAGAAGGTGAGTATGCCCTCCATGGGAGGATTTTTTGAGTGGCCCAACCATATCGAGCCCCCACTGGGCGAAGGGCCAGGCCAATGGTATTGTCTTCAACGCCGATGCGGGTGCGTGCGGCTTTGTGGCGAATTTTTGACAGCCGATGCACCTTTTGACTATGTCCTCCGCGTCTTTGAGTGCTGTGGGCCAGTAGAAGCCTGCGCGAAAGGCTTTGGCTACGAGTGATCGACTGCTGGCATGATGCCCGCAGGTACCTGCATGAATATCACGAAGGATGGCTTGGCCATCTTCAAATGCTATGCAACGTTGGAACATACCTGATATGCTGCGTTTGTAAGTTCACCGTTGATGACAGTGTATGCTTTAGATCGTCGAGTGACGCGTCTTGACTCTGTTATGTCTTCAGGTACCTCGCGCGGAGTATGTATGCGAGGAAAGGTTGAGTCCAAGTTGGCTCGATGAGGAGTACCTCGACTGGCGGGTCCTCTGTGCTAGGTGCTTTGCTCTTGGCTGGTGCGGCTGATGTAGGAGATGCTCGCTTTTTCTTGATGGATCTGTGCTCGATGCGCTCGAAGAAGACACCAGGTGGAACTGGTGCTTTGGTCGCGCCAATGTTGGCTAACTTATCTGCTTCTTCATTGCTCTCACGCCCTATGTGCCGCAACTCGCAGCCTTCGAAGCTGCCCTCCATGATGTTGTACAGGTCACGGTAGGCGATCATGTTATCTGCGATTGCATCGCAGGCCTTCATTGTTTGCTGCACCACAAGATTCGAGTCACCGTAGATCATCAGTCGAGTGCACCCGAGGGCTTTGGCCATCCTCATGCCATGGATCAGGGCCTCGTACTCTGCTTCGTTATTGGATGGGAACTCGAATCCCATTGCAGGATATAGCGAAGCTTGTCGCCTTTTGGTGATATGAGGATGACACCGCGCCTGCGCCTTCGTTTTTCTTCGAGCCGTCAAAGTACATAGTCCATGAGTTGGACACATCTGGTGCTCCTGGCAGCTGAGCTTCGATCCACTCGGTGTGGAAGTCAGGTAAGACTTGTGCTTTGATGGCCTTCGGGTAATCATACTTGATATCTCGGTGCTAGCTCGATGAGCCATTTTGCGACTCGCCCAGTTGCGTTGGGGTTTGTGAGGATGTCCCCGATCCCTGAGGTGCTGATTACAGTGATCGGGTGCTCGGAGAAGTAATGCGTCAGCTTCCTTGAGGACATGAACACGGCGTAGGCCAGCTTTTGATAGTGCGGGTACCGCTGCTTTGATGTGGAGAGCACTTCACTCAAGTAATAGACTGGACGTTGTATGCTTTGGGCGTGTCCCTCCTCCCTTCGTTCGACTACCAGTACGGTGCTCACCACCCTGTTAGTTGCGGAGACATATAGGTACAGTGGCTCGCGTTCCCTTGGTGCGACGAGGATTGGAGGGCTTGTGAGGACTCGCTTGAGGTCCGTGAAGGCTGCTTCGGCTTCTGCGTCCACTCGAATTGTCTGCTTTCTTCATCAGTCGATAGAACGGGAGTGCTTTTTCGCCAGCTTGCTGATGAATCGACTGAGTGCTGCCACTCGACCCGCTAACTTTTGCACGTCATGGAGCTTTGAAGGCCTTTGCATCGTCAAGATGGCCTGTATTTTCTCCGGGTCTGCCTCGATTCCTCGAGCGAGACTAGATACCCGAGGAGTTGCCCGGCTGGCACGCCGAACGTGCACTTCTTCGGGTTGAGCTTGATGTGGAAGCGTTTGAGGTTTGCGAACGTCTCTCGCAAGTCATCGAGTAGTGTGTTTTCCTCCCTTGTTGTGATGACGATGTCATCTACATAGACCTGGACGTTTCGCCCAATTTGCTTCTTGAGGCAGTCTTGCATCATGCGCTGGTAGGTTGCGCCTGCGTTCTTGAGCCCGAAAGGCATTGTTGTGTAGCAGTAGACCCCGAGTGGGGTTATGAACGCCGTTTTCTCTTCATCCTCTTCCTTCATCCTTATCTGGTGGTAACCCGAGTAAGCATCCAGGAAGGACAAGCGAGCGCACCCGGCGGTGGAGTCGACGATCTGGTCGATTCGAGGTAGTGGAAAGTGATCCTTTGGACAACATTATTGAGTGCTGTGAAATCTACGCACATCCGAAGGATATCTGTGTTCTTCTTCTCTACGAGTACGGGGTTGGCCACCCATTGTGATTTCTTGATTTCTCTGATGAAACCTGCTGCGAGTAGTCTGTCGACTTCGGCTTCGACTGCGGTTCTTTTTGGGCCGGATATGCGGCGCATTGTTTGCTTGACTGGTTTAGCATCTGGAAATAATTGGAGAGAGTGCTCGGCGAATTCCCTGGGAATACCTGGCATGTCGGCTGGACACCATGCAAATATATCCCAGTTCTCACGGAGGAATTCGACGAGCGCGCTTTCCTATGCGATAGGCAGACTCGACGAGACATTGACTGTCTTGGTCGGGTCAGTCGGGTGCACCTGATGCGACTTGTGTCATTGGTGGCATTGAATGCTCTGTCGACTGCCACCTTTTGTGCTCCGGCATAAGTGTTCGATCGTTGGAGACCGCTAGATCGGCGAGTGTTGCTTCCATGCCGAACATCTCAGAGATTTTGCTAAACTCTCGGTCGCAAGAGTCAGACTTTTGGAAGTTCCCTTGACTGTGATTACTCCTTTTGGTCCAGGCATCTTTAGCTGGAGGTATGCGTAGTGTGGCACCGCCATGAATCGAGCGAACGTCGGGCGTCCAAGTATAGCATGGTATTGTGACTTCCAGTCGACAACTTCGAACTCAATCGACTCTGTCCTGAAGTGGTTCTTGTCCCCGAACGTTACGTCGAGTTGTATGGTGCCTTCTGGGCTTATTGCTTTGCCTGGGACGATACCGTGAAAGGTATTTGAAGATCTTGGCAGGTTTTCGACTGACCTGTTCATTTTGCGGAGCGTATCTGCGAAGATGATGTTTATGCCGCTGCCACCATCCATGAAGACCTTGGACATGGCGTAGCCTCCAATTTGTGCGTCGAGTACCAGAGCAGAGTGCCCTGGACGAACGACCGATGGAGGGTGGTCCTCTCTGCTGAAGCTTATTGCGTTTCAGAACCCTTCAAGAATTCAGTTACAGCGGGAGGTGACATGACCGCCATGTTTACTTGTCGAGTGCGAAGTTTTTGCTCCCTGTTGGAAGGGCGACCTTTCTGTATCATGTACATCTGCCCTTGGGGCGGAGGGTACTGAGGTTCGTCCACCCGAGGTACGGGCTGTATGGCACCCGCGAGATTTCCGCCTGCGCAGGCTGTGGTGGTGGAGGTGGTGCCATCAGAACAGGCACGTTGTTTGGCTGAGGCACAGGTGCGTGTGCGGCTGTTGCCTTTCTGAGATTTATGTAATCAGTCGCCATTTGGTCGAACTCCCTGCAGTTTCTCATCGAGTGATTGGAGCGCAGTTTTCCGTCTTCCCCCTTGTACAGGTGGAATCTGCAATCAGCATCCATCTTTTCTTCGAATGATCGCTCGGATTGTGTCGGATCGTGACTTGCGCCAGTCTTTCCTCTTGTAGCTATCACTGCGTTGGCCGCGGTCTCGACTGTCCCGACGATCTTCTCGACTGTCTCGTCGATCATCTCGACTGTCCCGTCGATCTTCTGACCGCCGGTCGCTTCTGTCTTGGTCGTTGCGGGGTGTAGAGAACCCAGCCGCCATGAATTCGGGTCTGTAGTCGTCGTAGTGACGTTTTGAACGCTTGCGCCTTGGTCGTCTCTGTATGAGTCTCTGCGGCTTCGACTACCACTTTCATGATTGTCACGGGGTGAGGACCCGCGTGTGGTGCGCGCCATGTCTTCTCCGTCTGCCCACTCAGTCGCGATCATCAAGAGGTTAGCCACAGAGGTTGGCTTTTTGCGACCAGTGCTTCTTTGAAGTCCCGCCTGGCGAGGCCCATTATGAAAGCGTCCATGGCCATATCTTCTGAAATTACTCCGACTGAGTTGCGTATCTTAGTCCATCGTCTGATGTATGATCTCAACGTTTCGTTTGACCGTTGAACGCAAGCTCGAAGCTCCTCAAATGTTTTTGGGCGCTCACATAGAGGCTCGAAGTTTTTGATGAAGTCATTGCGGAAGTGATCCCACGAGTTGTATGTTGATGGAGGTAAAGCTTTGAGCCAGTCGCGGGCTGTGCCTTCGAGCATGAGTCGTATGTATTGCATGGCTGTGATATTCGTGCCTCGCTGGCACGCGACAGCCAGTCTGTAGTCTTCCAGCCATCCTGAAGGTTCCTGTCGACCCGTGTATTTGGGCTGTTCAGATGTGAGTTTGAACCCTTTGGGCATCCGTGTCTCGCGGACGCGTCGAGTGAAACATAGAGCTCCGTGTGGCTCAGGCTTCTGATCAGAGTATGAGTCGCTACTGTAAGATCAGCGTGATCTGCTCCTGAACCTGCGCCGACGTGAGCCGCCGAATGTCGGCGCTTGATCCGGTGGGTGTATCCCTACAACCACTACCACCTGGACCCCAAGCGTGACCAAGACAAGTGCGGTCAACCGCCTGCACAAGGAAGCCAACGATTCAATCAAGTGCCTGCAGGACTTGGCCGTGAGGGAGAGGTTCAAGCTCTACGAGAACCAATTCATCCAGGGACACGACGTCGATATCAAAGCCTTCGAGGAGATGCACACGGCCTTCAAGACCAAAGTCATGGATATCACCAGAGAGACACGACACGAGGTTGAGAAGCTGGTGAAAGCGGTCGAGACCGACTTCCAAGATTAAAAATGCTTCAGTTCGGTATATTTTGCTTTCCTTCATTTTCTTTATTTTTGTAATAAATCGTGTGTTATTGTTTTCGACGTGGAAACGGTTGGAGTATATAATCTTCTTACATAGATGCATGATCGTGGACCATTCTTAATTGTGGAAACTGGTTGGTTGGCACTGAGAGCAAGTTATGCTTTATGTGTCTATCTATCTATCTATCATTTTTAAGCTTGTTTCAATGTATGAAACTATGCAAGTTAATGTTTCCTTTTCATACTTGTCTGGAAATTGCCAATATTTCTAATATAGGCGTCATTATGAGTACTAACAGATTAGAGCTTCGGATACTCATACAGGCTAGCCACCTCACCAATTAACAAAAATAAAATTACAAGAGATCTTGTCAATGCTGTCAAAATGAGTCCTACAATAGGACGAGATTTCAACACTATCAGATTTCCCATAGAAAAAAATGATAATGATGGTTATGATGATATATGGTCCAGCTTCCTTTTTAACGCTGTTATAACCAGCCTAGACTTAAAAGAGACTGAACAAACGGGCCGACATTTCACTTGGGCAAATTCCCTTCCTGAGCCTACTTACCAGAAGTTGGATAGGGTGTGGGTTCCAACTGAATGGGAGTTAAAATTTGCCCGGACCATTGTTCAAGCTATAACTAGAGAAAACTTGTCAGACCACACACCCACTACTGCAGAATAGCCTACCAGTGACGGGCCAAAAAAGCTCACTAGTGACGGGCAAGGCGTCCGTCACTGATAACCAGTCACTGGTAATAGGTTACCAGTGACGGGCAAGTGCCCGTCACTAGTAAACATATACTAGTGACGGTCGTTTATTTGTGCCCGTCACTAGTTAGTTTCCATGGGTAGCATTCATACCATACCAGCGACGGATCCTTTAGTACTATGGTAATTTGCCCGTCACTGCTATGTATTTTAGAAATAAAATAATAATAATTTTCAAATGAAAAATACATTGCATTTGCATATCGATAACACAATATGATTACAGACACTCATAGGTGTACAATATATGATCATAAGCACTACAACTGGAATTAACATCGATAAAACAATATCCAAAAAAAATTTGCTGCCATTTCTCCCCAGATTCTCTGAGTTTGTAGCTTGTCCTCCAATGCCTTTCTCCCTAGATACTTGAATATGTTCACTTGCTAAGCCACTTATCTTCTCTACCTGTACCAAGTAAAGTATGTTAGGATGCTCAGGGTGATGAGTAGTGGATGAACCAGAAAATGAATGCGAACTGGTATCTTATTGGATACTGTCTTTCAATAAACAAATCAGTGGTCAATAGTAGTGATCGATTTCACAAAGAATTGTTTTGCTAATTGGGTTCAGAACTAGAGTCATATGCATTTGCAAGTTTCTGCTAGCTATAACAGAGTTCATGGTGATTTTGCAGGGTCCGGCACACAGTACCTGAGAGATTCTTTGGCTGAAGCCAAGTCAGACATTGTTCTTAAGATTAGCTATTCACATATACGAGTCTCCCATATTTAAACATGAGACTGACTTGTCTACATGATTAACTGTGACGTAATGTAATGTCTTTGAGCTGTCCTAAAGGAACTTAGGCAACAAATAGCTAACCCTAGAAGTTTTTTCTCGAGGAGACTACCTTGATCTTATTTTATATGAACCAGTTGCCTGGACAATAAACTGATCAGAAATTGCATTGAAATTATTTTAACACATGAATCAGGTCAAATCTAAAATAATTCATTCATAGCTCCATAGCAACGCACTGGCTCTTTCCTAATACATATATAATCGACAATGAATAGCAAATAGGGATTGTGTCTCTACAGACTAGTCAAGTTCTTTTTAACTGATATGGGTCCACACAGATACTATCTTTTTACATGAATACCAAGTACCCCATTGTCTACGATTGCATTAAATTCATCATCCACTTAAAATTGTCCATATTATATAACGAGAAGTAAATTCTGCAGGCACCATGGGGAGCAACATGGAGGTGTCGTTGCTCAGGAGTGAATACCAGGCAACTTCAACTTCTATACTAGAAAAATATCAACTCCGAAATAATTCAGATCAAACACAGAAACTATTTAAAAGAGCAAGGAAGAACAGAAAAACCTTTTCTAGATTATGCATAGGGTCATACTAGCCACGTTGATAAGCGAGAAGCTGTGAAAGCTCAAAGAGCGGCTGCCCTCCAGGAAAAGTTCAGCAATGACAAACCTGAAAAGGAGACCAATAGTTTATACTTTGTGAAATACATCACTTAAATTTATAGTTTATCACAGGGTAGTGCACAAAATATAAGTAGCTAGAGAAGAAACACTGGGAAAAGGAGACCAATAGTTTATATTTTGTGAAATACATCACTTATTTCCTACTGGCGTGCAAGGCTAGCTTGATGTTCAGCGTGATGCCAAGCTAGCTAGTGGATACCTCAATCAAATTTCTGAAACTGTGCAACTTGCACATACGCTAGCCAGGTGGGTAGGTTGAGACGCTAGTCGATTGATCATCAAATAGATCTAGCTTCTCACAACCAAAGCTACAGATTTCAGCACAATCGACTTATCTAACTGCACATCTGTTGTCAACAGTTTGAAAACTGGTCTGTAGGACAATTCAGTAATAGATTAACATGAAAATTCGCATCAACACAAACAAAATCAGGGAATGAAATTTAAATCTCTGAAAGGCGCATACCACCTAAACAACAGCTACATTATCAGGTCGGAAGCAAATCAAGGTGTCTCAAGCAGTTCACTTGAACTAAGAAATTACTTCAACTAACTAATTTCACAATCAATCTTTCAGCAACTCACCCTGCTCGACCTTCAACTCGGGATTGATGGCGTGGGCGGTCTGGAGGATGGCGCTCGCTGGCTTCTTCCTAAGGGCAAGCGATGACGATGGGCACGGCAGCATAGCAAGATGGGAACGAGGATGTGATGGAAGAACGACGGGGTCATACCTTTTTTGTACCGGCTGCAAGAGGCGACCACGTTAGCGAGCTCCATGATCTCCGCTCACCGGCGGTCGCTGTTAGATCCTGCCGACGGTTGCCAGCTGACCACGCGTGGGCGGGGGCTGACCACGCGCGGCGGGGCTCGGAGCAGCGGTTTCCGGGCGTCGTGCCCGGTGCCAGCGATATTGCGCCCCCCGTCCAGATCCCGAACCAGTCGTCGTCGTAGACTTCGGCCGGGCGGCGAGGCCGAAGAGGCCGGCGAAGCAGCGCACATGTAGGTTGCGCCGGATGAAGAAGCCGCCGGCCTCGAAGGCGTCCCCATGACGGTGACGGTTCCTAGGCGACCGCCAACGGTGGCGAGGACGGGGGAGGGGTGGGGTGTTGTATTTGGTGAGGAAGAAGGAGGCGCCGGAGATGCTGCTGTCGCCGAAGTGGATTGGGGAGGGGCGGGCGGCGGCGTGGAGGGATGGGAGAAGGAGGATTTGGGGTCAAATGGGATCGTGCTTCTATTTCAGTTGCCCCGCGGTGACATTCAACTACGATGCGCTACGAGCGTACGATGAGGATCTCACGGTTACGAAATAGAAATTGCGGTTATTTAACTTATTTTCTTTGAGATACGCGGAGTCACATCTGCCCGTGCGACGTGGATTGTATGGTTACCGGTGACAGGCTTTATAAATGCCCGTCACTAAATAAATTTTCCCTTCCTGCCGTCCTTCAAAAAATTACTAGTGACGGTCACTTTTATGAGCCCGTCACTAATATTTTGTACTAGTGACGGGCTTATTCTTTCCCGTCGCTGGTAATACTTACTAGTGACGGGCACAATTTTGCCCGTCACTAATCACTAGGCGGCTATAAGCCTTTCTGCAGTAGTGACCATTACTTTTTATTCCATTGGAAATCGCTCACTAAGCACAACACAGCCTATGTTCAAATTTGAATTGGGTTCGCTGCTTCGTGAAGATTTTTATGAGGTAGAGACTAAGACTAGCCGCGGTGTGGTAGAAAACCGATGTTGGAAAGGGGGAGAGAGGAGAGGGTTCAGGCATCGATGCATTCCATTGCAAGGGGCGATGCTGAAATGAGAAGGCAGGCTTCAGGATCATGTTCATGCATCGATGCTGAACAATAAAAAAAAAATTACAGTCTGCTGAGTCACATAGCCGAAACAACCTTTGCATCAAATCTATCCACTGTTTCTTGACAGTGGAATGAGAAATCTCTACTACAAGAACTTGTTTGACATCCCACAACATCGAGTTTTACAAGTTTCATTAAAATTGCGCATGTTTCTGAGCTTCTGGGGTTTGAGATTTTATCTCTCTACAATGATCGGTTGAGATCATCTTTGTTGTAGGACCCAATCAATTATCCATTTATGTTGGAATGTTTAGTCCTCAAGCTTTGGGAACGGGATTATATTCCTTGATTTATTGCACAGTCAAATATCCATTTTTCTCTTTGTGAATGTAGTCTTTGAGAAGACAACATGTACGATCCTATCTCAAAGGAGGACTACACATTGAAGGTGGGAGTAAAATCAGTGATCTCAATGATCAATGCCAGCTTTTTCTGCCATGTTTGTTCCGTGTGCTTTGTTAAATTCATTTCGTTAACATTCTACATCTTGCTTTTGTTTGATAAAGAAATGTTGTCCAAGCACAAATTTTATTTCTTAACATGCTATCTATATAATACTGATTGTATTATGTATAATTTTTCATCATTACAAATTAATGATCAACAGTGTTTTGTTTCCACTCATATGAATAATAAAGCATAACACATAATCTCTGATTTGTCTAATACTTCTTGATAAAAATTCAGAACTGCTACAGTTATATGCAGTACTTTTTAGTAATGCTGGGGGTATCACGTAGAATTTATCCTCACTGTAAACTAATGTGATGTGAGTATTGCTTTTTATCCACTCTTGTGAATAATTAAGCAGGTTGGCTTCACCGATCATACATTTGTTCTTTCCTTTTATCTTCTCTGATTCGATTTAGTTCCACCTATTTTGTGTATCTCCGTTTGGTTCTTGCTTTCGACAGTGGCACTCTTCAGGATTCTTTGCTCTTTTTGGTTGTTTGTTTGCCTTTGGTGGAGATGATGAAGGCCGGATTTTGTATCCGCTGCGGTTCCTTTTGTCCCCTCTAGGTTATTTCGTTTGGCTTCGACACTTTTTTTTTAATCTTTTTTTCGGCTCTTATCAGTCATTTGCGTTTGATTTTTGTTTTGTGATCTTCGATTGACTCTTTTTTCCTTTTTCCCGTCCGTGTAGCAGTAAGCCGGGGACCAAAGGACCGTTTCTTCATGTGGTTCTGCGTCAGGGTGGGAATGGGCCGACCCGGCCCTGGCCTTGGACCCGGCCCCGGTGGCCTCAAGTCCAATTTGTGAGGCTACGGGTCAACCCATAACAATTATATGAGTGGCCTCGCTGACCCGACGGGTATTTTGGGTCGACCCAAATGACTCTAGTGAATCGATTCTCACGTACACGCGCCACATGCCCAAATAAATAAAAAAACCAGTGCAGTGCCGCCGGCGTCGCTGTTCGTCGTCCTCGCGGCCAAGAGTCAAGACAATACTGGTGAGGAGGTGGTGCCCAGCGGCATGGCGAGCTGACGAGCTGAACAGGCGTAGCTCCCAGCGTGCAGCTCATAAAGTACAAGCAGGCTAGCTAGCAGCAGGCCGACATGCGCGTCCACGAGCGATGTATGCATGCGCGTGTGCCGCCGGCAGCTAGCAGCATGCTGGCAAGCGAGCGTCCAGAAGAGGCGCATGCTTTTCCTGCATGCATCCTAGCTAGGTATGCATCGCGGCGGAGGCGGCCGACCAGCGTTCCCGACATGTCCTTGCCTCATGGAGCCCGCGTCGTCGTACCTGAAGAAGGTGTTTTCCTGCAGCTCGGATGCTCCGCCATGGCACGGATAGACAGCTCGGGCAAGAATAGATGAGCTATAGATAGACCGCGGCAAGATCCAGCAGCAGTGCCGGGGAACGCCTGGTTGCACGACCACGCTGCCGCCAGCCAGCTCCGGTGTCCTTGCCGTGGGCGCCATGACATCGCACTCCACGACCACGAAGATAGCGCGACGTCGGCGGCGGCCTCGAGCCAATGCAGCGCAATGCGCATGGATCATGGATGAGGCATAGCTTCCAGCAAGGGTCCAGCAGCAATACGAGTCTACTCGTCTCTACCGCCGATGGCACGGACTGGAACAGCCACAAACATGATCGCTAATAAGAATCGTAGCGTAGGAGCGGGAGTAAAAACTTGTTGTGGGTCGACCCTGATGACCCAATGGGCCACTCGGTGCCGGCTCTATTGACCCAAATTTCATTCGAGGCCGACCCACATGACCCATTGGCCCCAATATTTTGGGTCGGGCCGGCGACCCGGCGGGTCGACCCGGCCCATTCCCATCATGAGTTCTGCGTGGATGAGGAGGTCGCCGTGGCGCAGGGTAAGGGCGCGGGGGCACGGCATTCTGGACCAGAATTTTTGGTGCCAATGCAAGCGTATCCCGGCCTGATAAAAACTTCAGTTCGGCTCAGCTCAGTTCAACCGGCCGTTGCTGTACAAAATCAGTGTCGATTCTGTTTTTTTTGTTGCGAAACACATTACAACGCAGACGCTCACAATACGCGCACACACTCACCCCTATGAACGCACGCACGCACACCCTACCCCTATGAGCACCTCCGAGAGACTGAGCCGGCGGGTCGAGTCTTGAGAATGACGAAGTCACCACGGGCGCCTCGCTGTCGACGGGAACGTCGCCTCCCACTGAAGAATATTCCGGCTTAAATGAAAAACATCAGCGTCAAACATGTGGTTTGAACCTAGTGGGCTGGGGATACAACCATCCTCCTAACCATCTTGCAACAGACAAGTTCTCGTATCGATTCTGTTCAAGAATGATATTATCTAGTCCATGATTTCTTGAATGTATTTAAGATCATTCAAGTAAGTAAGCAGCTGGTCAAATCCAGATCAGTGGCAATGCATGATTGGAAGTTGAGGCGCACCGAACACACGGCGAAAGGTGATCAGAGACTGACTGCCGCTTCCTGGAAATTCCAGCGTTTCTACGATCGTCAAATCTGTCACAATCAATCACTAGTTAGTTCCAAATCGAGGACGTCTCCTGAAAGTTCTGTGATCAAACCTGCACTTGACACCGTGGTCAAATTGGCTAATTGGCTTCTTCAGTGCAGAGTTTATACTGAACGTTTGAACACACTCCGTGCACCTGGCAGCCCACTACCAGCAGCGCCGCACGTCAGAACCGCGCCACAACCCACTCACCACCGGCGGCGACCACCTTCTCCGCGGTCCGCGGACATGGCGGCGGCGGCGAGGGCCGCGGGGCCGACGAGGCTGGCGTACTTCGACGACATGTGGGCCGTCCGCTCCACCGCCACCGTCCTCTCCCTCCACCAGGTTCTTCCCCCTCCCCTGTCCGGCTGTCCCCTCTCCACACGGTCAAACCCTGACACTGACCAGGCTGCGGGTTCCCACATCGCAGGAGGAGGGCGGCCGGCGGGCGGTGCTGCTGGACGCCACCATCTTCCACCCGCAGGGCGGCGGCCAGCCGGCCGACACCGGGGTCATCTCCGCCTCCGCCGGCGGCGGCGCCGCCAGGTTCCTCGTCGAGGATGTGCGCGCCAAGGACGGGGTGGTGAGCACCGATCCTTGAAGGGGGGGACGCAGAGTTGTGCAAGAGATTGCGCTGATTTTATTTCTTGCCATCTGAGAATGATCTGTGTCGTCTTGCTGTCTAGGTCTTCCATTATGGGCGATTCGAGGATGCGGCTGGAGACGGATGCAGAACAGAGCTCAGCGAAGGGCAGAGTGTGACCCTGGAAATCGACACCGACCGGCGCAGCCTGAACTCCAGGTATGGAGCACGCACTGCAATTAAAACCATTTGCGACAGTTTCTTTGTGTTAGCAATTCGACATGGGATTTGTTTGCGGCATTCGCTAATCAAATCAGTGCATCTTCGTTCTGTTTTTATCTTGGTTTGTAAATTTCATGACTGATATTTGAATCGCTGCTGCAGGCTCCACTCTGCAGGGCATTTGTTGGACAGTTGCATGACCAATCTTGGCCTTCATCTGGAACCTGGGAAAGGATACCATTTTCCTGATGGGTATGAGTATATAATGATCACTTTTTTCGATTCTTAGTTTTGTGTCCAGCTTTTATAAGCACTCTTGCTCTAATTTAACTATTTTGGTTGGAGTTGAGTTAAGCTTTTGTTCATTGCAGACCTTCTGTTGAGTACGAAGGAGTTGTTCCAGCAGACCAATTGCAGGATAAGAAAATTCAGTTGGAAAAACAGGCAAATGAACTGATCTCGAAAGGAGCCAAGGTATAACCCATGAAAACTTAACATACAGGATTTCATAACTTGGTATATACTTAATTGTTTGCCATTGATGCAGGTTTTGGTCTCTGTTTTTCCTTACGAGGAGGCAGCTAAATTATGTGGAGGTGCTCTGCCAAGCTACATTTCACAAGTTAGTTCTGTACTCCTTTTAGACGGATTTGTCTTTCTTTCATTGAATGGACAGTCAGCCAACATCATGGATGTTTCTTCAAACCTCACACAATTATATGTTCTGATAGTACTTTAACAAATTACACATATAATTTCCATTATCCAGTTAAAATATTTTAAAGATATTGGTTGTGAAAGTTCTGGATATTTGACTTTTTAATGTGCAAAACGACAACTATCTGGGACCGGAGTATGTCATATCTCTAGGTTTATTGACATGCATTTGTTCAGCAGTAGTAGCAAAAAACGTAAAGCTTATCTCTAGATTTTATTGGCATGCATTTGTTTGATACTACCAAAGAAATCAATGTGAAATCATGTGTAATTGCATATAACATATACAGGGTGTTATAGCTCTTATGTAAGCGGAAAGTTCATTTGGAGGACGAGCTCCATGGAGCCCTTTTTTGAAAAAAATAAAATCGATATTTTTAAGTTTCTAAAAATGCTGCGAAAAATCCTAGACATTCACAATGACCTATTCTACGAGTATGTAAATTTGCAACCCGAAATAGTTTGTATTCCGTCCTATACAAAAAAGACAAATCCTGACAAATCTGAAATTTTTCAAATCACATCTCAGATCCAGAATTTTGTTATTTTTGCACAGACCACAATATTTCGAATTGGTATTTTGCACGATGATAGACATAATCATGGTCTACTTCTAGGATTTTTTTCAGATTTTTTGAAAACTTACAAATATCGTTTTGAATTTTTTTTTTAAAAACGAGCTCCTTGGAGCTCGTCCTCCAAATCTCCTCTCTCTTATCTAAGCCCATATTGAATTATGAAGCAAATAAAAATCAACAGCATAAATATTTTCTGGAATAATTCAAGTGTGTATTATTTGTTTCGAGTTTTATGGTGTTTTAAAAGCATCAATCCTTCTTTTATTGATAGAGTGCATTAGTAAATCTCACCTTACAATTTTGTGTTTCTCTAACTCCTATTCTTCCATGAATTAAACAAAATTATTCATGGCCTAATGCTTCTATTCCAGGATAGCACTCCCCGCATTGTGAAATTTGGTGATTATCCTGGTTGTCCTTGTGGAGGCACTCATGTAGCCGATGTCGCAGACATTGGCCACCTGAAGGTAAATTCTCAGGCTTGTCCAAATTTCCAGAAAACTTAACAGCAAGTCATGAAAAGTACCTAGCGCACTTCTGTGAGGATGAAAACGATTTTACAACAAAACTTGAACACATAGTCTTGTTGCTGATCGTTGGGATTATGCACATGATACTTTTGAGCAATATTCGCATTGATGCTGCTAGTCCATGTATGGCCAACTGTTATCTCTGTTTAGCTGTGCTCCACATTGTGTTCTGCGAATCTGAGTGTTGGTAGGGAGTACGAGCAGCATGTTTGTACATGCGTTTCCAAGGACTGGTTTGTAACATGTCAATGGGTTGAGTTGGTTTTCGTAGGAGATTCCAAGGCCAGAATGAAAGTTAATGACAGTGTGCACCACATTAGCAAACCACGGAGTCCAACTCTGATACTTTTGATAAAATCTAGGCCATAGACACATACAAGGAGCATGGTCCGAAATGGGTAGTATAATAATATGGTGCCAGCAGCTTATACACCACAACTGTTTGGTAGGAGGAAGCAAAATAATCTGGGCTTATTTTAGGTACTGAACTAAAGCAACAGAAGGGTGTAGACATTTTTTTTTACTGTAAGGGGTGTAGACATTCAATTGTGTAGGAAACAAAGAGGAAGTTACTGAAAAGATGATTGGTTTATTATTTGCTTTGTCCTGCCTCTCTTATATCTTGGAGGTTGATCTTATCTTCCATGCTTCTTCAGGTCACAGGTATCCGATTCAAGAAAGGCGTGACTAAAGTCTCCTACAGCATCAGCCCATAATTTTTTCCTGCGCATCCCTTGCTCCTAGAATTCGCTAGAGAAGTGAAAGGATAGTTAATTATTCCGTGGATCATAATATTGGCATCATGGTTTCATAAATGTAGCTTTGATTCGACCACACTTGATATGTGGAGAACAAATAGATGATCACATATAATATTTGGAAAGGTATTAGTTCTACATATGCTGATTTGCGGCGTGTGTTCAGGTGTTCACCTGACCCCTCCTAATTCACTGAGATGTATGTTCTGACTCTCGTAGTCTTATGTACGTGCGAAAAATACCATTAGATATATGCTTAATTGAGCCAGATTTTGAGGGAAAGGTGTAGTGCTTATCACACCTCCTGAGTCCTGAAGGTCACGCCATCTAGATTCTAGGAATAATTCTCCAGGACAACAGAGTACTAGATTTGCATTTGATTTCTAGGATATTTTTTTGGTCTCAAGCATTTTCCATGGGGCTACGAATGGTAAATGAACCCTAGTTCAGCTATTTGCAAGGGTAGAACAAAAATTACGTAAAGAAATAAAATTACCACTTCAATTAACATAACAAGTCACGCAAAAGAACAAATCCAGAAATGAATGAATTGCTATTCTTTTGTACAGATTTACAAATGAGGTGAAAACAACGATTAATTACAGCAAATATCTAACTAAACCTTGGTTAGATATGAACAGAGCCACTACCTGAATGAATGAATTAATGAGTGAGTGCAATGTGTACAAATGAATGAATCAATGAATGCAGATCACTACGCAAGCAATTAGTCGACCGATCAGTTAAATGGATCATCTGACGATGGCCCTCGAGTGCCTGAGGATCATGCTGAACGGCGTGGTCGCCGTCGGCCGCCGTGCTGGCCGACCACTGCTATTCGCCACCACCACCTTCCCCGTGCTGTCCCTCTTGCACGACCTTCCGTTAACCTTCTGAATCGCGGCAGCAGGGGGAGTCACCGCCGTTGTGACCGTCGCCGTGGGAGACGCGGCCGCCCGTGCAAACGCCATCTGCAGCGTGTTTGGCTTGGGCGCCGTCGCTGGCCTGCTCCTGTTAAAAACGTTGCTGGCGATGCTGTTGGCGGCCCTCCGCCTGGTGACGGCGCCGTCGCCGTCGTGGTCCCCGCCGAGCACGCCGGGCAAGCTGGACTCGAGCAGCAGCACGGTGGCGCAGTGCTTGAGCACCTCGAGGTTCATGCGCGCATCGTCCAGACTCCGGTGCGTCTGCTTCCCGATCCCGAAGTACGTGGCCAGGGTGGCCATCTTGAGGTCCCCGGCGCGGCGCCCAAACACCCGGCCGAGGACACCTAGGGAGTCGACGACCCCGGCGGGCTCCGGGGCCGGGCGGCCGGCGGCGGCGAAGGAGTCGCGGACGCGGTGGCAGTCGAAGCGCCGGATGTTGTGGCCCGCCCAGACGCGGCCGTCGAGGAGCGCGAAGATGTCGTTTGCGACGTCGGCGAATGATGGCGCCTCGGAGAAGGCGGCGGATAGGGAGGGGTCGGAGGAGAAACGGCCGGAGACGGCGGAGAGGGAGGCCGGGCGGATGAAGGTGGAGTAGCTGGAGAGCTCGACGAGGCGGCGCGGGCAGACGAGGATGGCGCCGAACTCGAGGATGTTCCAGTGGCGGTCCGCGGAGGTGGCGGAGGGCGCCGCCGCCGTCTCCACGTCGAAGAACACCATCTCCGTCTTGGTCATCGTCATGGGTGCTACTACGTATGCACGGTGACGGTGTCTGGTCTTTGCTTTGCAGGTTTCAGCAGCTGGTTGGTTGGGTTCTTGACGATCGATCTCTCTAGCTAGCTAGCTAATTTCTGTCTGGGCTGTGATCTAGTTTTGACGGCGATCGATGGATGGATAATTCGGTATATATAAGATTTGACGGATGATCGATGGACGGGAGGTTAGAGAGGGAGGAGAATATTTGGTGTCGTCAATGGAGGGTTGCTTCGTTTGGACGGCGAGTAGGTTGCTGTTTGGACGGGGAGGTGAGGTCTTCCAACAGTGGAAGCAAGCAAGCGAAGCTTAGCTAGCTAGCTAGCTCCTCCCGGGGAAGGAAGGAAGGAGGACGAAGGCTAGTTACCTCGAGATCACAGTTACTACTCCTCGACGATTTGATCAAGAAAGATGCGTGCATGGCGGCGGCGCGCCGGCAGCTAGCAGCTAGCTTGCACGTATGTGGCGGAAGATTCCAAGTTTCACAAGCATGCAAATTGCCTGCAGTGCCAACGGATACTAACCCTCTTCCTGTTAATGATTAGTTGTTGTTGTTGCATGATTAGCAACATGTCAGAAGGTCTCCCTCCGTATCAAAATATAAGATTTTTTAGCCTTTTTCTGCACACATGCATGTCTAGATACATGTGTTCAGAAAAAAATTAGAAAGTCTTATATTTTGATACGGAGGGAGTAGAAGTCTAGAGCACGCACGTCATGAAAGATCGATCAACAAATTAAACGACCAGCCTTTGAACATTTCAAACACCATATGTTTGTGTCTAACACTACTAGTTTCATTAGGCTTTTGCATGCGTGGGGATTCATGCATCGACGGATCGACCGCATGCAAGGAGAGGAAGATTACACACTAGCGTTTACCTTAATTGCACCGATTACTTTCAGACGACACTTTGCGTCCGTGCGTGGGTCACCACTCCACGCACGCCCGATCGAAGCAGTTGATCAAGAATATTCCTTCTGGGTCGCTTGCTCTACAGGTACGTTCTTCTTCTCGGAGATCGATCGACCGACCGATGAGCCTGCAGGCATGGTTTGCCAAACTCTGACGCCAGCTTCTCTGCCGGCTGCTGCAGCATGCATTCTCTTTCTCTTAATGCTGTAATCTTTTTCAAATTCTCCTCCAGCCATTTTGCGTCAAGCCACTGACCAAACACAGCAGGGAGCAGTCACACACACGTACCCGAATTGTTGCACGTGTTGAGAAAAGTATCCCAAAAGGTACTACTACTAAATATCGTTGCCGTGGAAAGATGACCTCCAAGACCACAGGACCAAATCCAATCCAAAACCCAGACAGCAACACAGGTCAGGTGCTCATGTTTAGGAGGGATTTGGCTTTTATTTCAATGTGTTCTAGAAGGGTTTGAAAAGAAACTTATCAAGATTACAAGAAGGTTTCACTAATTATGCATGTATTGCAAATATTTCACAAAGGGTTTGTCGACACCTCGAAGTAGGGGTGGGCATAAAAACCGAAGACCGAAAACCAAAACCGAAAAGACCGAGACCGAAACCGAAATGACCGAGACCAAAAAAATCGTTAAAAGTTTGGGTAGCAAATTAGAAAAGACCGAAATTAGATCAGAAATTCGGTCATCACTTATACATAACCCGAATAGACCGAAAGACCGATTTTATTTTATTTTGAGTGAATTACGTACGGAAGCAGCCGAATTTGTATGCCAGCCTAACTTATGTGTACATCTAGTGTATAGGCCCAACTACTAAACCAAGCATAACATCTAGTTTCGAGCCTCAACAACTGAGTATCCAAGCCCAGCGTACTATCGATTCTCCCGTGCGCGAGAGTCCAGTCGATCGCTTCCAGCCATTTTGCGTCAAGCCACTGACCAAACACAGCAGGGAGCAGTCACACGTACCCGCATTGTTGCACGTGTTGAGAAAAGTATCCCAAAAGGTACTACTACTAAATATCTATGCCGTGGAAAGATGACCTCCAAGACCACAGGACCAAATCCAATCCAAAACCCATACAGCAACAGAGGTCAGGTGGTCAACTAATATTTAATTAGACAGTTGTACGTAACGTATATGAATTAATAATCTCCAAATTTAAGACACATATACTCTGCAGTCTGCACGACCTTTCCGGCTTGTTTTCAATGGAACAATAGTTGACCATCCACGAAAGAAAGTACTCCTCCGTAACAGAATTACTGGTTTCATAAAATAACAGAAGTAATACTGCACCAACAAGCAGTCAACTGAAAAAAATCTAACTGGTTTCATATACAGTTCACATATATTACATTTTTTTCACACATGTTCATATATGGGTCATAGAGGTTTATCCATTCGCTCATGTTTCGCAGGGATTTGGCTTTTATTTCAGTGTGTTCTAGAAGGGTTTGAAAAGAGACTTATCAAGATTACAAGAAGGTTTCGCCAATTTCGCATGTATTGCAAATATTTCACACAGGGTTTGTCGACCCCTCGAAGCCATGTCATTCCTAGAACCATCATCCCCTTGGAGTAAGCAAATGTTTCAATAGTGCATCATTGGCATTTTTCTTGCCTCGGAGACCGCTAACACCAATGAGAGAGCATGTTGATACCACCGCCATCTGTGATGGCCGCCTCCGTGGTTTCATGCATAAGTGTGTGTGTGCGAAAGAGATGTGATAATATCCAAGATATTTGTGGATATAAGAGATGCAAGTTAGTGGGGCATACCAAAAAAAAGTATCAATTCTAGTTTGGACTCAAATTGTACAAAACCTTATTGTGAGCCTCTCTGATTAATACCCTATCTGAGAACTTGCCTATGGCAAGATGGTTAGGAGGGTGGTTGTACCCCCAGCCCACCAGAGTTCAAACCCCAGGTTTGACGCTGGTGTTTCTCATTTAGGCGGAATAATCTTCAGTGGGAGGCGACGTTCCCGTCGACAGCGAGGCGCCCGTGGTGACTTCGTCAATCTCAAGACTCAACCGCCAGCTCAGTCTCTCGGAGGTGCTCATAGGGGTAGGGTGTGAGTGTGTGCGTTCATATGGGTGAGTGTACGCGCGTGTATGTGAGCGTCTGCGTTGTACTGTGTTTCGCAAAAAAAAAGATTAATATCCTATCTTCCACATTCATATCCAATCTCCGCTCCCCTGTGGCTCCGACCACTACGCTGGTATTGTGGGGGCAAAAGGGAGATGATTCTCGTCTCTCATTCGATGTTGGAAAATTTATTCAGTTAGGTTTTGGTGGGGCGGTGACGTCACTCAACGACATGGCAGTGTTGTCTCGAATAAAAGTCCTCTGACTCCAATTCCGACTCAACGAAGCTTGGTTAGGTAGTGTCGTGGAGCTTGTGAGCCTTTGTCCTTGCCGGTTCATGGATGACATATTGGATCTCGTTTTATCCGTTGACGTTGCTCAATGGGCACTGTTTGCGATATCGTTGTCTCCAACAACCACTTCTTACAAGCCTTTGCGAGTAAGGTCACCGTTCTGATATGACGATGCTACCGCGGCTGCCTGCATAGATCAGGGTGGTGTGCCTAGCCGGTATGCTTGGCGCCATTGACAACCTCTGTCCTATGCAAGTATTTGCGGTGATGTAATGCGATTTGATCATATGTGTATGTGTGCAAGTACTTTAGTGGGTGATTTGTTAGATGTTGTCCGTCGCCAACTAGAGCTATGATGTTGCAACAATGAAGTATTCGTCGACAACTTTAGTGAGAGCTTCAGTCTTTTGATCATGGTTGTATTTTCCCCTTTGTTTAAGTTTTTCATGTTTATGGTTCAGTTACCCTCTTATGTACTACCTCTGTTCCAAATTATAAGATTTAATATTTCAATAAGGACCAGGGCCGGTCCATACATTTCCGAGGCCTTGGGGCGAGATGACAAAATGGGGCCCTTGTAAGCAAAAATAAATAAATAGAATGTATCGTATTTCAAGTAATTATCAGTACATTGCATAGATCAATAGTCTTTGTATAGGGACAATAAAATAGACACCATAAATTATTTATTTGCATTGATTAAGAGAACTATATGATCAGATCTTGACATTTTGTTGTTCTTCACTCCATGTTGTTTACTCCAAACTATCTGCAGGAAAACAGTATATAGGGAACAAAAGCACCTTGGATATGGGTGGCTCGATGTCGAATTGTCGATGTAGTTTCACAGATCTGCAATGTTGTAACACTCACACTCCGTCCCCCCTTCTCATGTCTTGAAACTTCTCCGAGCTCCCTGCACTCTCTCGGATCCAAATCCAATGAATCTTTGAAGCACAGGCACCATTGGTCTCCATTAATCGCTGCACAGGAGCAGCGGCCTCGTCGCCTGGGATTTGGAAGAGGAGACTGGAGCGTCAGCCGCGATGCTGTTATGTGATGTAGATTGAAGAATTTGGAGAGGAGACGAGGAGGCGAGGAGACAACTGAAGGAGCGATGGATGTGGGTGCGGCACTGCAGGCATCAGACTCAATCGATTCATTCGATCGTTCCGTGGGCAGGCCCTGTCCGTGAATGCTATACTGGGTCCAAAAAAATTTATACGTCCGCAGAGTAAGTATGCTGGGCTATTACCTGGGCCAGGGCCCCTACCTCCCTGGGGCCCGGGGCGGTCGCCCCGGCCTATGGGCCGGCCCTGATAAGGACTAAATACTGACTAAACTAAGTGAATCTATACACTAAAATGCATATAGATATATCCGAATCTATACTATTATTAAAAGAGCAAACTTGTGTTGATAAATTAAATCTGAGCCTTTCAATATTTGCCCAACGGTTCAGATTGCTCCAATGTTTGACAACTCAACACACCTTTTCGTTTTCCTGTAAATTACATGGATTGCCACAACTAAAAAAAAGGGTTCGTGCGTGTAAGCCACGATCTGACGTGTTCAGCGCCGTGCTCCTCGAGCTTGTCACGGGGTGTGCAGGCCCAGGGTTGCTGGCAGCCGGGGAGGGCGGCTAGCGGCGGGCGGCTTACAGGGAGGCCGCGGGCTGTGAGGGCGGCGTCTTGCGTGAAGGGAGGCCACGTGGTTTGGGGAAGCGCGGACGAGTGGCCATCTGAGCGACCCGACGCCGTGCACCGTAGCCGCCATGGTCTCCCTCCCCGAGGCGTTCGGGGTTTTCGACGCCGGCCTACGCAAGCAAGATGCTAGCCGGCGGCGTCGCGGGCGTGGTGACCAAGACGGCCGTGGCCCCGCTGGGCCGCGTGAAGCCCCTCGCCACGTACCCGCTCGACCTCGCCCGTGCGCGGATCGCCTCGGGCATCGCCTGCACGAGCGTGCACGGCGTCCTCCGGACCGCGTAGGCGGAGGGCGGCGCTCGCGGGCTGTACCTTGGCGCACGCCCGGCGCTCGCGCGCGCTGCCCAAGTCGGGGATCAAGTTCTGGGACTGTGAGTCACTGAAGCGGCGGCTCCCCGATCGGTGGGACGGGCGCGCGGAGGCACACATGGCGTGCGGTGTGGCTGCGGCTCAGCTGGCCAGCACGGCAACGTACCCGCTGGCCGTGGTGCGGCGGCGGATGCAGCTCAGACTATGCGCCGGCGGTGGCGTGCTGCAGGGCGTCCACACCATCACGCGGGAGCAAGGCGTGCGGCGGCTGTACGCCGGGCTGTGGATCGCGTACGTCAAGGCGGTTTCGTCGGCGGCCATCGGGCTGGTGGCGTACGACCAGATGAAGGCTCTCATGAAGCTGCCGGCCGGTGTAGATAGCTGATAAGTAGTAACAGTTGTCTTGTGTACTCTTGTAGTATTGGGATGTCTTATGTCTACTAGGAAAATTTTACGCGGCGGTAATTGGGAAATGTTCTTATTTAGAAAGTGTCGAAATTTGAATTTATTGAAATACAAAGAGAGGTTATATTCAAAAATTGTTTAGATTTCGAAAATATTCAAATTGGGAAGTTTTCTAGATTTGATTTCTTTTTACGTTAGTAAAATGATCAATCTTGAAAGTCGTTCAAAATTTTAAAATATACAGAATTGAAGGACATTTAAAGCGTCAAAATATTCAAATTTTATTTTTGATCGTACGTTGCGTGTCGACACGCCGCGCCCGTGCGTTGAAATTCATATCTGGAGATGTTCACATTTAAAAAATTGTTCAGGTTCTAAAACTATTGAAATTAAAAAAAATGTATTTATTAATTTTCAGATTTTTTTAAATTGGTAAATCTGGGAAGTTGGTTATATTTGAATTATTTCCTTGTTTGCGAAATGTGTGGAAGGCATTTGTAAATTTGAAATATGCATCATTTAGTAGTTTTTTGAAAAATTGTTTAAATACCCTAAAACAATATGTGTAAAGTGTGTGAATTATTTTGTTGGGTTTATCATATTGAATGATATTAATGTTATTATTTTTCTGGATTTTATTTGAGTTCAAAAGGAATTTATGAAATCCATGGGATATCAAATGGGCTTTTACGTATTATTTTAAAATTATTAAGATTTGAAATAATTTTGAAAAGGTCTCAAAGTATTTTAAATTTATATTTTGATTTTTACAATTTTTAGAAGGAGAGAAATAATTTGTCATTTTAAAATATTCAAATTTGTACGCTGTGTTCTTGTAGTGAAAATGAATTTTGAAAAATATCCACAGTTTAGAATTGTGGAGATTTGGAAATTATTGAAATGCAAAGTAAGCTTATGGTTTTAAATGGTTTAGATTTTGAAAATAGTTCAAAGTGGGAAGTTTTCTAGATTCGATTTCCTTCTTATATTTCTAAAATGGTCAGATTTTGAGGAAATTTTAAAGTCGAAAATGTTCAAATTTAGAGTTCGATCATATGCAGTAAATAGGCAACATTTATTTGTATGGTCATTTTGATATATTTTATATTTTTTTGGTGGATATGGTTGAAGGTATTGATATTGCAGCATTTAGTAATTATTGGAAATTGTTTGGACATCATAAAACAATATATGTAAAGTGTTCAAAATTTTGTAAAGCATGCTCTATTTTAATTTTTTCTCTTTGATTCAGTTGTATTTATTTGGGAAATAAGGTTGAAACAACTATGTCTCAATAATTAGAGGGAATTCATTTTCTGAACATCTAATAAGTTTGTCATCACATACTTGGAGGAAGTGCATTTGGATCTTATTGAAATATTTACCAATTTGGAGTGTGAAAACATGTTTTTTTTTGTTTGTTATAAATAGCTACCATTTATTTTTTTGACCGTTTGGATATGTTATTAATTTTTTTATGTAAACATGTTTGTTTTTTTCTTTTTTACTGTAATGAGATAATATTTTTTTTACTGACCATTTGGATATGTTATTCATATTTTTCCGATGTATAGATTGAAAGTTTTTATTTTTTTATCACTTCTTATTATATGGGTGTTTAAATAGATATGGTTAAAATTTGTTAAACATGCATAAAATTCACATAAATAGACAGATTACACTTCCCTGCAAATTTTGGTATATTAATTATATTTTTCTGATTTAAAATAAATTAGTTATGAATTTTCAAAGTTCAAAACAAAATATGAATTTCTGGGAAATATTAAACTGATGACAACTGGGCCCACTGTCAAGGATGTAATAATTATCGTAATTATTTCGAGAAATACATGGAGGCTGACAGGTGGGGTCGTGATGACGTGACGTCATCACTGGCGACAGAAGCTACGTTGACCACGGCGTCGTCGCAGGAGAGCAGCTGGGGCGACGTGCGAGGGTGTGTTCGACGCGAGAGGACGCGGGCAGCTATAAAGTAGCGGCGCCGCTCCTTTTAGGTCGCCGGAGGAGCTCCGGCGGCGAAGGAAGACGGCGGAGATGCAATTTCGATCCGCTCGGATGCGTTGTCGATTCGCTTGATTCCGAGCCTCCCAAGTTGTCTCCGTTGGCACGGAGATGTAGGGGAAGACGGCGGAGCTCGTAGAGGCCTTGGATTCGTATGGGGAAGCGTGCACCGGCGATATCTCGCGTCGGCGACGCTGAGGACGTGCGGGAGGAAGAAGGAGAGGGAAGGGGGCGTGTGCGGGACGTTTTGCAGCGGGGTCCTTTCCGTTTCGGAAATTTACACAGTAGTCCACATTAGCGGGAAGATGTAAGTGCGTGGTAATTTTCGGATTTGCGAGGATCTTTTTCGTAAAAGAGGCACGGTAACCAGTGCTACGGACCGTCGGATGCCGATCGGACGGCGCGGAGAAGCGATGGCACTGCTGAAGTGCATCTATGTAGCTGGCACAGTGCGGGGCGACGTGGCTCAATCTGGACCGTCCGTTCCGCCGATCGGACGGCCCAGAAATGGGGGTGACGTAGCCGCGTCGAGGGAAGCCCTTAGGGGGTCTGCTTTGATATATTGATAGATTTGGCACACTGATTTGAATTCTCCATCTGTCAGTTTGTTTCCTGTCATCATAACTTAAAAACAATGAAAAAGAAGCAGAAATCCATTATACTCCAAATCATGTAAAAACCAAAATTCATGATCCACCCGAAATCACATCTCACAATTAGTAAAATAAAATCTGAAAAAATTGGGTGTACATCCGGACATTCTGTCTGCCTAACGATTGTTTTGGTCGCTTACGGTCACCTGAGGCTCTCTCGCTTTCGGTCATCTGCAATTTAAGATGCAACATGCACATCTCTGTTTTCCATAAACTTATGTGTCTTTGATTTCCAAAAGGCCAACAAATACTTTTGTACTCACACTGCTTCAAGAAACAAATCAAAAAAGGTTAACTTTTTTTATGATAATAATAGGAAGTTTGTGCTAGGACGATTTTCTTTTCTGGCAACAGGTTGCCATCTGTTTGACCATTAATTATTTTATCCAGTCATGGATTGCAACGTATTCATATATATTTTTAATTTTGTTCAAGCCCTATCTTGCAGACCTCAGTTAAAAGAAAAGCCAGTGAGAAACAACTGTACGATGTATTCATGTACATTTTCAATTTGAGAGAGATGATTTATGATCGATCTGCAATCTTTACTGGTAGCTTTGTTTCTCAGGGCTTAATGAACTGATTTAAAATCATACTTCTAGCGACATCCTATTATTTGTTATCAAAGTTCTGAATCCATTCGTTGGTTTTATCAGTCAACACGAAGTGTTTTGACAGATTGCATAGACGTGTATTGCACATGCATGTGTACTACAATCATTGATTTATACAAATCCTCTCCACTGATAAATTCTGATTACTGAATGCATTAAGTGGAGCGTCCAAGTTGGACGAGCAGAACTAGATATGCAAGTCCTAAATGATTTTTCCTCCGTCCCAATTTTAATACATATTATTCTATAGAATTTTGAACTTGACGATTGCAATTTATTTTTTGAGTCTTTTGGTTGTAGTTCGTATTGAAGTAGTTTGTACACCAACGAGGATAAAAAACATGGTTGAATTAAGACCAGGGTGCGTGGGAATGTTGGTACTCAGAGCAGTTACTTGCACCGAAAATTTCAGTTTAGATTTATGTTGAACCTCTATTGTGATTGTGGTGACTATCTTATTCATAAATTTGATTTAGTCGTGATGATTAGCATATGGAAGAAATCCTAAGATTATTCGTGGTTCACTAGTCATAAAAAAAGCTAAAACATTATATATTTTGGAACGGAGGTTGTAGTATAAATAAGATTTAATCAAAAGATGAAATCTTTGGACAATTCCAGACAAAAAAACTGCCATATCTCGTTATAGTGTTTTGTGTACAATCCATACTGTTTTATGCTTATATTTGTTTATAACTCATTTTATTTTGTGTTTATATTTCAGAAAAATAATGCTAACTACTCCAAAACCTTATCCCAAAGCTCGTCGTCTTCCTCCCGCTCCCCTTCATATTTCTCCACACCCCGCTCCCACTCCCGCCCCAAACCCCGATGGCTCTCACGACGCACCCGCCGCTCCGGCTCCACGCGCGGCCTCCCGCCTTCCACCGCCCCCTCCCGCGGCGCCGAGCCAGCGTCTGCCGCTGCTGCGCCGGCGCCGATGCGGGGAAGGCTCAGGCGAGGAGGGCGTACCCGTACGACGAGATCGAGCCGAGGTGGCAGGCGCACTGGGAGGAGCGCCGCACGTTCCGCACCCCGGAAATCGGCGACAGCCTCGACACCTCTAAGCCCAAGTGCTACATCCTCGACATGTTCCCCTACCCCAGGTACCAAAGCCTCCCTCCTCCCCGCAACGAATTCGTGATCGAATTGCTCGATTTCACTGTGACTGTCTATGTGTCTGCTCCACCACAAATATGTGCTTGAATTGTGTAAGAATCGTGGTTATTATAGCTTTGTGCAGTTTCTGCTTACACCACCACGAAATTGTGCTCGAATTGTTTGAGCTTATCATGATTTCATGTAGTGCTGTATTGGCCTTGCAACCGCATGCAGTGTTGTAATTGGGTGCACTTATCATGAGTTCGTGCAGTAGGATACGAGGTTCTAGTTTAGTTTTTTTCTAGTATATAAAATGGAAGCATCACGGTGCACACAGACAACAGTTTAGTTTTCCTGGATGCACTAACCTTCCTGAATTGAATCCTACGTCTTGCGGTCAATACATTCTGATTCCTAGTTCACACGACTTTGTAAATTGCCATGCAGTGGGGCTGGGCTGCATGTCGGACATCCCCTCGGGTACACGGCAACCGACATTTTGTCGAGATTCAAGCGCATGAAAGGCTTCAATGTGTTGCATCCGATGGGATGGGATGCGTTTGGTCTTCCTGCCGAGCAGTACGCTATCCAGGTAATTTAAGCCCTCTTCTGGGGTCTCGTCATCGAGCTTTTTTATCCTCTGTAACTTTGCCGTGTTGCTATGATCTGAATGGTTTACTCTGTTGTGCACAGACGGGAACCCACCCCAAGATTACAACTGCACGCAACATTGACCGCTTCCGCACACAGGTAATACCGTGATGCACTTCATGCTACACTGCATTTTTTGCTCCTTGGGTGTAGTAGCTTACATATTTACTCTAGCAAGTCAAGTGTGATCTCATGTTTCATTTCGGAATGCCAATTAGATATGCTTTGCATTTGGTTGTGGTTCTGCAACTGCCGATCTTGCACTTCCAGTAGGTCGCGTAAACAAAACAGAGCACTTCACATTGTCTGTATTAGCTCTGCTACTAAGTTAGGTGCGATACCTAAGCTACGTTACAAATATGGCAATACTGTTCTTAGCCAAAGAAATACTGGTCGTGGAATCATTGCAAGAGTGTTTTTAGTTAAATTGCAAGACTTATGAACAACTTGTACAACTTTTTTAGATGAGATCATCCTGTGTGATATCTGTTGCTCGTAGGGTGCTTGTTTTGATTGGTCAGTATGAAATCATTGCTATTAGTTGTACCCTTGACATGCATTTCCCATGGCTCATGCCCGAAAGTTTTCCATGCACTAAAATCCTGTAGTTTGCAGCTAACTTGCTCCTTAATTTTAATTACCATGAACCAATGGATGGAATATTGGTATAAAGACGTGATTCTTACGGAAGCAAGTGTATTTTTTTGTGTGATACCTGACTACTAGTGGTTCATTAGGAAAATGCTTTCTTGGTTGCAGCTTAAATCATTAGGTTTTTCATACGATTGGGACCGTGAAATCTCCACAACAGAACCGACCTACTATAAATGGACGCAATGGATTTTTCTTCAGCTACTGAAAAGAGGGCTGGCTTACCAGGTCAGAGCTACTTATGCCCTTGTTTGTTGCATCTTTTGAGCTTCAAACATGTTTATCTTTTGATTTGACACTGTTCTTGTTTTGCATTTACTTTATTTCAAGTGACCATCTGCTTTGTACCATTCATTTTTAGGATTATGTTTTATGTTCTTAGTGTTGTATCTGTGGTTTTCAATGATTTTTAGGCTGGCATTGATATCTTACAATCAGGCTGAGGTACCGGTTAATTGGTGCCCTGCACTTGGGACTGTTCTGGCGAATGAAGAAGTAATTGATGGTGTTAGTGAACGAGGTGGTTATCCTGTTATAAGAAAGGTATGCTGTAGAAACCGTGTAACTCATTCTGCTGTCAGTTTAGCTTATTGTTTTGATCTATGCTCTGCCATGTTAATGTACCTGTTGTGCGGCATCTATCTCCAAAAACAATATTACATTATCTACCTTATCTTCTGTTGTGTAGCCAATGCGCCAGTGGATGCTGAGGATAACATCTTATGCTGATCGACTTCTTGAAGATTTGGATGATCTCGACTGGCCTGAGAGCATAAAAGAAATGCAAAGAAATTGGATAGGGAGATCGGAAGGTGCTGAGCTTGAATTTTGCGCGGTTGACAAGGAGGGACATGATTTAGGCGCTAAATTGACAGTATATACAACAAGGCCTGACACGATTTTTGGTGCAACGTGTGTATTCTCTTTTTTTATTGGTGCCGACTATCACAGTTTCTTGACCCAGATGGCAATATTGAATTGGATTTTGTTTTTCCGCTGCAGATATCTTGTTCTAGCACCTGAGCATGTTTCATTGCCATCTCTAACATCTGAGGGACAACGTGTTCATGTATGTTTCTTTTCTAATTTCTTGTCGTTTTATCAACTTAACATCATTCAACTTTAATATGGACTTCGGAAAAGCAGGTAGAGGAATACACAGAAGTTGCAGCAAGAAAGAGTGAACTTGAGAGAACTGAACTACAGAAGGAAAAAACCGGAGTTTTCAGTGGTTCTTATGCTAAGAACCCAGCAACCGGAGAGATCATACCAATTTGGGTAGCAGATTATGTCTTAGCAAGGTTTCTCAATTTATCTTTTGTCTTTTGTGTCATTCGATGTTGTGTTGTGCATCATCATTATCGTTATTGTGTTCTTAGTGGTTCTTAACATCTTTGCAGCTACGGCACTGGGGCTATCATGGCAGTGCCTGCGCATGATTCTCGTGACCACGAATTTGCCTTGAAATACAAGCTTCCAATCATTAAGGTTGTAAGTCCACCCAATGGCAATTGTGACCCGAGGAGGCTTATGCAGGTGATGGTATCATGATAAACTCATCCAATTCTTCATCTGGATTAAACATCAATGGTTTGCTTTCACAAGATGCTGCTCTAAAAGTTACTGATTGGGTAGGGAGTAATGGATTTGGAAAGAAAAAGGTGCACTCTTTTCTCACTTCATCATATAGCTTACTGCATTCGTGTTGAACTAATTGAGCAGACCCAATTACCAGGTAAACTACAAGCTTCGAGATTGGCTTTTTGCTAGACAACGCTATTGGGGAGAACCTTTCCCTTTGATTTACCTTGATGATACCAATGAAATGGTGCCTCTTTCAGAAAACGAGTTACCTTTAACTCTTCCTGAATTGGATGACTTCACCCCCACTGGTACTGGGGAGCCCCCTTTGACCAAAGCAACAGAATGGGTATGTGTTTACAACATTATTTTATTATGATGTCTTTATTTAATGCTAAGAACTTCTCTCCTTTTTCCTGGAAAAATCTTCTCTAGTTGTTGCATGTCTATGAACCATATTGGAACAAATAGAAGAAGCTTGTGAAGTTAGAAAAAATAGAGGACAACAAATACGAAATAGTTAATCCCGATTCTACATTTTGTGAAGTTAAAACGATGCATGAGAAATATAATCGAAAATGGCTCGGAGAAACAGTCCCCCAAAGTTTCATGTCAGTTGTACTGTTCTGCATCATTTATATTTTGTATTTTTGAATGAGCAAGCTAGATGAATTGGATAATGTAAGGATTATTTGTTTGAAAAATATGAAGAAAACATGACAACTTGAGGGTTACGAGATCTAATGTAAGCTGATAGTAAATTTGCATGAACATTTGTATTGAGTTTCCTTTAATTTTGCACATACATACTATTAAAGTGTTCTTTCTGCCTTTTCAGGTTAAAACCACTGACCATTTAACTGGGAAGCCTGCAACAAGAGAAACAAGCACCATGCCACAATGGGCTGGTTCATGCTGGTAAATTCCGCCATGATGTAATTTCAGAGATTTATACTAAGTTAATGCTCCATAATTATCGGGAGAAATTCTGTTTTATAGTTGGAACTTGTGTTGTACACAGTTCGTAATCTGGCTCCAAAGCGAGTAAAGCTGTCCATGTTTGCTTAATATTGCAATTGCTAACACCATCGTTCAATGGACAAACCTCTTTTCCCTAGTTGTTGAGTATGCCCTTTTTGTGTTGTGTTTGTGATGTTTTTAAATGGTTATGCAGGTACTATTTGAGATTCATGGATCCAAAAAATTCCAGCACGTTAGTTGACAAGGCTAAAGAAAGGTACATCCTTCTTTCATATTTGATCTCTAATAAAGGATGCGTGTGTAACTTGTTTTTTTATATCATGCAGTTATTGGGGTCCAGTTGATATCTACGTCGGTGGTGCCGAACACTCTGTCTTGCATTTGCTGTATGCAAGATTTTGGCATAAGGTTCTGTTTCTTTATACATAGAGCTCCTTTCTATAATTGCATATTGTATTGAGACTGTGGGGAAGTTCATGACCTATCTTATGGAATTATGCGTTTTGTGTAGCTTCATTTGTTGATATATCTTTGTTATCAGCTTACCACCTTCGCAATTGTATGAGATTTTGCTGATTGTGGTTGGGTTGTTCGTTTGTGCATGAAAACTAAAAGGATTCTTAGAAGTCTGAATCGGGTGTCCCTTCAGCTAACATAATGATAATGCACAGTAGAATTTCGACTCTGGTTAGCTAGATTCTGCTCATAGGATGTTTAGGCACCAACTCTTTCTGGTTCATCATTGGTATTTCTCCCTGCTTGTACTATCAATTATTGTCGCGTAGGCTTGTAGAACAAAAATCTAGCAGTATATGTTGGCTCTATGTTTCTTCTAACAAAATTATCTCTAGGTTCTGTATGATATTGGCGTGGTCTCCACCAAAGAGCCCTTCAAATGCCTGATAAACCAAGGATTGATACTAGGAGAAGTAGGTGGAGCTACTTTCTTTCTGATATTCTATATCTTTGCCATGCATTTTCTTTCCTAAGGAATTGATGTCGTAACAGGTTGAGTATACTGCATATAGAGACAACGAAGGCAGGTGGGTTTCTGCAGATTCAGACTCAAGCTTAATTGATTGCCACCAAGAAAAAGTATCAGCAGATAAGGTGTGCTCTAGTCCTTGTGTTCAGTTGGGGTGATAGCTGTTTTGAGATTTACATTTGCTTGCTTTTGTGTTCTTAGATCACAAAAGTTGGAGATCATTATGTGCTGAAGGATGATCCAAACATACGATTAAATGCCCGTGCCTACAAAATGAGTAAAAGTCGAGGAAATGTCATCAACCCTGATGACGTGGTTTCAGAATATGGTGCCGATTCTCTTCGCTTATATGAAATGTTCATGGGACCATTGAGGTACATCATTTTTTTCACTCAGAAAAGATACATCAATTTTTGCAGATGCAATAAACCATTTTTCAGAAAGTTAACAGAATATTTAATACATACAGAGATTCAAAAACATGGAGCACAGGTGGAATTGAAGGCGTGCATAGGTTTCTGGGTAGGACTTGGAGACTCGTAGTTGGCGCACCATTACCAGATGGATCATATAAAGATGGAACTATGGCAACTGATGACAAACCGACCTTTGAGCAACTTAAAGTTCTTCACAAATGCATAGCAAGGGTAAGGCACAGTTGTCACCAGGTGAAATAAGATTTTTTTTTCGAGATTCGGTGAAATAACATTTTTTCTCTTATGCACCTAGAAATGAAAATTATGCAACCTGTAGGGTTTATTAGAATCGCCTGTTTTAGAATTCTTACCATGTTTCATCTTCAAAGTGAAACATAACTGAGGCATTTGGTTTGGTGTGGAAAAAAGAATCTGTAAATTCGTTCCCTAACCCATACGACCTGTTGTTTCAAATATTTTGAAAATCATTATGATTCCAATATAGAGGTGAACCAAATGGGACAAAATTTACTGCTTTACTTCTGTGTCTGCTTTAAGACGGATTTTTTTGCACTTATAGATTTCCCTGATGTTACCATGGTCCTACACTATTTTGCTGATATTGTATTGTGAAAATATTCTTTTTTTTGTGAAAATATTCAGTACCATCTTAGTGCCAAACCTTCAAGTCGTGCTGTTGTGATGATTACTTTTTTGACTCCTGACTACCATGAATTATCCCGTTTGTAGGTCTCAGAGGAAATTCAAGAAACAAGGTTTAACACTGCAATTTCTGCAATGATGGAATTTGTGAATGCTGCGTACAAGGTAAACTGAGGCATGATTTTTGCATGCACAATTGTATATATTGTGCACCCCTCCCTCCCCCCCTCCCTTTTGAAGGGTTAAGCTACCGTGATTCATATTACATATCCATTTTCTAGTCCCAAAGATGACAGACCACAGCTTTGTGTTGCATCAGTTACCTGCCGAAACACTAGTTCACTCTGCTGTACTGCGGTTATTCAAATCTGTGCAAGCTTATGTATGTAGTTTCCTGTAACGAGTCAAATGTGTATAACCGCACATTCACTTCAGTGCTGCAGTACTTCTTCATTCACGCGTTCAGGTCATACTTTGGTAAAGTATTAATGGCACAGAATCTCAGATCTAGCATCAGTAAATTTCATAGGTTGTTTTTATCTGAGGCTATTCAGTGTAGCACAAAAGGATCAAAAGATTGCTTGGTTTCACATAGTACCGGCAACAAAATGTTATACTATGCTTTTTAGCTTCTCTGGCTGTACACCGCACCTCATCTCTAGAAGAGTCTGATGTGATGCTCTCTTTCTGCACAGTGGGACACCCAACCGAAGTCTGTTATAGACTCCTTCATTCTGCTGCTTGCGCCGTTTGCACCACACATGGCTGAGGAGCTTTGGTTTCGTCTTGGACACTCACAATCATTGGCCTACGAACAGTTTCCAGAGGTACGCTTTTGTAGGTCATTCCATTGCTGCCAAGTGTTCATACGTTGCAGATCCATTTGAGATGAAAATTTAGTCAGAAAGATTTAACTGCTTTGATGAAAATATATGTACAAAAATAAAACTTCATAAATGCAGATAGTAGCAGGTACTGATGACTGACCTGAAGAGTACTCTTTATTAAGAGCATCTTCTGGATCACTAGTCTGATATATGCCTATGGCTTTGAAATTTCACCTGTGACTGAAATTGTGTTTCGTCGCATATATTCAGAAAATATTTGAACTGTTTCTTTCCTGCCAGGCAAAAGACGAGTACTTGAAGGAATCAGAGGTCGTACTTCCCGTACAAATCAATGGGAAGACCAGGGGTACAATCCTTGTTGACAAGGAGTGCTCCGCGGATGACGCGTTCAGAAAGCAGCCTCGGATGAGAAACTCTCCAAATATTTGGACGGGAAGGGCATCAAGAAGAGAATTTATGTGCCTGGAAGGATCTTGAATGTTATACTGGATCAACAGAAGGCAAGGACCTGAGTATTGCTCAGTTTTTTCCGTCCAATCTTTCCCGGAGTTCTGGCAGAGTAGTTGATAGAGTCTAGAGACTATCGAGGCGCGACAAATCTGTAAATTTCCATGCTTTCTAACATTTGATGCTATTGACACACATCTTTGAATATAATTTTCACTTGTTGAAAAAAGTCATACAGTACAGAAGTTGTTGAAAAAACTGACCCGCAGAGTAAAGTTTCAGATTGGGTGTAAATTTATTTTTGGAAACGATTGGGTGTAAATTTAAGGGTCATACACCCTTATAGCACAACAATTGTTTATAGTCTGAAAGATTCAGAGTTGTCTATGCATCTGTTTGGAGTGAGCAAGACACTTATAGCACAACAAATGTTTATACATTCAATTTCTGAATGAACCAAGAAGGTAAGAGGAGCATAGATCTGAAAGAACAAGCCATTAATAGAACCAGATGCTAGTCCATTCAACGACAATACATCATACATGGCTTGTTGCAAAATCCAAAAGAAGCTTCTTCACTGCCGGCACCAGGCCATAAATATTATTGTTAGGTACTGAATGAAGGAAGGAAGCTTCAGGGCGTCAAGACATCCGTAGCATCGTCGAGTGGGGTCTCATTCCAGACGGATTCAAATCAGCCACCTGCGCTGCAATGTGCCCTGAACCCATCTGATCCTCCTTCAGAATTGCCTGCGCTGCAATAGTAGTACGGCAAAGCCAGAGCTGCGGTGTGTTGTCCCGTCTCTTGGAAGAAGAAGAAAGCAACCTGCATTTACATCCAGTGACACCCCAAAGTTGGCAGAAACTCATCGGCCAAATAGCTAGTTTCATTACCACATTATGGTCCTTGTACTCCGGTTCCCGCAGGCGTACAGTAGGCAGCTTATAATTTCCCTACAACGCCAATTTGAATATCTCTATTGTTTACAGTCGAGTTGCTTGGAAAACTGACTTGCCAACTGATAACGCCAATTATTATCAGCTGCAGCTTCCAAATCACTGATGCTATTGCTACAATATATCCTGCTACTTTTACTCTCTCTTTTCCTGCTACCCTACCAGAGGAAGAATTAAATAGGTACAACACCCCAGATGCGAAATGGCAACCTAATACCTGTCCAGGCTTGAGGCGCCGCTTGGACATATCAGATTTATCCGTGCATATTAGAAGAAAAAGACTTTTGCAGGTCAACTCAAGAAATAGAATCGTGCATACGAATTTCCAGATGCTTACCATTTAAGTAAACCTGCATCAATGTCGCTCAACAAAGAATTAATATTGCAGTGAGGTCGCAGTTCTTGTGCAGAGCTCGTCACCGCAACTCCCATATCACAAGTGCGAGCCAATGGGTATGATGAAGAACCAAGTTTGCTACAATATTCTAATTTGGCTCCTGCAAGACTTACAAGATTACTACAGTCACTTGGGTGTAAATAAATTCAAGAGTTCAACCATCAAGTATGATAGATTCAGAGCTATCTTGAGTGACTAAAAGGTTCACAGCACCCCAATTGTTTTACATGCACATGACTTCTTGGATTGTTTAAGTTCAAGATCACTCCAGCAAAATAATCCATGAATTGACTAAAGCACCACATGCTGGTTTACTCAACTTGCGAAATTAAGAAAGAGAACAGTAGGAGCTTCTCTGAATAAAACACCTACCAATGCCAGATTGCCAGGACGTACATACTTGTTACTAAGCAGACCAGCAGAGAAAATCGCTATTGGACGGAACTCATATCTCATCAGTCCAACAGCAGGACAATGTACCCTTGCTTCCAGTTGACCCAGGTGCGGCAGGTTCCAAAGTTTCACCCCCAAAGATCCAGAGTTCACCAATTAGGTATCCTATCTACTCTTCACTTGAGTGAGCAAAGTACTTGTAGTAGGTAGTATAACACACCAATTGACTGTCTGGATACACGTGTGGCTCGTTTGGTTTGCTTAATTACATCCAAGTGAGGATCCCAAAGAGGAAGCACATATGAGCTGAACATACGGATTAACCAAAAGCACCAGATGCCTCGGTTTGTTACCCGAGGAAAGCTTCAGCCAGGGCATCATCAACTGGACAAGCGAAATTTATTTGTTACAACAGCAAAGCAGTCAAAGAGATGCACTGAAAGAAATTATATTTCATCAGTGCAACGGCCGAGCAATGCGACCTTCCTTCCAACTGCTTCTACCCAGATACAGGTATCCGGCAGTTCCAAACACGCAGAAAAAGGGCTGGTTAGTTATAGCCTGAAACTCATGCAATTTATCCGGTGCTTAGCTTCTCATTGTCAGGCACCTAAATGGGAAAAGAATAACCGCGGGAAAACATAAACTGACATTGGACTGTTCACAATGCTCAACCTGCTTATTTTTCGAGGCACTTCATGCACACTGCAAATTTAGGTTACTGGTAGATGTTTAAAATGACAGTTCAGAAAAACACTCCAAGGTGCCAAATACAGGATGTGCAATCCGATATCAAATGACTGCAACTTGGCAGGTTGTGAACTAGAAATATAAAACCTTTTTGTATTGATATCTTCGATCTAGACGGGGAAAGCTATGGCACTTATCAATTGCAGGGACAGCTGAGAAATGATAATTTTATGACATGCTAGTGAATACACAGAAAAAATCTTGAAATGAACCACCAATTGAAAAAAAATCATACATAATGAAGCAAAGAAATGACCTGATCTCATACTTCTTCGTTTCAACAGGTGTGTCAACATGAAAAGAGGATGAACATATTCATAGCCATGCCATCCTTTCTTCTCTACTGAATGATGACATGGATATATCAGGATCAAGGAATGACAGTAACATTTTCATCAGGACTTAACAACGACCAAACCAGCATTTGACAGACCAAACCATCATTGAGTAAGGCAAAGAACACCGAATCAGGAATTACAAGCTTAATAAACAAGTGAAACATATGCTGTGTCTGACGCAGTTGCCAAATTTCATGCCCGTCATTGCTTCATGCAAAACAGATTGTACTCGGCAGTTTAAATTCATAACTAAGCCATAGTTTCTTATCTGCTACTCCCTCCGTTCCAATTTAATTGACTTGCTATGCACCACATGTGGATGTATCTAGACACATGCCTACATACATCCACATGTGGTGCATAGCAAGTCAATTAAATTGGAACGGAGGTAGTACATGATAACAATGCATGTCAGTATTAAAAAATCAAATTATCAGTTTCAATAGGGATTAGCAACGACCATACCAGCATCTAACAGATTGGACAACCAACATCCAGTATTCCAATTAGGTAAAGAACACCGAAATAGGAATTACCAGCTTACTACACAAAGTCAGCCAACACTTCATTGTGCCATACACAGTTTAGCAATCTCATAGCCTGTCCTGGTTCATTTAAATCTGAAACTGATCGGCACTTCGCCTCTGCAAGCTGTTGCATAGTCTTCAGCAAGGCGCGGTGCAGCTTTCTGGTGAGGGCATATGAACTTTTGCATGAATACCTTCTCAGTGTACTTGACAACTGAATCGTAGCTATGGTCACACTTGACCAATCCATTTTCCTTGAGAAACTTCATAACATAGTACCGGGGCCTGAGCCGGCCCTCCAAGCTACAAGTTAACAATGTCGTCCGATGAGCAATGTAGGCCGGTTACAACCCCACATCGGAGATCAGGAAATCAGACTTGGCCTGCAGCATGTCCTTGGACTTTGTGAGCACACACGGAGCCCTAGATATGGCAATTCCGACCTCAGCATCCGACCACCTAAACGTCTTCTTGAAGAACTCCATTTTGGCGGCAATCTTCTCCTCATTGAGAGATGAAACAGCACACAACACATGCCTGAACATCGGAGTGCCACGGGGTACACCAAGACCTTCGGCACAAGCCACAATCGCCCGGAAACGCTCGAGGTTGTTGGTCAGCAACCTCGGTTTAGCTAAGCTCAGCTTGGCAATATCACAATCACGTAGACCGCACTCACGCAGGACCGCCACGTTGGGCTTCACAGTCCTCTCGAGGTTGCATGAGAGGAGATCAGTGTTGAACTTCAACGCTCGAAGAACGTTCTCGAAGGAGCCGAAGATGGGCAGGTAGTACTGCAGGTTGGAGAGGATGGGTCTGCGGCGGATTCTTTCGCGGGCGAGCCGGAAGAGGTGCGCAATCTCATCACGCGATAGACCGAGGCCGGCGAGTCCTGTGACGACAGGGGACAGGGTTCTCTGTATGCTGGCGCAGAGTAACTTGGGGTCCTTGACGACGACGGCAGCGACGTCGGCGGTGGAGAGGCCGAGGCCGGTGAGGAAGGCGAGGACGGCGTCGGGATTGGAGGGGGATTTGAGGTGGGAGAGCTTGGTGGAGGCCTTGAGGGCCTGGGCTCGGGTGAGGCCGCAGGTTCCGACGAGGTAGTCCTCCACGGCGAAGCTAGGGATTGGGGAAACGGCGGGCGCGGCCGCGGAAAGCAGGCGGCGGACCGAGGAGCCGGGAAAGTTGGGTGGGGAAGAGAGGAGGCGGGCGACGATGGAGCTCCAGAGGCGGAGCATGGCGCAGGCGGCGGCGAGGGGAACGAGTGCCGCCCTTTTTTTTTTTTTTTTTGATACAAGCGCCGCCCTTGGTGCTAGAGACTCGCCAAGACTGTGGTTCGTTGTGTTTAGGGGATGAAGCCAAGTGGGCCTTGTCACTCCTTGGCTCCAAAAGGCCCATATGAGATTTACCCAAACAAAAAAAAACTTGAGTATGATGTTGCTGTAATTTTCAGATTTTTTTACTTGGTAATTTTCAGATATTACCCATTAACTAATAGTTTGAGAATGAACATTATCTTCTCAATTTATTTTTTCGCGGAATTTCCTATTCATGGTAGAAGTTTTGGTTGGCCAAACAATTTCTCTCATTAGTGCCTAGCGAACCACGGTCCGGCTGCACCTAGAGTGACTCGCTCTCTTGCCGATCCCCGCCGTCGCTGCTCCCACCTCCGCCCGCCATGCTCCGCCAATAAATATCCCCATGATAGCAGCCGCCCAGAGAGATGTCGTGCAACCAGGACGAGCCGGTGGCAATGCGCGCCTTAGATGATTTTGCTCGTCGACACTAGCTGGCATTTGTGTTTATATAGTTTTGGTAACCAGTGTGAGATTTATTTGTGTCCACATGAAGACCAGTTCTTGGCTCTCTAAATGGTCAGTACTACAAGATCCGATGAACACTTCTCATTATCAATGTATAGGGTGTGTGGCTTTTGTGATTTTTGTGTGCATCGTTTGTAGTACTTTACTAAAAGAGATGCACAATATTTAAATGGGCAGTGAATTCACGGTCCAATCAGTGGTATAAAAGATGGTACGAAACCATTCATGAAGCGGTGAAAGTCATTTTCACAGAGGTTACACGTCCTAGAGTTCTTTACCAAGCAATAATATCAAATCAATGCAAAAGAAAGAGTGCAACCCACCAAACAATCTCACAAAGTGCATATGGGGGTCAATATATAACTCAGACATCTTCACACAAGTAGTGGCAGACTCGACGATCTACTGCAATCGATTTGGATGTGGATGAGAAAGACATAGGAGGTAGTTGCCCTGAGAGAAGGGACGATAAGAGGAGGAGGACGTTAAAGCAAAAGGAATTAGGGAATATGAGACACCAGAAATTAGGAGGTGGCCAGTGCTCACTACATAACACATCCATGAGATGAGGGTGTAAGAAGTTTCACCACAGACACCGGCACCAGTATTCTTTGAGGGCCACAATGATTCGATTTGGTTACGAATATGGTGACAACATTTAGCATAAACTAGGATGGCTAGATTAAACAATACTCGGTAAATTGGGCTACTGATAGACTCGACCGTGTCACCTCATCTAGCTATGCAGATCGTGATCTCTGAGAAGATATCCATCAAATTGGCTATGTCTTGCCACCAAAAGGAACAACAAAGAAGCATGTCCATAGCGGTTACATAATTCTGGATATACTTCCTGTCTCTGCTGTCTTCCGTGAAAAATATATTTTTGGGTACATGATCCTCCGAAGCAAAGAAAAGACTTCCCGAAAGGTGTCAGTTATTTGGAGTAAGTACAAACATGGAATGCGAACAAAAAAGAGCTAGAGAGTCAAATGAGTAATTTTGAATTTACCCTCTTTCACATCATGTTCTTAGTTTGACATTTTCGCAGAACTTTCATCATCTTCATGACGAATGTTTGGTCAGACTTGAAGGAAGCGTAGTGTTAGGAAATCACGTCTTGACAACGAGAAAGCGTAAATTAGCGAAACACGTCTTTCATTAGCGCCTATCGAGACAAAGTCCGGCTGCACATAGAGGGACTCGCTCTCGCGTTGTCTCGCCGATCCCCGCCGGTCCCGTCGCCGGTATCGCTCCCAACTCCGGCCATCGTGCGCCAGTCGAAACCCCCCTCCGCTGTCCTCCAGCGAGATGTCGCGCGACCGCGACGAGCCGACGGCCATGCGCGTCTACACCGTCCACGACGAGTCCAAGTAAACACCATTCCCCCACCTTAACCCTAACCCGGCCATCCTCTCCTCCGCCGCATCACCGCCGCTAACTTAATGGATTCAGATCGATGCGGCAATGTGCTCGGCACCCTGTTCTCGACGCACGGCCCACTGGAAGAGTGAGCCACCAGCGGTCCTGAAAATTCACTTCTTCTTCCTGCTATGCTCATCATCTGTTTGGTCTTCAACAAGAAGTACAAAAGAGTGGAAAGACAATACCAACCCATTCAGTAAGTGACACGTTCACATAGGTACATGTACTCAGTACTTTACAAAGCAATGCCATAAATTTGATGCAAAAGAAACTAAAGACCCACGAACCAATTTCACACTGTGCATATGGGCATCCATATATATACCGGACAATATTCACCCAACTAGTGACAAGCGCGACGATCTACCACAATAAAATAGGTCGCCGATGAGAAAAACACAGGAGTTACTAGCCCAGAGAGACAAGACGAGAAGGGAAATAGGATGTGAAATTAAAAGATATTGGGGATGTGAGACACCGGGAAGGAGGGGGGCACTGGTTGAACTGGAAACCCTGCTTCCTCCTTCTGCAACTTTCCTACATTTTCCATAGATTGAACAGCACAAATTATGCACATGGCATGGTGTAGATGATCCACTTGATTTCTCGCTAATTTAATCGGTAATAGCTGTAGCTTAATATGTTAAACTAATTTAGCATTTTTCCTTTTGCTATCCATCCATGTGATAATGATGGTTTTATAGACTAGGAAGTACATCCCGCCTCGTCTGGTACTCGAAGATAGTATCATAATTCCGTGCACATGTTCCTCCATAGCAAAGAAATTCTGGAAAGTGTCATTTATTTGGCTTTTAAAACAGGCATCTGACGAACAAAAAATGAACTAGAGAGAAAAATGAGTGAGGAATCCCCTCTAATTTAATTTACCGTACTTTTTCACATCATCTGCTGAGATCTTCTTTTGCAGAATTTCATATTCATGATGAACTTTTGGTTGGACCGTAGTGCTGTGAAAGCAGACTTGAGAATGAGAAAGCACAAATTCAGTAAACACGTCTCTCATTATAGTCATATAGTGCCTAAGAAAATGCGTGTGGCGCCCCAACCCGACTGTTATACAGTGATACTGTGTCCTCGGTTATCCGATACCACCAGACACACTATCAAAGCATAATAGAGAGGTCAAGACTTGTGGAACAACTGGCACATCACAGACTCTACGACTCAAATCATTATAGTTCAACTCTTAATAGAGAAAGATAGCAAATTACAATCAGAGGTCACAGACCCAACATTACAACATGGGGAAGCGAATTAGGTTGTTCTAAACAACAAGAACCAAATATGGCCTAAGAGGCCTACAGATAAACATCACAGCGCCAGCTGTTCCGAGATGTCCCAAGCTGCCACCTGGGAACCCCAGACTACTCGTCGACGTCCACAAAGAACCCACCTTCGAGGTCGGTGAAGTCCTCCTCTGAAACAAAACAAACGACGTTGAGTTCGACGAACTCGCAAGATTATATATAGAGCTTTAGCTCGATGAGGCTTTCAAAGTTTTATGGCTGTTTTGCATAAAGCTGATTTTATTTATGAAAAACATAACTCAATGGCATCGACTATTCAGAATATTTTCAAAAGGGGTAAGAAGTACTCTTTTCTTAATCACTTTTCTCATCATCAACCATTGTACCTGTTCATCAAAGGCACCTCCCCGAATCACCCTCGAGGAAGCTCACCTTGCAATCTTGAATGGTACCTCTAGTACCCAGTTTTTAATCATTCCGTTAAAGTTATTCTATAATCTTATCGTCCTTTCCCAATTTGCCCGTAACCGTGGACACGGCTTTTCGAAAAGATTTAACCCTGCAGGGGTGTACAAATGTTTACCACGCGTACCGTCCGGCCCATTACCTGCGCATTAGCTCTCTTCCTTGGAAAGCCGGCTGGGTGGGAGCGGTGTCGACTTCTCCCTCGTTAAGGACTTTCCAGGATCATCAGTGGCGGCAGGACAGCCAGTGCCTACAACACCCGCCCCACGGCCACTTATTTTCCTAACACCACAATCCTCATCTCAGTTCATCCCATCATCATCACGCACGCGCAAATGGAAGCCCGAACTAGAGGACTCTGGCTAGCCCCGCCCGAGTTATTTAGTCTATGAGGGTTCCTGCACTGCGAATGCATAGGCCTCACGCATGGTTGCACGCTCGGTCTTGGTTCAGGAGGTAAAGAACTCGCACCTAGGCGGCGGAAGTGAGACAAAACACCACCATACCAAAGTGGCCTCTCATCCCCACCTTTAAGCATTTTTTTACCTGTCACCACAATTTCTCCACCATCATCTGAACACTTCAACAACCTGTTTCCAACATGAAGTATCCATCGGACGGCTAAGCATTTAACTAAGCATGGCTAAGCATCAACATTGCATAGTTAAGTATTTCAGGCCAACAATACAATCCTATGGATAATAGGAGGGGAAACAGGTAATTGGCATCGGAATCTTAATGCAACTATAGGATACTCTAATCCAACAAAATTGACATTTGGAACCGCATACAATATTATAGTGGAGAAAATATTTGCGGAAACATAGGATAAGATATGCTCAGAGGGGGGATTACGCTTGCCTGCATCAACGTGCTAGTAGTACGGCTCTTCACGATACGGTGGGGGCACTTCCCCTCCTTGATCTACCGATTCACAAACAATACCGGAGAGGAACAATCAAAACCACGGATAACACCGGTGCAATGCACAAACACATGATGACATGACATTTTAAATCCCCGGGAGGAGGATGATTCGACTATTCAGATTAAACGGAATTTGGGTGCTTAGAGGGGCGGATCCCGGATATCCGTGAATTTAGGTCATGGATCATCTTACTTGTTGATTACGGTGGTCGAAACCCTAGGATATAACTTGTAGATGCTATGACATGATCATGCGGGAGATGCAGGGTTTTGGCGATTTAATATACATGATAACCACTTAAACGGTTGGTTCACGCATTTCCGGTCATTCGGGTATATTACAACTTTTTATGGTAGACCGACAGAATTACAAGTTAAAACATTTTAATTCCTCCTTTAAATAGGCCTGGTTATTATTTAAATCACACAAAACATTTAGTTAAACAAATTTAGAAGGAAGAAATAAAAAGAAACAGTACAGAACATTGGTGCTGGACACTTTCGGAAGATCCGAATTTTCTTCACTCGGAAAATCCGGTTGAACACACCCCCAGAATTTTGGCTAAGGAAAGAAACTTCCTCGTACTGGAGAAGTTCGGAAAATCCGAATTCCCTCGGTTCGGATTATCCGATGGCTTCGTCGAGTGAAGGAAAAATCGGCTAAGGACCTAAAAGGAGATCGCACTGGCATCACTCGGAAATTCCGGTCGGATTGAGCTCGGAATATCCGAGCTAGCGGAAGAGCACGGCGGCGCACGGCAGCGTGCGGACGCCGGCGACACGGAGGGCAAAAGGGGGGGAACTGAAGCACGGGGGAGGATCATTGGCTCACCCTAGAGTCGCACGCGTGCTCGGGGAGGCAGGGGAGGCGACGACCGCGATGAACTCGTCCGCGGCGGCTCCCAGACGGCGGCGGCGAAGTAGGGGACGGCGACGGCGATTTAGGTCGCCCCAGCTCGATTTCGGCGGTGGGGAGGAAGAACACGACGCGGGGAAGCGATTGGTGGTCTTCACACTTCTTGGGGCTGCTTCAATCACCGGCAAGGAGGCGGCGCATCACGGCGGCCATGGCGGCTCGGTGGGTGAGCAGGGAAGGAGAAGGGGAACGGGAGAAAAAGGTCGGAAAGGGGAGCAGGTGAGGGCAGGGCATCGTGGGGGTCGTGCTCTTCGCAGGGGAGAGCAGAGGGGAGGGGGCCCGGCGATGGGGCATGCGGCATGGGAGCACGGCGCGCTGTGGCGACAGTGCTCGGGGAGAGAGATGACCGTTTCACGAAAAACCCCCTGGAACTTTCAAGTTCATCACAGTTAGGTCCTTTTCCCTTTTAAATTATAAAACCTTTTAAAATCAGCAGCTTCAGTGATTTAATTTAGGCACCAAAACATTTTCAAAAATTATGAAATAATTTGGGTGGCCTTTTTATATCATGTGGGATCTCCACAAAAATTGGCGCCTCCAAATAAAATGTTTTGAACCACGTTTGTTTAGAGAGGTTGGATATGGCAATTTGCTAAATTCAAAAGTGTTGCTCCTTTCACAATTTGGAGCAAGTGCAAAATATTATTTTGGAGCTCTTGGAACTTCCTTGACAAATAGGAGAGGTCAAAGTAATTTTATTTTGCAAGATTGAGTGCCTTCGTGGTTTTGAAATTGGTTGAAGCAAAATTAGCATTTTGTTTGAAGTGGTGCCAAACCACAACAATTCCCTAGCAACACCCACAATTCCCTAGCACAATTCCCTAGTGACAACAACATGATGCATGATGCCATGATGCAAGGAACACAAAAGTGGAAAAAATTACACGGGTTTTTAGGTTCTCAACATCGGGCTGTTACAACTCTACCCTCCTTACAGGAATCTCGTCCGAGATTCTTAGCGTAGGAAAGAGGGAAAAAGGGTTACAACGGTACTACATGTTCTTCTCTCTTCGGGTGGCTTCTTTCTTGAAGAGGTTGATCGAGGGCATCATGAAGATCTTCATCGGCTTCACTTTGGTCACTATCAAGGTACACCATAGGAAAGAAGGAAACCTCACCGGAAGGATGGATCTTGGTGAATATACAGCGGCCGAGTACCTCCTGGTAGAATCTTAGAATGGGATTTCAAGCATCCCGTGAATAGACAGTTAGGAGGCACAAGCGTTTGACGGGAGATTGATAAAAGTTTCCAGTTGGTAGACAACTGTTTCCCAGAGATTCAGAATAGGAACTTTGCACAAGGCCTAGAATTTCTGAGGGAGAGTGTTGAAACAAGATTCCAATAGTTGAAGAGGTAACTTGTACTAGTCGGCTTGAGTAAAACTTTCCTCGCGGAGGAGCATTTCAGATCACTGGAGAAGGATCGGAAAGCTAGATCGAGAGAACTTTAAAAGCCCCGGGAACGTTAGTATTGGGAAAAACTTCTTGATTTTTCTAGACATCGGAGTCGAGCTTCTTGAGGATTACCAACTATCGTTTCTGATTGAGATTTAGATCTGGTCAGGTGTGTAGATAGTTCAGACTCCACATAAAGGAATAGGGAATCTTCGCAAAGCATACCAACGGGTTACAATTGCTAGGACCCCATGAGTCGGACTACAATGCCAAACTCCAAAGGAGGAACGAGATTGAGGAACTCAAGTATTAGCAACTTGTCAGGAGACAGCTGCCCCAATTGAATATCTTGTAGCGATGCACGATTGAGTTCTTGATGGGAAACACCATAGCAGACAAGGAAGTTCTCAGACTTCCCCCCCTTTTCTGGAACAATTCAATCGTGGCTTGGATGCATAGATGAAATTCTCAAGGGAAGGAGGTGACAACATACCATTCCGAGAATATTCTACACATGCACGATCGAGTTGAGATGATTTCGAAGAACCAGACACTTCACTCAGATCCACGGCGACATCTTTCGGCAATTGCACGTGAACCCGGGAAAGTCACTTCTAACTTCCAGAACACATACCTTGTGTAGACACAAAGTTAGTTCCAACAATTTTCCAATGCTAACGCCCAATATCCAATATGAATCTCCTCAAACATGGAGAGAATACGAATGCAGTTGATGGTCTCAACCACAAACTTATCCAGGTACTCCAAGACGGTAGACTCATATTTCACCAGAACGAGGCATAAGTATTGGTCAGACTAACACATTCATGTAGGTAGGTCTGAGTTTGATTTGACGATAGCCCAATTCAAATCAAAAGATTTAGAGGTTAGCATTACCAAAGTGTAGATACCACCTCACTTCAACGCGGGCAGACTAGACATCCCTTTAGGAAGGAACTATATCGGATAGAGCTTTTGTCTTTCAACTCTCCAAGTTGTTTAAGCTCAACCGAATAATTTTGGACATCCAGCACGGTTTTCTTGGAGAAGGAGTTGTTCAGAGAACCAGCTTACCCATAAACTGAACATCACGGTCAGGTGACAACCTGGCGATACTTTGGAAGACCTACAGAATATCACGATCCACATATAGGATATCACGATATACCGGTGGATCTTGAGTTCAAGAGAGGATCATGCCTTTCAAGGCACAACGAGGTGGTCTTGGGAGCTTCGGCACGAACCTAGCTCTTTGACCGAGGGAGTGCATCAGAACCAACCGACTTGGTAGCACTGTCAAACTCAACTTATTGATTGGCTAACCAATCATGCTAAGGAGGACAATAAAGGTCCTTGGATTTTTGTGCAGTAAGAACTGCTGAGAATATCCGTTGGCCACATTATTGCTCACGTCTCATCATTCTTGCGCAACAGGTCACTCGGAGACGGAGAGTAACTAGTGTAAGAGCATCACTTCATCAAGAGGATCATGCTACTTAGCTCGATACCCTGATATCCAAGAGTGTGACACTCTAAGGTGGAGCAGAACGGAAGCTAGACACGGCCCTTATTCTGCAGATTACAATACTTTGACCTGGTACAAGAAGTGGACAAGGTACTAGAGTTATTTCTCCAAACAAGACGAAGGGGAAAATCTTGACGGACCAAGAGAGTGACTTGCATCGGAACATACCAACGCACGATAAAACTTTACTGTCAACTGACAGACAAAGGTCGGAAAGCAGATTAGAGTAAGAAACATACTCAGAGAAATCCTAAGATGTTGAAGATGCACCGGTTATTACTCAATTGTGATAACCATGCCCAAAAAAAAGAGAGATGCAGCAGAGTCGCGAACATAGATGGGGGATTCACAAGAAGAATTCTGGTCATAACCCAGATGATTCCAAGACAGAATCTCCCGCTAAGGCAGAGTTAAGTTACATAGCCATCCGAGGTGTGGGAAATTAAGGTTCAACCATTTACCACACAGACCACATAAAGGACTTGGGTTAAAGGTCAGCTTCATGTGCCGAGAATCATAAGTAGCATAACAATCACATGGGTAACAACCCACACAATTCATCATGCCAGAATCACAGCACAATCCGGGACCTTCGGTTCAAGACCTTGGGTGAAACCCACAAAGGAGCAAATGATTAAACTCGGTAGAAACATCTGAGTTGATTTGGGATTGCAACGCAGCGGGAGCAACTGGACACATAACACTAAAGGTCGAACCCACCCACGTTTCTAATCATTTTGAAGTAACAGACGAGGAGTAAAACCTTTAACTCAAATCGAGATAAGATTGCTCCGAGATTAGAGGGTAACCAGATAAGGAGTAAAAAGAATCCTAAGATGGTTTTCACAACTCATTTTTAGGTTAAAAATATTTTCACAAACACTAGACTCAACATCGACCAGTAGAAGGGTTTCCTACAGGCAGTACTGCTCTGATACCAACTTGTGGCGCCCCGACCCGACTGCTATACAGTGATACTGTGTCCCCGGTTATCCGATACCACCAGACACACTATCAAAGCATAATAGAGAGATCAAGACTTGTGGAACAACTGGCACATCACAGACTCTACGACACAAATCATATAGTTCAACTCTTATAATAGAGAAAGATAGCAAATGACAACCAGAGGTCACAGACCCAACATTACAACAAGCGGAAGCAAATTAGGTTGTTCTAAACAACAAGAACCAAATATGGCCTAAGAGGCCTACAATAAACATCCAGCGCCAGCTGTTCCGGGATGTCCCAAGCTGCCACCTGGGAACCCCAGACTACTCGTCGACGTCCACAAAGAACCCACCTTCGAGGTCGGTGAAGTCCTCCTCTGAAACAAAACAAACGACGTTGAGTTCGACGAACTCGCAAGATTATATATAGAGCTTTAGCTCGATGAGGCTTTCAAAGTTTTATGGCTGTTTTGCATAAAGCTGATTTTATTTATGAAAAAATAACTCAATGGCATCGACTATCAGAGTATTTTCAAAAGGGGTAAGAAGTACTCTTTTCTTATCACTTTTCTCATCATCAACCACTGTACCTGTTCATCAAAGGCACCTCCCCGAATCACCCTCGAGGAAGCTCACCTTGCAATCTTGAATGGTACCTCTAGTACCCAGTTTTTAATCATTCCGTTAAAGTTATTCTATGATCTTATCGTCCTTTCCCAAGTTGTCCGTAACCGTGGACACGGCTTTTCGAAAAGATTTAACCCTGCAGGGGTGTACAAATGTTTGCCACGCGTACCGTCCGGCCCATTACCTGCGCATTAGCTCTCTTCCTTGGAAAGCCGGCTGGGTGGGAGCGGTGTCGACTTCTCCCTCGTTAAGGACTTTCCAGGATCATCAGTGGCGGCAGGACAGCCAGTGCCGCAACACCCGCCCCACGGACACTTATTTTCCTAACACCACAATCCTCATCTCAGTTCATCCCACCATCATCACGCACGCGCAAATGGAAGCCCGAACTAGAGGACCCTGGCTAGCCCCGCCCGAGTTATTTAGTCTATGAGGGTTCCTGCACTGCGAATGCATAGGCCTCACGCATGGTTGCACGCTCGGTCTTGGTTCGGGAGGTAAAGAACTCGCACCTAGGCGGCGGAAGTGAGACAAAACACCACCATACCAAAGTGGCCTCTCATCCCCACCTTTAAGCATTTTATTACCTGTCACCACAATTTCTCCACCATCATCTGAACACTTCAACAACCTGTTTCCAATATGAAGTATCCATCGGACGGCTAAGCATTTAACTAAGCATGGCTAGGCATCAACATTGCATAGTTAAGTATTTCAGGCCAACAATACAATCCTATGGATAATAGGAGGGGAAACAGGTAATTGGCATCGGAATCTTAATGCAACTATAGGATACTCTAATCCAACAAAATTGACATTTGGAACCGCATGCAATATTATAGTGGAGAAAATATTTGCGGAAACATAGGCTAAGATATGCTCAGAGGGGGGATTACGCTTGCCTGGATCAACGTGCTGGTAGTACGGCTCTTCACGATACGGTGGGGGCACTTCCCCTCCTTGATCTACCGATGCACAAACAATACCGGAGAGGAACAATCAAAACCACGGATAACACCGGTGCAATGCACAAACACATGATGACATGACATTTTAAATCCCCGGGAGGAGGATGATTCGACTATTCAGATTAAACGGAATTTGGGTGCTTAGAGGGGCGCATCCCGGATATCCGTGAATTTAGGTCATGGATCATCTTACTTGTTGATTACGGTGGTCGAAACCCTAGGATATAACTTGTAGATGCTATGACATGATCATGCGGGAGATGCAGGGTTTTGGCGATTTAATATACATGATAACCACTTAAACGGTTGGTTCACGCATTTCCGGTCATTCGGGTATATTACAACTTTTTATGGTAGACCAACAGAATTACAAGTTAAAACATTTTAATTCCTCCTTTAAATAGGCCTGGTTATTATTTAAATCACACAAAACATTTAGTTAAACAAATTTAGAAGGAAGAAATAAAAAGAAACAGTACAGAACATTGGTGCTGGACACTTTCGGAAGATCCGAATTTTCTTCACTCGGAAAATCCGGTTGAACACACCCCCAGAATTTTGGCTAAGGAAAGAAACTTCCTCGTACTGGAGAAGTTCGGAAAATCCGAATTCCCTCGGTTCGGATTATCCGATGGCTTCGTCGAGTGAAGGAAAAATCGGCTAAGGACCTAAAACGAGATCGCACAGGCGTCACTCGGAAATTCCGGTCGGACTGAGCTCGGAATATCCGAGCTAGCGGAAGAGCACGGCGGCGCACGGCAGCGTGCGGACGCCGGCGACACGGAGGGCAAAAGGGGGGAACTGAAGCACGGGGGAGGATCATTGGCTCACCCTAGAGTCGCACGCGTGCTCGGGGAGGCAGGGGAGGCGACGACCGCGACGAACTCGTCCGCGGCGGCTCCCAGACGGCGACGGCGATTTAGGTCGCCCCAGCTCGATTTCGGCGGTGGGGAGGAAGAACACGGCGCGGGGAAGCGATTGGTGGTCTTCACACTTCTTGGGGCTGCTTCAATCACCGGCAAGGAGGCGGCGCATCACGGCGGCCATGGCGGCTCGGTGGGTGAGCAGGGAAGGAGAAGGGGAAAGGGGAGAAAAAGGTCGGGAAGGGGAGCAGGTGAGGGCAGGGCATCGTGGGGGTCGTGCTGTTCGCAGGGAAGAGCAGAGGGGAGGGGGCCCGGTGATGGGGCGTGCGGCATGGGAGCACGGCGCGCTGTGGCGACAGTGCTCGGGGAGAGAGATGACCATTTCACGAAATACCCCTGGAACTTTCAAGTTCATCACAGTTAGGTCCTTTTCCCTTTTAAATTATAAAACCTTTTAAAATCAGCAGCTTCAGTGATTTAATTTAGGCACCAAAACATTTTCAAAAATTATGAAATAATTTGGGTGGCCTTTTTATATCATGTGGGAGCTCCACAAAAATTGGCGCCTCCAAATAAAATGTTTTGAACCACGTTTGTTTAGAGAGGTTGGATATGGCAATTTGCTAAATTCAAAAGTGTTGCTCCTTTCACAATTTGGAGCAAGTGCAAAATATTATTTTGGAGCTCTTGGAACTTCCTTGACAAATAGGAGAGGTCAAAGTAATTTTATTTTGCAAGATTGAGTGTCTTCGTGGTTTTGAAATTGGTTGAAGCAAAATTAGCATTTTGTTTGAAGTGGTGCCAAACCACAACAATTCCCTAGCAACACCCACAATTCCCTAGCACAATTCCCTAGTGACAACAACATGATGCATGATGCCATGATGCAAGGAACACAAAAGTGGAAAAAATTACACGGGTTTTTAGGTTCTCAACATCGGGCTGTTACAATGCGGTCCGGCTGCACACTGACTAGCTCTCTTTCCGATCTCCGCCGCCGCCGGCGTCGCTCCCACCTCTGCCCGCAGCGAAACGCCTCCCCAAAAAATCGTCACGAGAGATGTCTCGTGACCGTGATGAGCCAGCGGCAATGTGCCTCTGTGATGATTTTGGTAACCAGCGTGGGGATTATTTGGGTCCATATGAAGACCAGTTCTTGGCTCCCTGCATGGCTGGCAAGTAGTACAAGATTTGATGAGAGCACTTCTCATTATCAGTGTATTGGGCGTGTGGCTTTTGTGATTTTTTTTGCATCGTCTATAGTACTTTGCTAAAAGAGATGCATGATATTTGAACGAGTGACCGATGAATTCACGGTCCAATTAGTGGTACAGAAGACGGTACGAATCCATTAAGGAACCGGTGAAAGTCATTTTCACAGAGGCACACGTACCAGCATACTTTACCAAGCAATAACATCAAATCAATGCAAAAGAAAGAGTACAAACCCACCAACCGACCTCACACCATGCATATGGGCAATTGGGCATCCATATATGTTGTTACATAGAGTTAAACGCTTGGGAGGTCACAAAGTTGCCATGGATGAGCGAATTGGTCACCAACTGGGAAAATGCTAAGTTTTGGTCACGAAGTTGCATGGATGAGCGAATTGGTCACTCCGTCAAAACAGACGTTAAGTTGGTGACGTGGCAGTTTGTTTTTTACAAAAAACACCCTATAATTTTTCTTCTTCTAATTGTTTAGTCCTTTTGGATTCTCCACCGGTCCTCGGCGGTGACGGCGAGCCGTCCGTTGGCTCCAGCGGCCTTGGCCTCCATTCTGATCCTCCACCCTTTCCCTCTGGTCGTAGTGTACCCCAGCGCCTGGCCCACGGCCTCCAGCTTCTGGAACACGGTGGCCGCCGGCGAGTGGGAGGTGAAGACCGTGGCGGCCTTCTGCTCGCTCTCGAACAGCCCCGACAGGTCGAACCCGGAGGACATGGACGATATGAGCTGGAACGCGTTGCACGTCCGTGGGGAGATGGTGCCGTCGATGAGGATGCCGTTGTCGTCGTCGTCCCACTTCTTGGATGAGACTGCAGGGGAAGAATTAGGGACGGGCGGGACGAAGCCCCTCCTGAACCACGGCGTGCACATAAGCTCCGGGAGGGTGATGCGCTTGGCGGGGTCGACGGCGAGCAGGCGGCCGATGAGGCGGCGCGCCTCGCCCGAGATCCACGGCGGCATCTGGTACTCGCCCTTGAAGATCTTCTGGTACATCTTGGCAGAGCAGGACGTAGAGGACGACGCCGCAGGACCACATGTCGGCCTTGGCGCCGTCGTATCCGCGCTTCCGTAGCACCTCGGGGCGACGTATGCCGGGGTGCCGCACTGCGTGTGGAGCAGGCCGTCTTGCCGCAGCTGCTCGGGCAGAGCGGCGAGGCCGAAGTCGGTGACCTTGAGCCGGCCTTCCTCGTCGAGCAGGAGGTTCTCGGGCTTGAGGTCCCGGTGCGCGACGCCGCGGCTGTGGCAGAACCCGACGGCGGCGATGAGCTGCTGGAAGTACCTCCGCGCGGTGTCCTCCGTGAGCCTTTCTGAACTGAACCCAGCGGCGCCCGGTGGAGAATCCAAAAGGACTAAACAATTAGAAGAAGAAAAATTATAGGGTGTTTTTTGTAAAAAAACAAACTGCCACGTCACCAACTTAACGTCTGTTTTGACGGAGTGACCAATTCGCTCATCCATGCAACTTCGTGACCAAAACTTAGCATTTTCCCAGTTGGTGACCAATTCGCTCATCCATAACAACTTTGTGACCTCCCAAGCGTTTAACTCTGTTACATATTCAGACAAGTAGTGACGAGCCCAATGATCTACCACAATAAAAAGATCGTGGATGAGAAAGACAAATGAGATAGCTAGCCCAGAGACAAGTGTGGAAGAGGAGGAGGACGTGGAATTAAAAAAGCAACATTAGGGGATATGAGACACCGGGAAGAAGGGTGCGGTGCTCAGAGGAGAACAGAGCCGTCAAGCACACACACGAGTAGTCTCACATACAGATTATGGCACTAGCGCTCAGTGGGAAACACGCTAATTCTACATAGTTGCGAGTGTCCTAGGATCTCATAGCATAACTGAACTGATTATACCCACACCGAAACTTTTCGTCACTCGGTCAAAGCGTCCATGCGTAAGATTTCATGTATGAGCAGCCTTGAGCAATATACTAGCGATGATTTAGAGAACTGGCTAGCAGCATAGTAGTGGCATTTTGAAACACAAGCTTGCGGTTCAACTTAGAACGATGAATTTCGTAGTCCAATCAATGGTACGACATTCATAAAATGGTAAAAGTCATTTTCACAGAGTTACAATTACCCGACTTTACCAAGAATGACATCAAATCAATGCAAAAGGAAGAGTGCAAACCCACCAACCAATATGACACTGTGCATATGGGCATCAATATATAACGCACCATCTTCACACAAGTAGTGGAAGTCTCGACTATCTAGCAATCGATTAAGGCCGTGGATGAGAAAGACATAGGAGGTGGTTGCCTTGAGAGAAGGTACAAGGTCGCCAATGCTCAGTGGAGAACACAACCATTAGACACTAGGAGTAGTAGTTTTTCCAAGAAGACCGGTTGTACAATTCTGGATATACATTCTGTCTCTGTTGTCTTTTGCGGAAAAAAAAAAACGGGCACACAATCCTCGGAAGCAAAGAAATGGTTCCCCGAGCGTGTCATTAATTTGGAGTAAATAAAAACATGCAAATGAGAACAAAAGAGACCTAGAGAGGCAAATGGGTGATTTTGAATTTTCTCTTCGCATCATGTTCTTAGTTTGACATTTCCACAGAACTTTCATCATCTTCATGACAAATATGTTTGATTGGACTTGAAGGAAGCGTAGTGTTAGGAAATCCCGTCTTGAGAACGAGAAACCGTAAACTGGCGAAGCACGTCTTTCGTTAGCGCCTACCGAGACAAGGTCCGGCTGCACCAAAGTGACTCTCTCTCTCGCTATCTCGCCGATCCCCACCTGTCCCGTCGCCGGCGCCGCTCCCAGCTCCGGCCGCCGGGACGCCAGTCGAAACCCCCCTTCGCAGTCCTCCGGCGAGATGCCGCGCGACCGCGACGAGCCGGCGGCCGTGCGCGTCTACACGGTCTGGGACGAGTCCAAGTAACCACCATCCCCCAGCCTCTCCTCCGCCACATCACCACCGCTAATCCAATCGATTCGGTCGAAGGTACCTCGTCGTCCGGAACGTGCCAGCCCTCGGATGCGAAGACGAGCTCGGCACCCTGTTCTCTACGTACGGCCCACTGGAAGAGTGAGCCACCAGCGGCCCTGGAAATTCACATCTTTTTCTTCCTGTTCCTGCTATGCTTACCACCTTCGTTTTGGTGTTCAGGTGCAAGCCCATGGATGCCGAGGCCTGCGAGGAGTACACCGACGTCTTCTTCATCAAGTTCTCGCAGGTCAGCAACGCGAGGTGACTAATGCTTGTCATTCAAGTGTATGATGTTTGCTCCTCTGTGGTGATCAATTGTTGGTGATTGTTTGCGGAGGTAGCTAATATTGTGTTTGTCGGACATGGTTTAGATGGTTAGGTGTCGTGGATATCTTTCTCGTGTTTTCTGCTATTACTCATCCGATTTGTCCGATACATTTCTGAATATGTGATTGAAGGATGTTTGTAGCATGTCGATGGATTGGACATTCTCTGTTTTGTGCTTATGTAATAGAGTGAATAAAATTTGATACTTATCATTCAGCACAAGTAAGGGGCGTGACTGAGTGAGGATGGGTGATTTAGGTAGGCTTTCCAGAAGCAAACTTCAGTAATATAGGACATACTTTTATCTCAGTATGTGTGTTTTACTGGGGATTACCATATAACAAACTTAAATGAAGGATTGGATCTTCTTTGAGGGGCACGAGTTAGTTCAGGTCTTGCAGTCCAGTCTTTGGCACCTGGGCAGCAAATCTGAAGCCAAAAGTTGCCCGAACTACTTTTTTGCGCCTTTGCTTTTACTTACATGTGGTATTGGCTCTGTCATGTTGCAGGTTTGCAAAGAGAAAGTTGGACGAGTCTGTATTTCTTGGAAACCGGCTGCAGGTGTCATATGCACCTCAGTTTGAGAGTATTGAGGATACCAAGGAGAAACTGGAAGTGAGGAGAAAGGAAGTCCTTGGCCGGATAAGATGTACGGTTATTCGTTTGAAAATATGTCTGCATCTTACAATGTACTTTTGCGATGACAGAACGTGACCAAGAGATATAACTAGGATTATCTGCATTGCTAGACTGCTAGTATATTTATTTTCCTTTATACTTGACTAATTGGATTTGGACATTTCCTTGCATTTTTTTTTGAAGTGTTTTCCTTGCATTTTTCAGCACCAGCTGGAAGCAGACCTGAAGGGCTATCTCAGTATTCACTGGGACAGGGATCGTCTAGTGGAAACTCACATCATCAAATGAGCTCCAATAAGAGGTTAGTAGTAAATATAGCCTTTATTTGGTTTTGTGGTGTAGAGCTGATAGTTAAAGTTGTTCATAATTTACTCATTGTAGGAAATTGTATTGCCACTAAAGAGCTGATACTGCTATCATGATTGATTCTGACCACTAATTTTATAATGGATAGTTGTGTTATGGTTTGCGTAGCTAAATTAGGATGACCAAAGGAATTTGAGAGCTATAAGGTGCAAACTACTTAAGAGGTTTTGTTAGATTATTATACTGGCATAGTCAAATTTTGCATTAGGACTTTGTAAGTCATTTGTTTGCTGGCAATTTTACCAGGTCAACGATTTAATTGTGTTAGAACATTGTAGTTGCCGGCAATTTTGCCAGGTCGATGATCTAATTGAATAGCTTGCTGTTTGTGTTCTGACAAACGGAGCTTTTGTGCATCAGTTTGGATAGTCTAACTTGGCAGTATAGTCCAAGATTACGTATGTTTATGTTTGGGATATATTTGATCATCAAACAATTGTATACAGTCTTATACTTTTGAAGGTTTTTGCATGCAGAACTACATTACTTACCTAAAAGCTTAAAACAATTCAACTTGACAGTTCTCCGAGAAAAAGGTAACACCATGGCAACTTCTCTAAAGTTTCATCTTATTATCTTCAGGGAATACACGAAGACAATGCACACTTCTCATATCAAAGATACTCGTTTCAGTCATGTGTCCTCTAATAAGGTATGTAGTAGTAAAACAAATGTTTAGGCTGTTCATTGAGGAAGACTGGAGCATGTAATAAGCATACCAGATCCTGTTATAAGGCCACTTACTTTGCAGAAAATCTTGGAAGAAACTTCTATCAACTAAGATGCATTAGTACCAGAAAGCCAACAATAATGAACTAGCTTATGCAAAGGACCTGGCAAAGGCAAAATCTGTAACTTGTTATCTACAGTGCTAACATTTACATCACTCTTTAGGAGTTTCCCTGAAATCCCTTTCTCCTTTGTATTTCTATTAACCATATGCTTTTTGATCAACTTATGGAAACTATGCTTTCTAATCATAGGACTATTTTCCATCTGAGTCAATGAATGCAACAGTAACTTTAGTCAGACAGAAGCTTGATAAGGTAAGAGTATATGTGTTATGTATCTTTTCCATGCAACAGCCACATGGATAAACTAAAAGGTCCATTTTCGAAATACCAGATGCAGTCCGGCAGTGATACTTCCGATGCTGCCACAGCATCCAAGAAACCAAGGGTCGATAACCGTAGACGCATTTGAATCTGTGGAAACTACGATAGGGCCTACAATGTGCTTTTTTTCTCTCTTCATTTGGTGCATTTACTTTGTCATCAATTGTAGTAGGTTGTCTAGTTAACTATGTTCAGGAGAAATGATGTAATGTAATGCAATGTGATAATGCCAGAGTCATCAATTGTCATACGGTTACACCTTCGTCTATATGATCTGTCCATCTCGCGAACAATTATATTTCAAGTTTCTTGAATTTCTATGGCTATGGTGATTGACCTTTACAATCTTATGCAGTCTGAAGTAACATTTGTCTGGATTAAAATTGCTGCTCTTTTCAGCCACCACTGGTTGACAAATGAGGCGTGTACCTGTGATCCAAGTGTTTGCTTTTTATTGAGGTTAGCGGCTTTAAAACTATGTGGATGTGAATGTTGGTAACCAGACAACTAGCGATCTAGGCATGTGCTAATGGGCACACCAGCATGTGTTGTGGGTGAGTAGTTGGTGGTGTCTGGTTGTAATTAAAACGAAACTCTCACCAGGAACTTCAAATATAAATAATTGGGCAGTTTTTATGTTCCTCTCCCCTGAAAACAAAGTGCATAGCTATGTACGCGCACACAATTCGATGGACAAAAATCTAACCTTTTTGTCTTTCCATTTCCCCCTACCCATCATTCATAGTTCTAGAATGATTAGTTGGTGTCGAAAGACATGTGCATTTATCGAAAACAATACCGAAGGATAAAGCGTTGTGGCAGATTTCTTATAATTCGTTTAGATCGATGGTATAATGACACACTAGGGCAGCCAGTGTGCAAATGCCAAATATGCCACATAGTTCTATTTGGCATGAGTGCTAAATTTGCTATCGTAATTTCAATGTACCAAATGCCAAATTCTTTGAGATGATGACTCACCATGTCCAAAGTAAAAAAAAATCTAATATTCTTGGCTTGATCATCCCTCTCAAGTGCCCACCCCTCCATTCCTATTTGTTATTCACTTGAACAAATTTAGAACCAGATCACCTAGTTACTCCCACTCCCAAACATTTGGCTTTGAAACCGGCCAAACTGCATTGCACATCGTTGTCAAAAACCAAAACTCAAAATTTCACCAACATTTGTCATACATTATGGCCGTATGATGATCTCATTTTAAAAAAAGATGTCATCTGTACGAAGCAAAATAGACAGGCCAGATTGTATTCTTTTGAAACTAAATCAAACTTATGTTAAAAAGAATCAAATAAAAGATAAATGAATCCACCTACATAGAAACGAACCTAAACAAAGGTGAAACTACCACCAAGACTCTCAAAAGTTTCGCATAATTTTTGTGATTCTTTTAGATCGATGGTATAACGATACATTAGAACATATACAATAAAATGAGACGATCTCATCTTTTTTAAGATGTCCCGTACGAAGCAAATAGAGAGAAAAATGTACTTTTTAAAACAAAATCAGACTTGTGTTACATAAAAAAACAGCAATATACAATCAGATAAAGGATAAATGAATCCATATATACAGAAACAAACCCAAATGACAACACAATTACAACCAAGGTCCCAACCTGAAGATTCTCGTGGAAGGCACAACTGAACTTTTGTCAACGCCGCGCCACCGTACCTCTCGTCGAAGTGGATAATATCGAAAAATCCAATGTCTCATTCTTTATTAAGAGGTGGCACATTAAGTCTAATGCATGACATTTGGCTCCACCACATTGAATATAATCAATTTTCACAATTTTTATAGTTAAATTATAACCATCACATTATGAGAGAAAACAAGGACCCTAGATTTGGGCCAACGAGACAAGCTCAAGGAAATGGCAGAAGAAGAAACTCCGGCAATATGAACAGTAACTTACAAATCGGCGTCGATAAGTATCGATAGGATGTGTCTCGCGTGTTGCACATCCACTCTCCAAACCAGGTGAGCTTGGTTTTTCATTTGTCACTGAGTATTTTCGCACACAAACCTCCAACAATTACATATGTGAAAATTGTAACACAATTCTGTGTTAATTGCCACCTATAGATGGTGTAAATGGCCAAGAGAACATTCACATTGGAATTGTAAAATTGTCAAACACCAAAATATTTTCATCAAAGGAAATAAATGGAAAAATATAGCTGGAAAAGGGAACATGAGAAGCTCGGAGCAGGAGGGGAGACAGAGGACAAAGAAAAGAAAAGACACAAGAGAAAGAAAATGGGCGGTGCGATGACGCAACGTCGGCTGTCGTGAACACCAGTCAGTGCAACCGCCTCCTTCTCCCGCCGCGACCAGAACCTGATCCGCCGCCGCCGGCGAGCTCTCGCCGCCATTCCGCGCCGCGCCAAACCCGAATTCTTAGTTAGGTAATCGCCATCATGAAAAGTGGGCGAAAAATTGCCAAAACAAAAAACAATGTGCTACAACACCCCAAAACTGGTGAGAAAATGTCAAGATGAGTTAATATACATAGCCTCTCCATGACCATGTTCTATTGGTTATTTAGTCAAAGTGAACTTTGTTGGGTGAGACGTCGCCAGCGTGTATTCTCTACTGCTAGACGAACGAGAGTTCTACTACATTATCTGTTGGTTGGTCTAGTTTTTGTCGCATTCACTAAAACGGCGATAACTTTCTCATACGGACTCAATCTGTTTTGCATTTAAGCCCTCAAAATCTACGGACAAAGTCGTTGCTAAATTTTACACCTCCTAATTTTTCAGTGGAACGTGTAAATCAGGACGTGTATATCCCAACGGCTATATTTTTCAAACAGCCATATTTTCAACGGCTATATTTTCAACGGCTATATTTCTGTTCTATATAAACCACCCCCTACCACCTCTTTCCCAGCATTTCTAGCTGTGACTTCTGTAATCACTCCCAGATTTCTCTATCGTCTCTCACACGACACAATGAACACATCCTCTTGGGATATGATCATGAGTTCTTCGTCATCTTCATCTGGCGACGATGAACTCATACTTGCAGCATTCGCCGAGCGCGAGGAGGAAGAGAGGATGAACGCTCGATGCCATGGCGGTTCCAAGCATGGACGTCAGACAATCGATCGAGGAAGAGATGCTGGATTTGTTATTCTGTGGGACGACTACTTCAAAGAAGTTCCTCGCTATCCCGAACATTTGTTTCAACGAAGGTTCATAATTAGTACACTTCTCTGTGTTGGCCCATTTTTCATTTCCCCGTCTCATTTACGTTTTATGCACAGATTTAGGATGTCTCGTAATTTGTTCAACCGCATAGCTGATGGTATAATTGAGCATGACTATGATGGTTATTTTACGCAAAAAAGAAGTGCTTCTGGAGCTCTTGGGTTACATCCTCTGTAAAAGATGACCGCGGCAATGCGGATGCTAACATATGAAATAGCAGCTGATGGTGCTGATGAGTACATCCGGTCCGCTGAGGCTACTAATTTAGAGTCTTGCAAGAAATTTGTGATCAAAGTTTGTGAAGTTTTTGGGAAAAAGGTACCTGAGATCTCCAAATGAACAAGACATTGCTAGGTTACTTGCAATAGGGGAGGAAAGAGGATTTCCAGGTATGTTAGGGAGCATAGATTGCATGCACTGGGGTTGGAAAAATTGCCCCAAAAAATGGCATGACAGGTTTAAAGGCCATGTGAACGAGCCCACTATGATCTTGGAAGCAGTTGCTTACCGGAGGGGAGTGGCCGCCGGCGAGGTTTGATGGGCTCCGGACGGAGGCGGGAGCTGAGCGGGAGGAGAGCGCTTGCCTCGGTTGCCTCCTTCCACGAGCGTGGCTTCATGGTGTTTAATCCCACGCCAGGTACCCTCGTGGATACGACGTGTAAAAATCCACGACGTTATACACGATCCATTGGGAGGCTTTTTTTTGTTGTCCATCGTGTATATTTAGCATACACCTCTATATACACCATCCACTAGAGATCTAACATCATGTATGTCTTCTAGTTCCTCAAAATCGTCCTACAAGCATGACTTTTTTGCACTCAAAGTGTTCTTCGTTGTTTCATTAACTACTCCCTCCGTTTCAATTTGATTGACTTGCTATACATCACATGTAGATGTATCTAGTCATGTAACATGTCTGTATACATCCAAATGTGGTGCATAGCAAGTCAATTAAATTGGAACGGAGGGAGTACTTAGGAATTTCCTTGTCCATCTGAGGTTGATTAATTTCTTTGGGTAAATCTAGGCCTGTAAGTGGACATGGGCAGCCCACGGCGCCCCAAGCCCAAATCGACTTAAGTGCCTAAGTGGACGCCCACGGGCACCTACAGAATACTGACGGATAATCACGGCACTCCCGCTACCGCCGCCACGCCGTTTCGTGAGTTCGCGATCACATCGACCTCTCACCTAGCTAGCTAGCTCGACTGATCCCGCAGCGCCCACCACAGAAGGTTCAGCTTCGCACCATCTTGCCTGGTTCCAACTCAACGACGGCCTCTTCCGGTGGCGCGACATGATTTGGGTGCACGCCGTGACGCTCCTCCTAAAAGCTCGTCATGGAGGCCGCCGACCGCTAGTCGCCTCCATCGCGCTCCGCGGTTCCAGGGACAACCGGCCATGGTCGCTCGTGACACAGGACACCGTCGTGCTCCCCGCCTCCGCCACGCTCCACGGTTCCAGGGACAATCGACCGTGCTCGCTCGCCACGCAGGCCGCCCTCGTCGGAGACGCCGTTTGCGAGTACGAGCGTGGCTGGGCTCCATGAGCCGGCGCGGCGGCCACGGCTGCTCGACGGCGGGCTAGAGTGCAGAACGCCGAGAGCCATCATGCGGCGGCGAGCGCCAGTGCGCGGCGAAGGCGGAGGCGTGGCGGGCGTCGGGGATGGCAGGTGCGACGGCGTCGGCATAGACGACCACGGCGCCAGAGGAGCCGCCCACGCAGCCACGCCGGAGCCGAAGGCGAAGACGGACGCCCCGGTCGGCGCGGACACTAAGACTAGCGCGTTGCCGTTGTGAACCTGCACGTGATGTGCGTCCGGGATGTGTGTTACCGTCGGCGACCTCAGGAGCTGCGCGCCGGCTTCGGCTTCAACAACGGCGTGGCCTCATCCACGACCGGACGGCAAGCTGGGACATGTTCAACCTGCTGTCTTCCGCGCCGCACTGTACCTTCTAGGCCCAGGTGAGCACCATGGCGCCGGCGACCACCACCTCGCTATCAACGACTAGTACGCTACTGTGGGGAAGTGGACGTAACTGGGGCAGATGGACGCCGCTGAACAACAGCAAAATCAACTGGGCACAAGTGGCATCCCAGTTTATTCACATGGGCAAAACTGGTCAGCTGGTGGGCGCCCACGGGCATGCCCACTTACAGCCTGAGGTAAATCGACCAACTAGTTTTTTTTTTTTTGTCTCGGTATACACTTTAGTAAATAGCCCAGCCCAGTCCATTTCCATTACGCCTCAGAACAGCTAACCTTCCGCCGCCACCACTCGCCGGCACTACCAGTCCACCACCACTCTCTTGCTCCTCCCAGCCGGCGGCGATGGCGGCGGAGGCCGCAAAAATAGGAGACGCGCCTCTCCACAGCGGCCTCCCGGACGAGATCGCCATCTGGGAGATCCTCGTGCGCCTGCCCCCCAAATCCCTCCTCCGCTGCCGCACCGTCTGCCGCGCTTGGCGCCGCGCCACCTCCTCACGCGGCTTCCTCCTCGCCCACCACGCCCACCAGCCCGCTCTCCCCATCCTCTACAACCACTGCTTCGACGACACCCTCGCCGTCAGCCAGACCCTAGACATCGTGCCTCTGGACCACCGGGCGGGTGCCGCCGCCGCCGCCGACCAGCCCCGTTCCGTCGCCCGGCTTGGCTCCCACGACTTCAACACCGACATGCGTCTTGTGGCCTCCTTCGACGGCCTCCTCCTCCTCGCCACCGAAGGCGGCTCGTGCTTCTTCGGCGCGCTGTACTTCTCTGTCTGCAACCTGGCCACTCGCCAGTACGCTCCTCTCCCGTTGCTTCGTGGCTTCAGCCTCGGCGGGATGTACCCGCACCCTCCTACCGGCGAGTACCGGCTGCTGCTGTACCCCGACCCGATGGTGAGGCATGATGAACGGTGCCCCGGCACTCAAGATGCTTGCTACGTGTACACATTGGGCTCCTGCCACCCGCGCCCGCCGAGGCACATCGGGCGGCCAGAGGCAGAGGAACTGATTCACGGGCTCGTAGCTGTCCTTTTCCGTGGCAACCTGCACTGGTACGTACAGCAGGGAGGGGGTGAGGTCAGCATGATAATGGTGTTCGACACCACGGCCGAGTTGTTCAGGTGGATACGTGCTCCGGCTGTTCCTGGGGCCGCTGACCTGTTCGAGATGGATGAAGTGCTTGGCATGGCTAGCTTTGATGATACAGTGACAACAATTGATATCTGGATGACGCAGGACTATGACAGCGAGGTATGGGCCTTCAAATACCGGGTTGAATTGCCGGTCGCAGAGCTCACCGAGCGGTTTTTGCGTAACAAATACTCGAATACGGTGGTTTTGTCTCGGGATGATAATGATGTGCTCATGCTGGTCAAATCTGGCGACAGGCTACTTCAGATCGACACCGGTGGCAAGTTGGTCGCCAGGTTCCATAAAAATTTCGGCACTACTCAGTTTCGTCTCAAACAAACTCTTGTTCAGCATACCTTCTTTCCGGCAATAGAGGGTTATGTTGTCAATTCTTGGCCTTTCATTTCACCAGATGATTAAAAACTTTGTCTTCCATCTGAAGGTTGTTCAGTGTGGTGGTGCTTCTTAGTGGCCTAGCTGTTTGTATCAGTATCCACCACTAGTTTCTTTGCTGATGTATAAAAAGTTATGATCAAGAAGCTCTGACATGGTCGGGTTATATTTCTTAATGTTTTTTTGGGCTGAAATGTCTGTCATGTGTGTTCATGTTTAAATTATTTTTTGTCTCCTTTTGAAATGTTTGCCAGTTGATCTGAGTCATGCCTTTTTTTTTTGGTTGAACTGAAGACTAGGCTGTGCTTCATTTACTTTATTTTGTGATCTTGGCAGTCAATAGTTAGCAATCTAGCTGCCTCATGTCCTTGTTTTTGCAACTGAAGAATTTTTTTGACTGTGTTACCGTAGGGAAACCCCCTACGGTGTAATTTTCATTTTATAGAAAAAAAACAGAGAGTTCTTACATAAAATAAGAAAACAGAGCCTAAAGAGTCAAAACACCATGACTCACCCTTGAAAAGAGCAAAAAACTCGGCTATGGAAATACAAGGGAAATCCAATCAACAAGCTTCTGAACAAACGCCGGCTTGATTCTGTCTGATGCAGTAATAGGTGTTTTTTAGTACGAGGTCTCCAGCTAGCCAAAGACGGGGGTATGCTGTTAAAAATAAGGTCGTTGCGTTCCTTCCAGATGTTCCAAGCAACCGAAGCAAAAATCTCAAAGAAACCTGGTCCGACGAAGGAGGTGGCTGCCAAAGAGATGCGTTCCCTAACACTGACTGAAAGGTCGCAAGCAATGCCAATTTGATTCCAGCAGCTAGCAGTTGCAACTGAAGAATTTACTTGGTTTTTTCTCGATGGCTTCTTTTTTTTAGTGATAACCTAGTGGTCTTCTTTTTTGTCTGTTGTAACTGATGATGAAGCAAGGCAGATTATCTACTTGTCTGTTGATTTTCAAAAAGATTTTCTGAACAGCTTTGAGCACTAGTTATTATATTCAACAATTTAATTATAGTCAGCTTTTTAGGAATGTTCTGTTGCAATTCATTTCTTCATTGCATCTGGATAGATGTGGAAATATTCTGTTATATCTACAGCTTTCTGTTGCATCATGTGGAATTATCATTTGACTTTAGGTGTTATTAGCCAGTTTTTTTCCGTCGAATCTTTCCTGGAGTTCTGGCAGAGTAGTTGGTAGAGTCTAAAGACTATCGAGGCATGACGAATCTGTAAATCTCCATGTTTTTGTAACATTTGGTGCTATTGACATGCATCTTTGAATATAATTTCCACTTGATATCAACATAAGGGCTTGAAGAAGTGAAGCACAAGGTTACTCCCGTGAGCTACTAAAAGTATGATCGAACCTAGCTCAATATGCCGTCCATTTATTTTCCAGTTTCTGAAATTCTGTTTCTCTTCAGTGCATAGTTGCTTCATATGAAGGCAAGGAGGGGCATGAGAATCCTCTAGGGTAATTATTCTAGCAAGGAGATGGACGGCCTAACTGAAGCAGTATTTTCTTCAGTCCTAACACCTAATGTCTCAACTGCTGCGAATTGATGTTGACACTTGCCCTGATAAACTGACATATCAGTGTATCAGTGTCCACCAAGGTTCTCTGATAGACTGACATTCTTTTCAAAGCTTCAGGCAGGTATCTCCTTGGACTTCACTGTTATGTTGACATTCTTGTGCATTATGCTCTCTTTTCTGTACTAGAATTTCTTTCGGCATGTGGAACTGTTTATGAGTTTGGAAAGGTATGTTCTCCAAAGTTGATTCAATTCTTTTGAAATATCGACCTGCTATTATTTTTTTGTCATCGGTACACACTTGAGTAAATAGCCTGGCTGCATTTTTGTTAACCGTAATTTGTGGAGCAGCCTTCCTTTGAGTAAGACTTCTGATGAACTTCATTGTGAACTGGAACAGACACAGAATTTGCTTCATTTCTTGCTTTCCCTGCTGGAGTTTGCTCATTCAAATTTATACAGAACCCAGAAACTATTCTTGGCCTTTGGAACTGGGCACTGGGCAGAGAAATCCGTGCAGCTGCTACGGCAATATGTTTTTCCTGGGTGAATCTACGGTAGTGCTATTCCGAGCCCAGCCCAGCCCAGTCCATTCCCATTTCTCCTTAGAATACCCGGTTTTGCTAATCCTCGGGTGCCTGAGAATTTCTTAAGTCTCGGTCACCCAAAAAAATATGCATGAGTTGCACTTTCTGATAGAAATGTGCATTTGCACTTTTATGTCAGAAAAGTGCAACTCATTCCAATTGCACTTTTTTTTGAACTGCAGTTGCACTTTTCTGAGTCGACCGAGACTTAACGAATTCTCGGTCGACCGAGACGTAGACAAACCCTAGAATACCTAACCTGCCGCCGTCAAGACTCGCCGGCACTACCACTTTTTGCTCCTCTCAGCCGGTGGCCATGGCGGCGGCGACCGCACTAGCCGGAGAGGCGCCTCTCCACCGCGGCCTGCCGGATGAGATCGTCGTCTGGGAGATCCTCGTGCGCCTGCCCCCCAAAGCCCTCCTCTGCTGCCGCACCGTCTGCCGCGCCTGGCGCCACGCCACCTCCTCCCGCGGCTTCCTCCTCGCCTACCACGGCCACCAGCCCGCTCTCCCCATCCTTTACCAGCACTAATTCGACGCTGGCGCCGCCGTCAGCCAGACCCTAGACATCGTGCCTCTGGACCACCGGGCGGGGGCCGCCGCCGCCGACCAGCTCCGTTCCGTCGCCCGGCTGGGCTCCCACGACACCGACAACGGCATGCGTCTGGAGGCCTCCTGCAACGGCCTCCTCCTCCTCTCCACCGAAGGCGGCTCGCGCTTCTCCGGCGCCCTCTACTTCTCCGTCTGCAACCCGGCCACTCGCCAGTACGCTCCTCTCCCGTTGCTTCGTGGCTTCAGCCTTGGGGGGATGTACCCGCACCCTCCCACCGGCGAGTACCGGCTGCTGGTGTACCCCGGCACCCAAGATTGGTGCCACGTTTACACAGTGGGCTCCTGCCACCCGCCAAGGCCCATCGAGCGGCCGGAGCCGGAGGAGCTGATCCACGGGCTCGAAGCTGTCCTTTTCCGTGGCAACCTGCATTGGTACATAGAGCCAGAGGGTGAAATCAGCATGATAATTGTGTTCAACACCACGGCCGAGCTGTTCGGGCATTCCTGACGCTGCTGATCTGTTTGAGATGGATGGAATGCTTGGCATAGTCAGCTTTAATGATGCAGCGAAAACCATTGGTATCTGGATGACGCAGGACTACGGCAGCGAGGTGTGGGCCTTCAGATGCCGGGTTCAATTGCCGGTCGCAGAGCTCACCGTGGGGTTTGGGCTTCACTTATACTCGTATACGGTGGTTTTGTCTGGGGATGATAATGATGTGCTCATTCTGGTCCGATCGGGTGACTCGCTACTTCACATCGACAGCGGTGGCAAGTTGGTCGCCAGGTTCCCTAAAAAATTTCTCGGCACTACTCAGTTTCGCCTCAAACAAACTCTTGTTCAGCATAACTTCTTTCCGGCAATTGAGGGCTATGTTGTGAACACTTGGCCTTTCATCTCACCAGATGATTAACACTTATGTCTTCCATCCGAAGGCTGTTCAGTGTGGTGGTGCTTCTTAGTGGCCTAGCTGTTTGTATCCTTATGAGCTGCAATATGTATGAACTGTATCCACCACTAGCTTCTTTGTTGATGTATAAAAAGTTATGATCAAGAAAATCTGACTATTACATCGTTGGGTTACATTTCTCAATGTTCTTTTGGGCTGAAATGTCTGTCATGTGTGTTCATGCTAAAATCATTTTTGTCTCCTTTTGAAATGTTTGCCAGTTGATATGACTCGTGCCTTTTTTGTTGTTAAACTGAAGACTTGACTATGCTTTATTTACTTTATTTAGTGATCTTCCTAGCAGTCAATAGTTAGCAATCTAGCTGCCTCATGTCCTTGTTGTTGCAAACTGAAGAATTGACTTGACTTTTTCTCCATGGCCTCATTTTTTAGTGATAACCTAGTGGTCTTTCTTTTTGTCTGTTGTAACTGATGATCAAGCGAGGCAGATTATCTACTTCTCTGTTGATTTTCAAAAGGATTTTCTGAAGAGATTTGAGCACTAGTTATTATATTAAACGATTTAGTTATAGTCAGATTTTTAGGAATGTTCTGTTGCAATTCATTTCTTCTTGAATTCATTGCATCTGGATAGATGTGGAAATATCCTGTTATATTTACAGCTTTATGTAATTTCCACAAGCTACCAGAAATTCATGAAACTGAAGATGACCTGTAACAGGTCATTTTCCTACCATGGACAAAAACTTATGTTTCAATGTGGAGGACTGGTGGTATTATGAACAATACTAACTTCAGACGTTATGTTTTTTAGCACTATGATTTAAACCCTGATGAGTAGAGCTATGCCCCGAAATACTTAAACCAATGAAGAGGTGGTTCTCGGCATTCCATACCTTTTAGGTGCATGCACCTCTGAAGCCATGACACCTAAAATCTGAGCCGCGGCTCCCCAGACATGAGAGATTTCAGTTACAGGTTCACCGGAACGCTTGCCCGCAAGGGAAGCAACTATCCGGCTTCCTGGAACCAATTCTTTGGCTCTGAGCTCGAGGAAATGCGTGAAATCTTTCTTGAACTGCCGGGCATATGCTTGAGTAACCGCCAGGAGTCTTTCACGCCTGACACACTCATCGATGTCATACGCCGGGATATGGTTTATCCTGAAATCTTCAGGAGCATGGACCTCTAAATGATCAGATATTGAAGGGATGAAGGTTGTTGGAGGTGTGTCAAATTCACACCTTTGAGAGCCAATGAAGACTGTTGGATGAGCAGACGAGATGCAAGGAGCCACTAGGGAAGAGCCTCCCGTAGAATGACCCTGGTACAATACCAGTTACACAGACAGGCTCGTTGGTTTGCTGGAGCGCAACCAGGTTCTTCACCACCACGTTGAAGTCGTCTGGGAGATCATTAAGGAGTACACAGAGGTTCCAGAGATGGCTGCTGGAGCTGAAAAAAGTGGCTGCGGGTGGCCTCGACAGGGGCGGAGCCAGGAAAAATGGTCGCCGGGGTCAAAACACAACTAGCATTAATTCGCGGCTCACAGTAACTACAATATATGTTGTTGAAACTAACATAAGTACAAATAATAATTGCCAATGTTTCACAATAAATCAAATTTCGTTTACAAAACTAGTTACCTCTATTTTTCTTGGCCTCTACGATCTTTCATTTTCAGAAAGCGATCTATGACATCCTTAATTGGAATTGAATATAGAAGTCGTTGCTCCAAGAAGCAAATGATGCAATCATTCATGAAGTCATCGCCTATACGATTACGTAGCACGGTCTTCACTATCTTCATTGCTGAGAAACCCCTCTCGACTGATGCAGTGGCGACGGGTAGTACTAATACCAACTTGAGGAGCCGATATACCAAAGGAAAAGCTAGGTGTTTGTTTGTACTGACCATCAGCTTGGCAAGTGCAGAAATAGTTTTAAGACCAACAAATCTTTCATCTGCTCGCACATTATCAATGTAAAAAGGAAGCTCGTGAGCAAGATCCTTCACTTGTATGGAATCAAAGTCATCTGGATAAGACTTAGACAAATCCACCAAGCTCTCAACTTTGAAAGCATCAAAGGAATCTTTTGGACTGAATGCAGCCATGCGAGTAAGCAAATCTGAGTTTACCTCAGTGAAACGGTCACTGAACTCTCCGAGCTGCAAGTCAATAACAGGATTCAAGCAATCATATCTATAATGCTCATAGTTAGTGCGGTTGGTCTTTTTCCTTGGCCTATGCCTATCTATGTACTCTTCTTCCATGTCCAACTTCTGAATACCATGCTCTACACAAAATGAGTAAGTTCTCTCCAACAGAGATTCCCAACCATCATCTCTAATTTTCTGAAATTGTTTCTTAGTTAACTTCACTTCTACCATTGCCTCCAAGATGTCTTTATCTTTCCTCTGTAGAGACTTAGATAAAGCATTTGCATGTCCCAAGATGAGCAACATAAAATGCAAATGAAACACAAAGTCAAAATCATTGACATAATCTAAGAGACCACGAGCTTGACGCTTCTTTCCATCATTTGGGCCATCTTTTGAAACATACTTCAGCACTCCAATAACATCCGGGAACAAATTTTTAATGCTCAAAAGAGTTTTATAGTGAGAACCCCAACGTGTGTCACCTGCTCGCTGAAGAGATTGCTCTTGATTCAACCCCGTTCCAGTACTGAGTTGACCGGTCAACTCAGTACTGGAACGGGGTTGAATCAAGAGCAATCTCTTCAGCGAGCAGGTGACACACGTTGGGGTTCTCACTATAAAACTCTTTTGAGCATTAAAAATTTGTTCCCGGATGTTATTGGAGTGCTGAAGTATGTTTCAAAAGATGGCCCAAATGATGGAAAGAAGCGTCAAGCTCGTGGTCTCTTAGATTATGTCAATGATTTTGACTTTGTGTTTCATTTGCATTTTATGTTGCTCATCTTGGGACATGCAAATGCTTTATCTAAGTCTCTACAGAGGAAAGATAAAGACATCTTGGAGGCAATGGTAGAAGTGAAGTTAACTAAGAAACAATTTCAGAAAATTAGAGATGATGGTTGGGAATCTCTGTTGGAGAGAACTTACTCATTTTGTGTAGAGCATGGTATTCAGAAGTTGGACATGGAAGAAGAGTACATAGATAGGCATAGGCCAAGGAAAAAGACCAACCGCACTAACTATGAGCATTATAGATATGATTGCTTGAATCCTGTTATTGACTTGCAGCTCGGAGAGTTCAGTGACCGTTTCACTGAGGTAAACTCAGATTTGCTTACTCGCATGGCTGCATTCAGTCCAAAAGATTCCTTTGATGCTTTCAAAGTTGAGAGCTTGGTGGATTTGTCTAAGTCTTATCCAGATGACTTTGATTCCATACAAGTGAAGGATCTTGCTCACGAGCTTCCTTTTTACATTGATAATGTGCGAGCAGATGAAAGATTTGTTGGTCTTAAAACTATTTCTGCACTTGCCAAGCTGATGGTCAGTACAAACAAACACCTAGCTTTTCCTTTGGTATATCGGCTCCTCAAGTTGGTATTAGTACTACCCGTCGCCACTGCATCAGTCGAGAGGGGTTTCTCAGCAATGAAGATAGTGAAGACCGTGCTACGTAATCGTATAGGCGATGACTTCATGAATGATTGCATCATTTGCTTCTTGGAGCAACGACTTCTATATTCAATTCCAATTAAGGATGTCATAGATCGCTTTCTGAAAATGAAAGATCGTAGAGGCCAAGAAAAATAGAGGTAACTAGTTTTGTAAACGAAATTTGATTTATTGTGAAACATTGGCAATTATTATTTGTACTTATGTTAGTTTCAACAACATATATTGTAGTTACTGTGAGCCGCGAATTAATGCTAGTTGTGTTTTGACCCCGGCGACCATTTTTCCTGGCTCCGCCCCTGGGTCGAAGCAAGTGCAAAGTCAATGCATATACATCAGGAAGCCGAATAATAAACTAGCATTACATACGATCTGTAACTTATAACGCACTGCAGAGAAACAAAATGGCATTTTCTTTGTAGTTTTTTGTATAGGGAATAACCTATACCCTCAGCACAACTTCAGTATCATACTCAATTGCCTTGGGAAAGAAAGAGAAAAGGACAACATAATTGGATATGAAATAATCAAATGATTATTTAGCAGTTATATGTCTTTCAGATCAAGTTGAGTTTGATCTTGGATTTTGCAGAGATTTCACGGATTGGTGAGCGATACAAACTAGCAGCAGTTGTCACGTCATGCCTTGGTGAGCGATACAACCAAACTAACTCTTGGGTCTTTTGTACCCGCAGCTTGCCGAAGGCTATAGTGCTTTTCAGCGGTCTTCATAAATTCATCCATGACCTCTCCGAAATGCTGGACTATTAAGGGCTCGAATGCAGCTCTCACAGTGTTCGCTGTTCTGTTTGGGGTGATGAGCGAGCTGTCCATGCCGCTTGTAGGGTCGTGCACCCTCATCTCTGTGATTGAGAAGGAGCCCTCTTCTTGGATGATCTCTCTCAGCTCTTCACCGGAAGTTCCGTATGCCGGTACGTAGAAAGAATGAAGCTTTTCTTTGTCAATTAGACCCTATCAGTTATCCAAAAGTGAATTGTCAAATATTCGCATGGTTGTCACCAAATGACAAAATTGTTGAAAGTAAAGCCATGCATGTATGTACCTGTGAGGCCATGACACCTAAAATCTGAACTGTGCTTCCCCAGACATGACAGGTTTCAGTGACGGGTTCACCGGAACGCCTGCCCGCGAGGGAAACAACCATCTTGCCTCCTGGAACCAATTCTTTGGCCCTGAGCTGAAGGAAAAGTGTGAAATCTTTCTTGAACTGTTGTGCATAAGCTTGAGTAACAGCCGGGAGTCTTTCACGCCTGGCATGCTCATCGATGTCATACACCGGGATATGGTTTATCCTTAAATCTTCAGGAACCTGTACCTCTAAATGATCAGATATTCAGGGACTGAATGTTGTTGGAGTGGAGTGTCAGGATTCACACCTTTGAGAGCCAATGAAGGCTGTTGGATGAGCAGACGAGATGCAAGGAGCCACTAGGGAACAGCCTCCCGTAGAATGACCCTGGTACAATACCGGTTACACAGACAGGCTCGTTGGTTTGCTGGAGTGTAACCAGGTTCTTCACCACCACGTTGAAGTCGTTGTCAGGGAGATCATTAAGGAGCACAGAGAGTTCCGGAGGTGGCTGTTGGAACTGAAGAAAGTGGTCGCGGGCGGCCTCGACGGCCATCAACACCAGCGCCAGCGCGTTTGGGCCAGAGGAGCAGCCCAGGTCCGCGATCACCATCTTCCCGGGCAACGAGAAGGTGTCGGTGTTGCTGCATAAGTCGGCGACGGCCGCTTCTATCAGGGGCTTCATCCTGTTCTGCTCAGCACTCTGTAGTCCCACTTGTACTCGTTCAGAATCTAGTTAACTCTTTTTTTTTTGCAAATTCTTGTTTCTTATATTTCTTTACGTTGATAGCTTAATTTTCATTAGCAATATAGGTATATGATGAGCCGACTCTTGACAAGGCAGCCTTCAGAAGCCAAGTTTCAGGAGAATGGGCCACAGAAATAATAAACAAGAGAGAAGAAGATACCTGGAGACTGGAGTTTTGAGCGTAGCTAGTTTCGCCTTGCCCTTGGTTCATATGCAGCCTCTGTTGGGAATCCATGGCTCTGGTTGCAGCAGCGCTAGCTAACGTCAGAAGCCTTGAACCTACTTATGAGAGCAAGAGTACGAAGGCGATGTTGAGGATGTACTAGAAGTTCACGTCTTGTTTTCCGATGCTATCTGGGAATGTCTGTTCTGTTCTGGCAGGGTGAACATGCTGAATTCAACTCACCGATAGTGCCACGAAAGAGCTGAATTTAACCTTTCAGTGAGAATCAGAGGTTGCATACTCACAGTCAAAATAAACGGGAAGACCTCTTTTCTCACGTGCTGCGACCTCGAGAAGCTCGGGTTTGAAAAGGCAGCCTTCCACGAGAGAAACTCCAAACATTTGACTGGATACGGCACCAACAAGAGAATTTATGTGCCCGGAAGGATCTTGAATGTTATACTAGATCAATAAAAGGCAAAGGACATGGTTGATTATCGCTCTGGTTATTTCGTCCATCTTTCCCGGAGTCACGAAAAAATGTGTTGATTTCTATTGTTTTTGTAACATTTGGTGCATGCCATCGACATGCATATTTTGTGTTAGTCCTGCGTTTAATTAACCATATTATATGTACAAATGACTTCTCTCTTTTAATATGCATGGATGCTTATTACTACATCATTTTTTTCCTAACTAACTTTTATCGGATTTCTTCATCATGCATGCTGGCCAGAATTTTTTGTCTACATTGATGTCTAATAGTAAAAAAGATTGACAGTTGTGTTGCTTTATTTTCTGGGCTCAGCAGACACAACATTAGAATATTAGTATGTTCAGCCACCTCTTGCAAAACGAGTACTTTCTTGCCCCCAAGATTTCACACGTTCATTGGAAACGGCCTTCGATCAATTGTCATGCCGGCAAAATTCAGTCGCTCATCGTTAAGCGTCGATTGGATATGTCGACAATAAACGTTACAGTCGTTAGAAGAATTATGAAAATTACAATAAACCCGCCGCTTCAACTCATCAAACGGCGGTATAACATGCATGTGTAATCCTAATAAGTTTGCCCTTCAACATGTTTTCAAAATATTTTATCGCATTTCGCCACGTCAAAGCTACACTTGACGTTTTCGTACCGATTTTGTCGAATTGGCTTCTGGTTGTCACATATAGGGTTTGGCCTTAATTGGCCAACAAATTCGGTAGATCATATGTTGTCTGAATTCAACCTTTCAGGGAGAATGAGAGGTTGTGTTGCCAGTCAAAATCAATGGGAAGACCACGGGGACAATCCTTACTCACATTTGCGACTGAGGATGACAACTTTAAAAAGGCAGCCTTTTAGACAAGAGAATCTCCAAACATTTGACTGAAAACGTCATCAAAAAGAGGCTTAATTTATGTGCCGGTAAAGACCTTTAATGTTATACTAGTCAACAAAAGACAAGGACTATTGAGCCGGAGTTTAGAGACTACCGGGCCACGAAAAACCTGCTAATTTATATTGTTTTGTGACATTTGGTGCATGCTATATATTGACATGCATATTCTGCGGTAGTCTTACCTTTAATTAAACCATATTATATGTACAATGAGTTCTCTCTTTTAATATGCACATATGTTTATTATTACTACATCATTTTTGGAACTAACATTTTTGAGAATGCTTCGCCATGCTGGCCAGAAATTTTAGTCTACATCCACGTTTACGAGTAAAAAAGATTGCGAACTTTCTTCCTCTCAAGACTTAGCAGTTAGCACGTTCATTAGCCTTACCAGCGTGTTCGGCAACCTCTGGCCAAATGAGAGCTTTCTTTCCCTCAAGACTTAGCGTGTTCATTGGGAACGGACTTTTATCAATTGTCATGTCGGTAAAACTCAATCGTGCATTGCTAAGCGTCGATTGGATCTGACAACAAAAAACATTACATTTGTTAGTCGCCTGAGAGAAAGAATTATGAAACTTGCAGTAAGTCCACCGCTTCAACTCATCAAACAACGGTATATCATGTATAATCATGCCAGTTTGTCCTTCGACATGGCATCAAATATTTTATCGCATTTCACCACGTCAAAGTTGCACTTGGCTTTCTCTTACAGATGTTGTTGAATCAGCTTAAGATCGTCACATATATAGGGTTTGGCCATAGTCGGTCAAACAAAGTCCATAGAGCAAACGTCGGCTTCCTCGTCCGACTCCACGATATAATCTAAAGTGGGCACACGGTTTGTGGCCAAGACGATGAGTCTCTCTCACCTCGTTGTTCCTACTCTCCTGGATCAAATCCACATGTAATACTTGAGCGACTAAAAGGAACTCAAAGCCTTCCGTCAGATAGAATAACACCATAGCATCGGTTTTTAATATGTCTAAACCTGTTGAATTAATCGGTCACAGATTTTTCAGACTGTTTGCCTAAACGATGTTAGATGGGATAGTTTAATCAACATCAATGTTTATTACTCCCTCGATCCATAAAGTGTCGGGGCTTTAATTCAATTTTCAAATTTGAACTAAATTCCCAAAACTTTTTTAAGGATTGGAGGGAGTAGTAAAAACGTGGGAGCGCCTACAGGACGCGGTACGCGGAGGGAGCGAAGCTCCGCGTACCCGCCTCCTCCTTCTTCCTCCTCCTTCTTCCTCCTCCGCGATCGACCTGGGCCGCGGCCCACCGACCTCCTCCTTCTTCCTCCCGACCCCGCAGCTCTCCTTCTTCCTCCCCGACCCGCCCGCTGCCGCCGGCCTAACCGCCTGCTCCCGCCCCCCGCGCTCGGCGCCGCTGCCGCGCCGCCTCCGCGCCCCGCCCTGCTCCAGCCGCCCCCTCCGCCGGTCCGCCGCCGCCCGGCCGGCCATCCCTCTAAACCCCCCACCCCCACAAAAGCTCGTCGCCGGCGAGCACCCCCACCCCCCCTCGTTAAGTTTCTCCTCGCCGGCCGCCTTCTCCGCCGCAGCGGCGTCGCCGGCGCCGCCTCGGCTTGAGATTTCATCCTCGACGTCGCCTTCTCCGCCGCGCGTCCGCGCCGGCGTCGCCGGCGACGTCTCGGCCTGGCCGCGTCGTGCTCGTGTTCGTGCTGCGCGTCGTGCTCGTGCTGCGCGTCTCTTCTTCCTCCGTCGACCCTGACGCTGTGGTGGCCCGGCCCACTAAGGGGGTACGCGGAGCTAAGCTCGCATCGCGGTACGCGATGTATAGGTTTTACCTAAAAACGTTTGACAATTGTGTTGCTTTTTAGGGAGCCTGTGATTGAGATGGGCCTTTCCAGTGGGCCCCACGTGTGCCATCCATAGGCCACACTGGGCCTTATCTGGTTGTTGGATCCCAGAAAAAAACCTGGGCTTTGGCGTGAAGGCTTTTTCGTCTTAGGACCAGCCAGGCAGGCTAACCGCCGTCCCCTTTGGTCCGCCGCCGCCGCCGCCTCGCTCCGTCGCCTCCGCCGGCCATGGCTCTCCGCCGCGCCGTCGGATCCCTCGCCATTCGCTCCCAAGCCTACCTCCGCCGCACCGCCCCCTTGCCTTCTTCCGCGCCCCTGCCTTCCTTCCGCCGCCCGATCATCGTCCCCTTCCGGTCCTTCGCCGCTCCGCCTCAGCAGGTCTCTCTCTTCCCTCCCTCCCTCCCTCCCTCCCGCCCTCTGCTGCTCTAGGCTAGCTTTCCTCCTCCTTCCTTCTTCTCGCCGTCGCTAACCTCGTCGCCTGTGGCTCGTGGTCACAAGGTCAAGCCCGCCAAGGACGACGACGACGCCGAGCCCAGGATCAACAACGACATCACCGCTCCCTTCCTCAGGCTCGTCACCGACCAAGGTAGGGATGGCGCACGCTCTGCTCACACACACGCACCTCCATTCACCCGTCAGATGCTCAACATTTCAGTTTCGCAGGGCATAGTGTTGTCCCCAGGCATGAAGCTCTTCAGCAAGCTGCTAGGATGGGCTTGGACTTGGTTGAGGTACACTATACTCCATAATCTGTTTTTGAGGTGCCCAAGTGTTGGCCTCATTTGATAATGTATTTCCTTCTACTCTGAGGTATCCAGTTGTTGGCATTTAGGACGAGTGGGAAATGGCTGCATTTCTCATGCTTATAAATCTTGTCGCCGTGCAGGTCCACAGGAAATCTGACCCTCCTGTTTGCAAGATCATGGATTTCCACAAAGAGAAGTATAACAAAGACGTCAAGGAGAAAGAACGATTGAAAACTAAGGTGTGTATGATACTTAACCTCCGCGCTACTGGAGTTGAGTTGAATGTTTAGAGAAGAGACGTGTTCAGTAATTGTGTGAGAACATAGAATTCGGTTTGTTAGTTTGTGTAAAAAAGAAACAGCCTGATTGATAACTAGCAATTTATCAAGTTACTGCTCACTGTATTGATAGTATCTCTTATTAGACACAAGATGAACGGTTGGATTTCTGTGAAAAGAACGCCATCTTGTTAGGTGGATAGCTGTAGGCATATTATGTTCATATTCAACACTTGGGATATTTATTACTGAAGGGTCTTCTTGTCACTGAATGAAAATGCGCAGTACTTCTGCCGTATTGAGGCACTTGGTTGGGTAATCAAGGCTTGATTGTGGTTTCTGTGGTGTCTTTTGGGATCTAGTTAGTTAGGGGGTTATTTCTAGTTACTGGAATATTTTACTGTTGCATCATAGAAAGATGCTTTGGACTTGACTGTTAACGTCAAAATCAGAAATATTAAGTGCTTTTGAAAAGTAATGGCAATGGTAAATGTGGCCACAAACACTTTGAGCAAGGTTTATAGTACTTCTGCACAATATCTACTTCCATTTTATAGTGATTTTGCATAAGTCACAATAATGCGCACCTCAAATGGGCTTTGACTTCACATCTGAATGATAATAGCATCTCCCTCTCCTTATGTTGTTTCTGATCTTCTGCAGTCTGCTATTGTCTTACGTGGTGGGGATAACAAAGAAGTGCGGTTTAAGGCGAAGACAGTGAGTTTTCTTTGTTGTTTTATATTTTTTGTTAACTGTAGCATATCATCTTTCGTATCTTTTTTTTTCTGATATGGAAAGCATGCTTGATTGCTATCTGAAGAGGAAACGGTAGGAACTTTTTTCTTCTTTTATTTTGGTAGCTGATACATGGCAGAAATAGTGACTGCTCTATCATAACTCGATGAGGAATGCATGCTTGATTGCTACCTTGTAGCTAGAGTATGTGCTTGCTCGGACCGCCCCATGCTTGTTTTCTATTTTCTTGGATCCACGTAGTTGAGCTCAGCCCTTTTCTAAATTATAGAGCCTTTAAAAAGTCCCAGCAGATATATATTGTGTTCAGTATAGAGGTCTTGTGCCATATATGCATTTGAGGAACATAAATTATTGCTCGCAGGAAATAAAAGACTTGAAGGTGAAAGCAGATGCAATTACCAGACTAATGGAGCGTGGTTACAGGGTGAAGGTAAGCTCGGGCTCACATTCATTTTTAGTTCATTCTGTATGGTTCTGCTAATGTTAAATGACAACCCAAGGAATTGCTAAAAACTCCTTTTTCTTACTTCGATTCACTTAGTTAAGTTTTATTACCGAGCAATAGATTTTATCTATATGGCTTTCTACTTAAACCATCTAGAAAAGGGGAAACCAAACAGTGTGAAATGATTAGAAGGCTTCTGTGGACCTGGAACCCAATGGTTATGAAAGCTCTTGTGATTTTAGAGGCAGAACATTGCTGAAGAGTAGTAACTCATAAGCTCCATGTATCGGTGTTGACTGCTGACACTGTTGAATAGAGTATGATTCATGCTGTGTGTGCATGGATGTTGCCGTAAGAAATGTTGCCTTGGAGTCTTGAAAGTATCCATGGTTGTGGGGAAAGTTTTAATCTGGCGTTTAGATTGTGAGTCGTATATGCTATGTTGAGTTCAGGTCAATTCCTAAATGGAGTCACGTTGGTGTCATGTTATAGCTTGATCCTGGGATCTCTGTATATAGGCTTACTTTATTCTACCTCGATGACATGGCTTGTTTGTTATGGTTGTATGTAGGTTGTCTCTTTTGTGCCTAGGCATCAACCTGTTAACTATTTTCGCTGGGTTTCTGTGCATATATCCAATACCAGCTTGAACTTCATTTCTACCTGAGGTGACAGCACAACCTTTGAACTGCGAACCAACATCCATATATCCAAAATCTGCTTAACCTAGATTTTTGTTACGGTCTATTAAAACTTCATCTTTTACGTCGCGGGTACCTTCCTCGGTACATAGGTGGTGCTAAGGGGACTGGGACCAAAACAATTAGTTGCCCCCATAGGGCTCTCAATTTATTATATGCGGAGTGTAATTTCAACAAGAGATACATTGTATTTCCACTCAAACATCAATATGTCTTAAATATCTTGAACGTATACTTTGAAAAACTTGACGGTGCTCCTATTTGGCAGTGCATGGCGATGCCCGCAGGCAACGAAGTAGAAGATCTAGGCGGACCACTATCTCGGTTATTAGGACTGGTGAGTACTATGCTCCTTATTGTTTCCCTTTCCCATTAATTAAATGCTATTCAATTCAATTTAAGAACTGCTGTGCATGAGAGTAAAGTTTTGTCTCTTTCTATAATTTCCACCAATTGAACAGATTCAAGATGTGTGCATTGTAGAAAGTGGGCCACATTTGGACTCCAAGCACGCATATGTTATTGTCCGGCATGTGAAGTTTGCAACCAAGAAAGGTGGAAAGAAGGCTAGCAAGGCCATGGAAGACGCAGGGAAAGGTACCCCCCACAGTGCTGCCTCTGAATCGCCAACCACTGCTACAGATAGCGGGGACGTGACAAGTGAATATGGTTTGGAAGCTGACAAGACGCCCACCCATGAATCTTCCATGCAAAGGGAAGGGCCAGACAGAGGCTTCAGAAGGGAGTTAAACTCCAACCCGGGCAACAACCGCGAAAACACACACAGCATGAATGCCGGAGGGAACAGGATGAACCCTGGCCAGGGAGGACCGCAATCATCACCAGGAAAGCGAGATATGGCACCGAGCAGACCAACAGGTACGCTAGCCGTAGACAGCAGCCCGGAGGCAGTGTCGATAACCAAGGACGATTACCGCCACAAGACCCGAGAAGAAGTGAAAACGAAGGCCGGCATCGGTTCAACGAGAACCAAAGGCCTTTGGAACAGCCCAACCAGCCACCGCCGCTTCCAAGATTCAGCCAAGGAGGCAGATCGCCACCACCACCACAAGACCCAAGGAGAAACGAGAGAGGAAGCCACATGCCACCGAGTAATAGCAACCAGCGGCAGTTCCAGCAACCGAATAACCAGAGCGCCGAACCGGCAGCAGGTCGCGAGGCGGGGAATCCTGCTTCACCAGCCAGGAGTATGGGCGTCTTCAGTAGTCGGACGCCAGCCACGCCCGAGGTCAAGAAGACAGATGGCGCGCCTGCTGGCAAGCCCGCGGCCACCAAGAGCTTTGGGATCTTTAGCTCGCCTAAAAGGGGATCTGGCAGTAAAAGCTCGTGAGAATGTTTCTGAAAGAGAAATTTTGTGGTGTATCTGCGGGAGGGGACATTCTATTGTTACCTTGTGAGGAAGGATTTTTGGTGGCATCGATCTATTGAGAATGTTTCTGATGTTCCGGTGGCTGCTGCTTCTTTCTAATCGGCCTCTGTGCATTTGGTATGACTTGGGCAGTGCATGAATTGGTGATAGCCAAACTGTTTGTTGGACTTGGTCACGCTCCACGTTGCTCGGTTCAGTGGCGCAGGCTCTAGAAATTCTCCACCATTAGAAGAAACTCCACAGCTGGCAAGATAATTCCTCAGAGTATTTTTACTCAATAAAATATAAAGTGTCCAGATAGGCATGAGAGTCGGGTTCTAAGGCTAATCCAGTGACTAAGCTCTCAGTTAACCTAGAGCTCGCAATTTCCCATCAGATCAAATGAAACGAACATAAACTGAAACAATTAATACTGAATCAGTTATCTATTAAGATTGATTTTACTATTGTGTTGCGTAGTTCTGTTTTTTTTTTGTGGGCGTGTGTGTGCTTCATGCCATATGTTTTCTTGACTAGATTCTGTATTGGTGTGTTCTCCATAATATCTACTGTATCATTTTGGAAGATTTCTCCGCTATTCTATCTCAGGGTTAAGTTCATTATGTAACGAAGCTGCATTTGCCTAGAACCGAAAATAACAGATCAGCTTGCTTGTAGTATCAGATCAGTTATGCGTTAAGCTTGCATGCATTCTCTCACCATTTGTCTTGTGACGATGTCCATGCACAATGTGATTCCTCTGCGAACAGTAAGCTATTTTTTGCATTGGCATTTTGGCGTCCTAACGAATAATAGGCCGTGGTCCCTTGTATTCTTGGGTGGTCCCTTGTATTCTTGGACCATTTCTATTTGTTATTGCGCTTGCATTCTTGCATTATTCTGGCCTTTGTATTCTTGGACCCTTGAAATAGACCAGGCATGGAGTGTGAAGCAAGCAAGTGAAGAGCAACAAACCCTCTGGCTGCAACTAGTGTAGATATACAACTGACATATGTATGGCAAAATACATGGGCGGTTGTTTTCGTACCCAGGTTTTACTATGTTGATCGATGATCCCTAGTAAGGTAGACGGGAAAACGCATAATCAATGGATCAATTGCCCCCTTACAGAGAAAAGGCAGTCGTAGAAAATACGTGCGTGGCCCCCGACGCCGTTGCACTGCTGGGTTTCTTCCCGGTTGCGCTGCATGTTCGCATTCATCGTTTCAGTCCAAAAATTCGCAGGCGCCGGTGAGCGCAGCACGCACGCACCTTCACGGCGGCACCGGCACGCACGCCGCTACCCACTGCGTCGACCGTCGAATCGCCGATGCGGTACATCGGCCACCGACCGGTCTCTGGCAGTGTTCGTTTCTCGTCCTCGTCCACCGAAGATCGGTAGAAAAAAAAGCAAGCAGCTCGGAGGGAGAGAGGCCACGCTCCCAGACTCATGAGTGAACTCGAATCGGGCTACAGGCGGAGAGCCCAGCAATACCTCCAACCTACCGAGCTGCTGCCCCCCATTAGGCTAGGGTAACGAGCTCACGCCACTGAGCTCAGCGAGAATACATGTCCCAAGCCCTAATTTAAGCTGCGTTCCGCTGTGTTCCTAGTCCGAGGTGGGACAAAAAAAAGTCGTTCTCGTAGCGTAGCGTTCTGCGCATCGAGGCTCGCTCGTTCAGCCCGAGTGGTGCGTGCGCGGGATGCGGCCCAGATAGAGCGCAACATTAGGCTAGATTTCACGAGCTCACCGGCCCACGAGTAAACCGGTCCATGTAACCAACCCGAAGCTCAACTGACTCGCTGGTGTACGCTCAAAAAAAAAAAACTGACTCGCTGGTCGCTACGACGCCTCCTCCAACGAGGAAGACGCCGGTAACCCTCCTCCGCGGCCCCGGCCCCGGCCCCTCACCCACCGTAGGGATGCAGCCAAGGCCTCCTTCATCCTCGCCTTCCGTGCGCGCCGCTCCTCAGACGCCCGCGCCGCCGCCTCCTCCGAGCCAGTAAGCCCCGTGCGAAATTGAAAATTCTCTAGGGTATCCATTGTAGGGACTCGGATTGGTGGGGAGGTCGTTGATTTGGGCATTACTTGCTGGATTTCCTTGTTTGCGCCTACTGGATTTGGACTTATGATGTCGTGGCCACTGAGTAGGACTATGATGATATGCTAGAGCTTGAGCTAGTTGGAATATTTGGTTTTTTTTTTTAGAACAAAGGCCAAAAGCCCAGACGTTAAATTAATAACACCCCGAACGGCGACAGAGATACAAGGTGTTGAACCCAACTTACAGCACACACTACACACAGAAAATAAAAGGACAACCGAGGAACCTACAGCGACAGGCGCAAAACCGAGGGCACGACCACCAAGAGCTAAGCCGAAGAGGATGAGCACTAGCAAGACGGGCAAAATTATCGGGCCGGAGCTCACCCTAGAGCTCGGGCACACCAACACAGCTTGCACACCGCCGCGAGAAACCACACCGTTGTAGGCAGCATCACCGGGAACATCACCGCCATCAGACGCACACCACCGCTGCCAAGCTCAACAAGGAAAGTCCAGCTATAGGAACCGAGTGTGGATAGAAAGCTCCAAGCTTTGCCAGAGAAAGTCCGACGCAAGTCACACAAACTCCGGAGAACCACACGCCGTGAGCTCCAAGGCGGCATCTTCAAGAAGATCGCGACGCTGGAGTGCCGCCACCGCCCAATCCGAGGATTTTGGGTTTTCACCCGGAGTGCACAGGAGGACCAAGAGCAGCCGCAACGATGCCTTCAAGAAGAGAACGACATCCATGGATGTCGCCGCCGCGGCTCGGAGGACCCGAGCGAGGGTTTCCCCTCGGCATGCTCTCAGTGTCTCCTACAGGGGAGGAAACACCGCCAAAGCGGTAGCCACACCACTGCCACGGAGTGCCGCTCGCCGACAACCACGCCGTCCTCATGACCGTGGACGTCAGCCAACACCAGAACCATCGGCTCGCCCACCAACCGACTGGTTCCCGCCTTCCAGGGCCGCCGCCCCGGCGTCTTGACTCCTCGCGCCGTCGAAACTGAGTGAGAGCGGAGAACCCCATGGCTGCATCTTCCTGCTAGATCAAGGGCCTGCAGCCCCGCGGCTGCAAGAGCCGCCAGATCGAGAATGGGCGCATCTGGGCTCGCCAGGGCCTGGGGCCCCTGCCCCGGCCCAAGAGCGCGAGGTGGCCGGAGAAGTGTCGCGGCCGCACTGCCCATCCACCCGTCTCGAGCCTTCACAGCAGAAGCCGCAGGCTGCGTCGCCGCCAGCCAGAGCCGACCATGGCCGCGCCGCCCGACGAGCAGACAAAGGGGAATCCACCGCCACCAGCCCACCTGGAGGGGCTTCGCCGCCGCCAAAGACCGGCCCGAGAGTCAAGCCGCGCCGCCGGGCGAAGGACTCAGACCGCACCGCCGCAAGCCACGGCCGCCCCGCGAGGCCTCCCAAGCGCGCGGGTGAAGGAGATCCCGCCGCCACCGGCACCGCGTGGGCTTTGCCCGACGGCTCCCGCCGGCGGTGGCAAGGGCGGGGAAGGAGGTGGAGGGGCGCGGGGCGGCGGCGCTAGGGTTCTGCCCCTGTCACCCGCGGGGGGCAAGCAGGAGCGTCTCTTTTCGTTTCTTCCGGTCAGTTGGAATATTTGGTCGAAACAATACTTGACGCATAATAGTTTAGCACCACAAAGGGTCAGTCTTGAGCTGATTCTAATGGTGTCAAGGAGATTGTTATCAAACTTCGAAATGATGAATAACCAGACCAACTTACAGGAAATTTACACATCAAAAGTTAAATGAAACAACTCCCACTAGTGAAAGAGGTAAGCCGAGGCTTGTATCCAAGGTATTTCTGCTGCAATGAACTGGGGTTTGTTGAATATGATTGCCAGGTTCTTATCAAAGCACTTGCACGTTTAAATTTTAATCTCTGATCTTTCGTGTTTAGCCCTTGGGCATGTAATAAATCTGCCCGTGCCACAATTGGTGCTTCTAGTGTTGTCGGCGCTGGACTTCTATTGCCTGAAGATGTGTCGAGTTTTGGTGGCCAGCGATTCAGCTAAGCCCGGGGTTTAATGGAATCATGATGCTTCATGTCCAAAAAATATATATATGCAAGTACTTAGCTATAAAGCAGCTTTCTCTCAACCAGAACGAAATCTTGCAAAATCCATTAAATAAAGAAGCTTCTCAAGAACATAATCGGTGAAACCGGATCAAGCCCCAACACAAGATGACATCACATGTCTATTGCAAACAGCAACAGTATACCTGCAAGAATCCAACAACTTCATTTATAAAGAGACAGAGACAATAAATAGTAAGCATAGTATAGCACAATTTTTTTTTTGATAGAAAAGATATTTGGTGTTCATCCCATGGAGCACACAAATAATTTTCGTACTGAAAAAGAAGGATGTAATGCAAGTTTGTTAATACACATGGACTAGTAGGAAAAGTTGAAACCATTACATTTTCTGTAGTTAACCGACTGTAGTATATCTAGTTGAAATTACATGGTAGATGGTATAGAGGAGCACGAAATAGTAGAGATGAAAAGATAGAGATAGCACTTTGAGCTTTCTTAAACTAAAACACCATCGAAGAAAAGTTTACCTTTTCATCTGATTGGATCGACTGCCATCATATGACCACCGGGGATGCCAGAAAAAAAAAGCCAAATTAAGACAAGCGTTTGAAGCTTAGCTTACAATGAAGTTATATTGATTAGATACAAGTGCTCGAAGCTTTGGATGTTTACATCTCCTTTTGGAGGCATCTAAACCGACTCTGTCTAGCTGACACCAACACAAATATTTTTGGAGCTAGTTGTACTATGACAGCTCAATTATTTGCTATCTTTTACCTTTGACAAACCAGGTACTCTGACATACTACTTGATCCCTAGCTAGCTGCTGCTATACTAGTCATTCTTTGAAGTTAAACTTCTAACCGTATTTTTGGCTGGTTACATGCATGATATTTGGCGCACAGGTGGGCATCGGTGGCAGCACAAATTCGGCGTATGGGTGGGCGTCGGTGGCAGCGCGGCTGGGCGTGGGCGGTTTTTCTTTTTTCTTACGGCTAATTACAAGTTGATGGGCCTAATTCTAGACGCTAGCTGTCCTATCCAGCGTTAGATCAAATCATACTGTCCCTCTCACAGGACTAGTAAAAGGTAATGTAAAAGACGCCATATAGGTAGTCCAGATCTTTTGGTTCAATATTTAATTTTATCTGATCTAGCCGCTAAAATATATGCTTTGGTGATGAGGTTTAATTATAGGGTCTTTACACATAATTAATCAACCAGAAATAACTGACATGTGTTCTTGGTGGAAACTGTAATGCAAGTTTGATAATGCACATGGATTAGTAGGAAAAGTTGAAACCATTACATTTTCTGTAGTTATCAGACAGTACTTTATCTGGTTGAAATTACATGGTAGATGGTATAGAGGACCACAAAATAGTAGAGATGACAAGCTAGACATAGCACTTTGAGCTTTCTTAAACTAAAACACCATTGAAGAGAAAATTACCTCTTCTGCTGATTGGCTCGACTGCCATGACCACCGGGGATACAAGGGAAATGGAGCCTAATTAAGACAACGCATATATTTTTAATTAAAATTAGTGTGTGACATATTAACATGGAAGTATTTTAGAACATAATGGCAGTGGAGCTTACCGGTTTTTGGTAGGAGGACAACTCATGCTGGAGGCTGGATATGAGTTGAGTTCGTGCTGCAGTCGACGAGGCTGTGATGTCCTACAATGATAAAAAAATCTTACAGTTATGGATGCAAAATATTGTTGAAGGGATATTTACTACAAGCAAAGGCTTAGCCGAACCAAACACTTGCCGTGTACAATATTTTTTTAATACTCCCTTTGATACATATTAATTATCGCTGAATCGGATTTATCTAGACATCATACATCGGATTTAGCAACAAGTAATATGGATTGGATGGAGTAACATGTTTTCCCAATGCATACTATATCATATTGAATGAGTGGAGAGTTTATGTTCCAGAAATCCATACCTCGTTTAACATTGAGCCTATCTTCAGCGTTTCGACAATTTCCTGTATGGAAGGCCTTTTAGACTCTCTTAACTTTGTACACCGTAGTGCAGTCTGGATGCACAGTTTGAATTGATCAATGGAATCGGTATCTAATGACTGGTACTTCGACTCCATGTATCCATCTTTCAGATTGCGTACCTACCAGATTAATGATTAATGAGGATTTTAAGTGTGACGCTACAGTAGTAGACATAACCATTCCCTTCTAATCGTCAAGAACATTTGCCTTACCATGGAGATTAATTCTACGCCAAAGTGGTTTGCAATTGATGGTTCATTTTCCTTTCCTGTCGCGATCTGCATGATTAAGAGACCTAACCTGTATATGTCTGACTGTAACGAGAATTTTATCCTCTCTAAATTTTCTGGAGCCATGTATGCCCTGACGCACAGTAAAAATAAATTTTGTAAAATTAAGTGACTAATGCAACTTAATTTACCATGTGAAAAACTTAGAGATACATGATTCAAGGAGATTACATTTCTCGTAGAGAATATTCTAAACGATCCCCGGATAGCTTGTCAAACAGATTCGATACACCAACATCTGAAAGTTTAGGCACCATATATGATGTATCCAATAATATGTCTTGAGGGGCAAGAGGAGTACCAGCAATAGGTACGTCTAACCCTGTATGCAGGAAATGCAGCCCCTCACAAATGCCCCTAATTATTCTGAAGCGCGCATTCCAATCAAGTTGGCATGGTCCATCTGTACAATTGAATAATTGGTGCTTTAGAAACGTGAGGGTTTTACCGGTTATGTAAGATACGCACCCTATTAATGATTGTCAGTACACCCTAATATTTGGTTTATGGTATTTTTACCAGATCAATAATAAATAATAAACCACAAATAAACAAATATAAACTTCTAAGAGAAAATATGCAAAAGCTGGCTAGGCGAAATCGACTGTCATAATCCATTGTAGTGCCAAACACATATCACTTCTCGACGCTGCCAACAGAAGCCTCAGTGCTGCACTCCCCTACTCTGTGAAGCGGCCACATCCCAATGCAGTTCACGCCGAGTCACAGTGCCTCCAATCGCTGAGCATCGGGCTCAAGTGCACATTCCACGCACATTGGGGAGTGGGGATCACTGTTTTGGAAATGCGTGGCTATGATGGGTCTTCACCACATTCATCTCCGGGACGTCTTGTCCACAATTGCCACCCACATCGACTACGAGCTGTCGTCTGATCTAAGCTCGTTGTCACGCGCACTAGTGCCCGATGGCTGCCTCCATGAGGTGTAGCCGTGCATTCTTGCCGACCAGTCGACCTTGTGTTTCATGGATCAAAACCTCAAGATCCTTATATGGAAAATGTGAGGTCTTAACGCGCGAGGGAGATGCAAGGGCATCCGATCCTTGATCAACTCTGACAGATGCCTGAATAGTTTCTTTCCAAGAAACAAAGATGGAGTTATTTATTTGTCTGTAGTCTTAGAGGCTCTAGACGCTGACTTTGATGAGTAAGTCGACCTTCCCATGAATGGCACACGTGGTGGTATCTTACTTAGGCCTTGTTTGGTACTAGAGTATTTTAGGGGATTGGTGGAGATTATCCCGGTCAAACCCGTAAATCCCCACATATACCAAAACATCGTTTGGTTCTAGTGTATTGGACAGGTATTATCCCCACATTTCCCCACAAATCCCCAAACTCTAGTGCATTTTTCTCAATACTCAATCCACTGCCCCTACCTAGTGGATTGGATCCCCAATCCCCTAGGGGATTGGGTGAAGTTTGGGGTTTCACCCAATCCACTAGAGTATTATCCCCACCAATCCCCTAAAATACTCTAGTACCAAACAAGGTCTCATGTGGAGAGCAGAGAGGTTTCTATAACCGACTCATTGTTCCCCAAAAACACGCTAACGACAAAGATCATCATGAACGAGGTCACCCTGTCACAACAGAGCATGGATGGGATAACACTGTGCAGGGGTCACGTTTTGCCCCACTACTAACCCTAGCCGTCGCCTTTGATCTTCTCCTTGTCGATGTTGGGCAAAGCCCGAGCGGGGGATGATAGCGGCGGCGAGGCATTCCTCCATCGTGTTTCTAATGCGGTCGCGACGAAGTCTCGTGCGGGTTCCTTGGCCTTTTCTCGCGCGTTCGGTCCTAGTACGGCGGCGAGAATATCTGGAGGGGTGGCTCACCCCGGTGGTGTGGCTCGGTGCTCCACCGGCCATGGTCATCGTCCTTCTTTCTAGCGCCTTGGCGGCGGCTGACGCTTCAGCTTCGGTATATCGCGAGGGGATGGGATGGTCCCCTCCCCCCACACACATTCCTGCTTGTGGAGGTCTTGGACGACTATGGTGGTGTCGCGTCGTTGTGTCTGTTACAGCAAGGTCGGCATGATCTGGCCCATCGGCTTCTATTGAAGGTGGGGAAGAGGAGGCGCGATTGCCGGTGAAAAATGAGCCCACTTTGGTCATCGAATACAATGACGGCATCTATACGCCATTACCCTTATGAAGGCACCGTAATTGCAGCTCTGGTCTCCTTACTTGTGCCATCCCGGGTAAACCCTAGATCCGGGTCATCCGAATCTAACGATGGCGACGCCCGACGCCATTCTCCCAGTGGAGGGAATCGTTTTTGAGCATGCTGGAGGGGTCAGGAGGTGGAGCAGTGTGGTATCTACTGCATCGACGATGACGGGTCTCGGCGGCGTGGCGTTGCGGGGTCTCGGCAGAGGAAGCGTGCAAGGCGGTGTTGTTGTCATGCATCGTGGTGGCGTCGCCGGCGAGAGGGTTCCCGTTATTTATTTAGCCTGTTTTCAATGTCTTTCTTCAGGATGGTGAGACTGCGGCTACATCCAGAAGTCAGAATAAGTTCCTCCCTGCCTTATCCTCGCTCTGGTGGGGCGTCTAGCACCGGCGGAGGTCGCGTGGAGTTGTGTGTCCGGCGGATCTCCAGGGAGTCAGAATAAGGTCCTCCCATGTAGGGTTGAAAATGATAAGGAAACTTTCCGGCTGTTTCCGTAGAAAAAGGAAATGAAGAGCAAAATATGGAAACGAAAACGACATTTTGCGGAAACAAAACGGAAACGACATATTCAAAAAGGGAAATGACAAAGGAAACGATTTAGCAGTTTCCGGCGGAAGCGGAAACGAAACGGAAAATTCCGGAAATATAAATACGGAAACTTTCCGCATGACTAGTACACGCTGGATTTATAGCAACCCAAGACCCAGGTGCAAACTGAGGCATGCCTATATCACTAGTTAGATCCATTAGTTAGGTCCATTAGCATACATTTTAATAAGACTATATTTTGTTAGCAAACTAAGTGTGTTAGTGTCTATGTGAAACTATTTTGTGAATTTTTGTGCGTGTCGAAGTGTTAAACTATGTGTGTGGTACTTCACGTTAAACTGTCACTGGTCGAGATTGTGAACAATTCTTGTCTTGTTAGCAACTTATATTTATATTTTGGGAGTATGCAGCAACATATTATACCGCTATTGTGTTCCGGCAAATATCCGCTTTCGTATCGTATCCGTTTCATATTCATTTCCGGTGATTTCCGATTCCGTATTCGTTTCCGGGGTTTCCGATTTCGTTTCCGATTCCGGCAAGACGAAAGGAAATGAAAACGATAATTCATGTTTCCTTTCGTTTCCGTTCCGTTTTCAACCCTACTCCCATGGTCTAGGGTATCACCAATTTTCCTATCTTTTTGTGCAACGTATGGAGTGTATGTGTACTTCAACAACAAAAAACAGAGGATGTACCATCAATCCCTTATACGCACCATAGATATACTTGTCAAGGCTTCCACTGTTGGCATACTCGTGGCATAGGTATGCTTCTACATCCTGTGTAAGAATGTATCTTCCGTTGTGGCTGACCACTTTCATCGTCTTTCCATAGGAAAAGCCAATTAAGCGCAATACATTTTCGTGCTCAACCTGCATGAGATTGCCAAATTCATTCCGAAACACATTAATATCAGGAGCTGCCAGGTAACATCCACCGAACCTCTTCACGGATATCTCTTCCCCAGATCGAAGTATACCCTGTTTAACTTTTCTTATTAATACATGGTAATAAAGTGACATTCCAGCAACAATGGAAACAGAAGATGAGACATGGTTGAAGGAAGAGCAATACCTTAAAAACTGTTGCAAATGCAGGTTCAGAAACTATCCGTTCCACTGAGAAATCGTTCGTAATTTCACGCAGAAACTCTAATGGGAGTTCTTCTGGTCTAAAAAAATTCCATCCACCTAAGGGCAAGCTCGACGTTTCGCAGCACGTAAAAGTGGATCCCGTTTCATAGTCATTCCCTTCACCTAAGAACAAGGTCAGCAAATGGCATGAGTTGAAACCGTTTGCAGATTCTGTTTCATAGTTTAGTGCACAGAAAGCCTGTAATTCATTGGGTATCCAACCTGTTTCGACCTAATTAAACTGCATACTGAGTGGTCACACTCATATGTAGCGCAAAGACTAGAAATAAGCTATGAAAGAAATCATTTTAGAGTAGCACGTACTAACCTGGATAAGGCGGTGTCTCTGGGTAAAGGTAAAATGATCCATCGTCGAACTATAAACACCATGATGTATAAAGCTTAGATAACAAAACACAAATTGGTTATTGAAGATGAAGATAAATAATAAATTGTGCTATTTGATCCTGAAACTTGGTCGATGGTCAAATATATGCAACTAATCTGTAGAAGGACATGTCTCTCGTAATAAACGGAATTAATGGCCATACCTGTGAGTCATTTTCCTTATTTTCAACATTACTCAGTCTACAAACAATGTCATTTATACTGGGCCGTTTACATGGGTCCCCCTGCGTGCACTCTACTGCGATCTCAATACAAGTCCTCGCTTGTTTGCAATTTGCTTCAAGCGATGTATAAGCCGGTATCTTCTGTAATCTTTTCCTCCAAGTACTGTGTACCTTCAAAAAAGAGATAAACGCACTGGTAGTAACTAAACTTGCGCGAGATGAGTGAATTGGTCACTTAACTCGCAAAATGTGAAAACCCATCACTCAACTCGTCCGAGATGAGTAAATTGGTCATGAATCGTCTCTTACACGGTTTTTTCTGTCCATGTGGCATCCGAAGTGGGGTCAGGAGACATCAGCCATGTATAGTTTTGTAGAAAGAACCCTATCGTAAGTTATATAACTCCCAGTCCCGTCTGTTGAACCAACTAATAGTTTAAAAACTCGTTCGAGGTGGTGATTCGAACTCGAGAATTCGTGTTGATATTTGTTCCCGTTCTAGAATCAGCCACATCTTCGGTCTTGGGTGGCTAATGAAGTTGGTTGTACTCCAAGCTCACAAAAGTTCAAACCCTTTGTTTGACGTCATGGTTGTGTGTAGTGATTCTAAGTTTTAAGTTTGGGGAAATTTTTGCTTTGTCAAACTAGTTTTTTTCCCATTTTACTTTTTCCACTTTAATTTTGACATTTTGCTTTTGCCATGACATTTCCCGGTAACACATCATTTTTTCCATCTGTGGGGCAAAAACCGAAAGGTCAAAATTTAGAGTGGTAAAAACAAAATGGACAAAAACTAGTGTGGCAAAAACAAAAAATTCCCTTAAGTTTGAATCTCCGATGCACAATCTTTATTGTGATCTATCTGAGTGCGTACATGCCTCCATTGTACTTGGTGATTTATACATTCATGCAATAGTCAACGTACCAACTTCATTTCAACGAGCTCTGCTTATCGTGCACAATTTGTTGGGTCCCTATCATGCTCCTTCAAGAAAATCATCTGAAGATCCCCCCCCCCCCCCCCCCAAATGGCCGTTTTTTTGCCTGGTTGGCGGTTAAGAACCGCCTGTGGACCTCTGATCCTCTTGCAATTCGGGGGGGGGGGGGGGTCTCACCAGCCCACTTGCCAGCTTTGTCAAACGGAATCTGGACACATCCTCTTCGAATGCAGATACTCCAAGCAAATTTGGGCTGCTGCAGTCTCCTGGCTCTCTTGCCCCTCCCTTGTGCAATGCATGGTAACGGGCATGCCGATGCTTATTCATTATTGCCATGCCATCTCCGTCTCCCCTTGCAACTCTTTCAAAGGACTTAAGTCAGCGATCATCCTTATCACTTGAGAAATATAGAAGGAACGGAATGAGAGGTTGGTTAACAAAAAATCCACTATGCAAATGGTTCTCATGCAGAAGATCAGAGAAGAGGGCACATGCTGGATTATGGCCGGTGAGAAGAAGCTGTCTGAGATTACAGGAAATTAGTTTTTTTTAGTTTCGTTAACTTGCCTCTTGACAAACTGTTTGCTTCTCCTATATCAATATAACAGCTAATCTTTTGGCCCATTTCAAAAAAAAAAAATTATGAGACTAGTTTTGTTTCCATTAATAAGTCACTTTACCTGTGATTCTAAGTTACCCTTGCATAATAGCCTTCTTTACTTTATGTCATGCATGATTATATGGGACTTTGTGTGTTATAATTTTTTAATGTGGCACACTTTGGAGAGTAGATTTGGAACCCGTTCTACATGGAGCTCATTTTCTTGAAAAAAATCGAAAATGACATTTTTGAGTTTAAAAAAATCACGAAAACAATTACAGATGTAGATAGTGTCGAGATCTACAAGCGTGCAAAATTTACCTTAAAATTCCTAGTATTTTGGATGTACAAAAGACAAATCAGGAAAATTTCAAAATTTTAGAACTGTGTATTGTTCACCACCGAGATCCACCCATTTTTTTTTTGCAGCCCAAAATACGACGATTTTGGAGTTAAAAATTTGCACGATTGTAGATATCGACAATATCTACATCCGATTTTTTTATCGTTTCTTGGAAACCTAAAAATATCGATTTTGAATTTTTAAAAAAGGGCACCATGTAGCGCGGGCTCCATTTTAGGTTTTCGCACTTGACCATTCTTATTGTGTAAGCCCATGTAAGAGGATGAATTTGGGTATGTGAACAATTTTTTCTGCCTAATGAAAGATCTTTTCATCCCTTTATACCAGTTTATAGTTGTCAGATCGGATGGCTAACAGCATCTGACTTAGAAATAGTTAGTCAGCCTCAGAAATATAGAATGGAACATTTTCTTTCCGCATGAAGCAACTTGGGAAGGAAAAGGCAAATCGGCAAGACACAGTAAAATTGCAGAGAAAATAATTTGATCCCGGAGTAGTAACTGAACAACTAGGGTCAAAATATAGAGAAGGAAACTATTCTTACATGCTCGATACATTCATGGTCATCCATACCAGAAATATGATTCCAGTAGTCCATTCCAGTCAATATCCACTTAATTGTAACACCCAGGCTAAATATGTCAAACTTTTCTGAGAACAATTTCCTGTCTATGTACTCTGGTGGCAAGAATCCACTGCATGAATGATAAAACTAAAATCAGAGTAAGTAAAATCAAATATCTGGTAATAAATATGTGTTCAGATTAGACAATAATCTTACCGTGTCCCCAGAGGAGTATCTATCAACTCCGTGCAACCTTCCCGCAATAGCCGTGATATACCTAGATCCGCTATTCTCGGCATCATTTTCTCGTCTAGCAATATATTATCCGGCTTTAGATCACAATGCATAGTAGAAAGCTCATGAAGATATTTTAAACCACGACATGTCCCCTGGATTATTTGGAAGCGTGTGTGCCAATTAAGATGATACTCTTTACCTGCAAGGACAAACATAAGTAATCCGAAAATTCAAATTTGCAAGCTGAATAACACACTTGTCTACGTAGATAACCAACATACCAGAAATATACTTGCCAAGTCCTCCATGGGGCATGAACTCAAGGCAGAGTGCCATGTGTATTTCTTCAGCGAGTACCATTTTGCCTTCAAACATTTGTAAAGTAGACGTAATTTCATCACAGAAACCTACTAACTGCACAACGTTCTGGTTCTTGAGCCCCTTAAGGTGTCGAAGTTCATTTCTAAATTGCTTGTCATAATCACTCGACTGTATGAAACGGAACATTTTTATGGCAACCTCTCTTCCATCTTTAAGCACTCCCTGTTGGACGGGACGACGTGCAAACTTTAGCGACACGTACTTGTAGTATGGTTTAAGCTTATAGTAGTATTACGGTTGAAATGTATAAAAGCGTAAGTATCCAATTTATTAGTTAAGTCGGCATTTTCGTCCAATCAATTTACTTTATTTTAGGCTGAACAGTGGTTACCCCACTACTTATATTTTTGTATTATTCTCAATAAAAGTTATGTAAAAAAGAAGGGAGATAAACAATAGAAAGAAAGCTAGACCATACAAAAATACTTACGTTGGAGCACATGGGTACCAGCACACCCGATATTAAGAATAAATTAGTAATACATAAAAGTTCAAATATTTCAAAACTTTCATTCAGGCAAACATAATCAAGTATAGTATCCGTATAAAAATATTCATCAGAGAATAACTTTAAATGTAACATTGGTCAAAGATTTTGCCAAAAAGACACTATATACACACTATATTCATCATAGATTTGTCTTTTTGTCTTGAATTTAATGAGAATCATTTCCTAGCCAAACTTTTAATACAAGTACAATACTTAATCATCTTTGAGCACATAAAAGATTTGGAATTTTTTGACCTTTTATGAATCAATTTTTTTACATATATCAGGAGCACGGGTACTCGAGAGCCAATAGTACTTGTCTCTGGACCATATAGTTAGAAGCCAAGATTCAGATTGGAGTGACTCCAGCTTTCGAAGTCCTTACTGCTTCCTGGTAGCACTATGAACCAGGAGTTTGATCTCGTCCTTAAATTTCTTTCTACATCTATAGTCTTGGAGGTACACCCCAATAGGGGTCCGGACCCCAAAAAAAGAGCACCTCCAATTTAAAAACTGTCTGGCACCGTCGAGGCCAACCCGTACTTGGGGCCAGCTCGGTGGCGCCGGACAACGTCCAGAAGTGTCTGCATGAAACATCAGACAGGTGGGCCTATATTGCCGTCCGCACACCGGTCACGTCTGTTTCAATGACGCCCAACCTTCTCGTCTTTCGAGGCGGCGCTGCCACGACGACGTGGCAGAGCTATGACTCCCCCATGTGTCGCCGGCATTTGCTCCGACGCCCACCCAATCGTGTTTTCTGTCCATGCCACCGTTTCCCGTCGATTCCTCCTCAATTTCCCCCCACGACTCCATCTATCAATGAAGTGCACAATACCAGCGGGAAACACTTATGCAAGTCACTATGCATGTAATTGCCAAATGTCCAACCTTCGGGCCCACGCTTCTTCTAATATCACACTTAGTGGGAGTAACATAGGTAACATGCATGGCACCCAAGTAATAAGATGATGTGACAGCTAACTAATGAGACATGAACAAATAGAGTAATATATTATGTTAGCGTCACATAACGCTTTCCAAGAAAAGATGAGTATACTATAAAATAAATGAGACAGTCTATGATACTACAACCTCTATGTTATTTTGCACTATGGAGATACTAACATAGACTAGTAACATATGCAACATATGCATGTTACCACTCTAATTAAGGTACTCCCCACTATGACTAGCCTAAGTGAACAATTCGCTGCTGAGTAGACCGCCCACACCAAAATTAATCGCGCTCATGGACCAACATTGTGACGTTCTGGGCTAGAGCTCAATAGGATTGGCACGATATCAACAAGTTGCACCATCTATTTCCGAAACGCATCTCGAAAAAACTCTGATGTTCAACGTGCTTGGCTCAGAGCAATTCTGGGATGGGTGAGCGCCCGAAAATCCTTCCCGGGTGCGCACGAGGAGTACAAAGTGCGCATAAAAAACTAGTGTTAATCTGTGGGGCCAATCTAAACATCCTATACAGCTGCCCGGCATAACAGCCGTCGGCCCAGGCCCATGGGTGGCCCGGGCTATTACATTTGTTATCAAAGTTGACCCTCGCGATTACACGGGCGTGTGCGAGTCAGGGGCGCAGACATGTGCGACATGTGCCGGCACTGGACCACAGACGGGTGCCAAGAGGAGAAGTTCATGTACTGGGGTGGAGCGACGAAGGGGTCGGTCTTCTAAGAGGAAGAACGTGACGCCAAAATCCTTCCCCGATGCGCATGAGTGAGAACAAAGTGCGTAAGAGACTAGTATTGATCTGTGGGCCAATCAAAAAATTCTAGAAAGCTTCCTGGCGTAATAGCCGCCGGTCCGATGGTGGGCCGGGGTCTTAAACATACACATCCCACCGCAGTGGGTTATCCGTAAGCGAGCAAGGGTCTATCAAACTATGGATGCAACTTTGTCCGAATCTAGGCCTGAATTTGCCAGTAAGCAGGGGTGTGCCGTAACCCGAACGGCGAATCATTTCCATTATTAAAAGAATTAAATAAACTTCTCGGGCGTCGCTGGGCACCACTTCCATTATGTCAGACATGTGTCCGGCACCCACACAAACCGGACACAATTTAATGGCGTTGGACAGAATTCTAAGATGCATGGAGTTACTTATAATAATCATCTCCATGAAAAATGACAGCTGGATGCAGTTCGTCGGACTCAGAATGAGGCCATGTATAGCAGATGATTGCGGTGTCCAGATGGAAAGATGTGCCGACAACAAATAACAGCAAAAGTACAGTGATAGAAAATACAGTATGTGTTTTAGCTTTTTACAAACCCACGGAATCACACGTAACACAATCATAATAGCTAATAGTACTACTATTTTGCAACAACAATGAGTTCCAAAATCGAGTGTGGTATTTTGGAGGCCAAGTTTCATTGAGCTAGCTAGCTTTTGTAGAATTCCAAAATCGATACTTTTATGTTTTAGAAACTTCGAAACAAAAATTTTAACTGTAGATAATGTCGAGATCTATCAGTGTGCAAAATCTTAATGAAAAATTCTTTATGTTTTGATCTGGGAAAAAAGACAAATATGTAGGTCTGGATCGGTGAAGAGTGCATGGTTTCGAAAAAATGCCATATTTATCATTTTGTGTAGTCTAAACTAATGTGAATTTTGTATTACAAATTTGCACAGCAATAGATCACGACATTATCTATAGGTAGAATTTTCGTTTCAAACTTTTGGAAACATAGTGCGTAGATTTTTTGTTTCAAATTTTTAGAAACATAAAAATGCAGATTTCTATTTATGAAATACCGAGCTCCATTAAGCTCCTCCAAATGGAATTGCGGATGCAAAGAGGAAGAGTACCTCGTACACATCCGCAGACGCACCATAACCAAGCAACCGGTATTCGGCGAAATCGTCTGTAATCTCCTTTAACAATTGGATTGATAACTTCGCTGGCTCACCACGCAAACCTTCCGACTTGCTATCCATGGTTGTTCCTGTACACAAACTCCATTTCAGCAAGAGCATCAACATGTGTTCTTAAGAAGATGTAACTTGTACAAAAATCAGTACGAGGAAACCTTACTTCCTTGTCCTCTCCTCTTCCACTAGCCCTTTCAGAATCTTGTAACGACAAATCTAAACGGACGGATCTAAGCGTAGTTTGTAGCTTATGCAAGTAAAAGATGTGGTGAGGAGAACACATCAGAGCCAGCAGAGCTACATAATACAAGAAACAGATGTGGTGAGGTGATGCGCGCTACATGCAGAGCCATCAGAAAATTGATTGCGCGGAAGTTTGTAAGAGCAACAACCATGGATATGAGAAGGTGTGAAGGCTCTTACCTGGAGAAGACGACCAGCAGTGCATTGGCATTGGTCCGGCTAAGAATGAGCAGTTGACCTTATAACAGGGATGGGATCGATATGAGAACTGAGATCGAGCTGATTGATTAAAGAAGTGTGGCTATTACTCCCTCCGTACGTTCGGAATTAGTTTACTCATGTTTGTCCAAATATGGATGTATCTAGACATATTTTAGTGTGTAGATATATCCATGTTTGAACAAACATGTGTCAACTAATTCCGAACGGATGGACTAGTTTAGAGCTCACGGCAGCCCAGATATATGGGTATCTTGCAATTTTTTACTTGACTCACATCGTTCCAATCAGAGTTTATGGTTGCAGACTTGCAGTGGAGCGGTGGATCTAGAAATTTATGAAAGGGTATGGCTGGCCATGTGAGTCACTGCATCGGGACGTGATGGATCGCGGCTCAATAACTCTATCCTAAGCTTGACTCACATGATATCTCTCCTGGCTGGCCAGCGGCCTATGGATCGTGGGCTCGTCGTGGAGCCGACCGAGGCAGCCGATCTCAAATTGATACGATCGTTTCGACAAGATCGCGAAATTCCGGAGCAAAGCTGATCGATTCACGTGCTGGACCAGAACAACGTGTAGTACTCTTGATTTTTTTATTAGAAAAACAGGTGACCTCCCCCGGCCCCATTATATTAATGAAACCATCAGGTTCATACTGATTACAGAGATTGTTACCCAAAAGGACTAGATACTAGGAAATGCTGTAAAGCAGAAGTACTAAAGTTCAGGAAGCCACTCACGGCAAGCAACTAAAAACTACTGCAAAAGCACTAGACAGGCCAAAAACACGGCTCAGCAGCCAGAGAAGAACTAGTCGACCAAGCGAGGCGCAGATCCTAGTAGCAGCGCCCTGGCGATCTTCGGAGAGTCGAGAGCCGAGCCCATGGTCGAAGTAGGGGTCCTCCAGGTCCCCTCTCCAGCAAGCTTCTTCATGTCCGGGGATTTTGGCTCCTCCGGGCGATCACCAGCGAACGAACTAAGTTTGGAAATCTTCGTCTTCATTAGTTTTAGCCACTCTCCAGCATGGGGAAGGCTTTCAGGATCTTATTCACCATCTGACAGAACAATCCAGCCCTCGCTTTCATTTGTTACGTGAAGATCAGATCCCAGTTCCTCAAAGAATTTAGAATCAGCCTCCACACTTGAGCAATGCCAATCCAAGATTGACCATCAAAGATTAGTCCATTTCCGATTCTCCAAATACTCCACAAAGCACAAGCACAAACAACATTAAGGACAGCATGTTTTTTATTTGCAAGCCAAAACCTGGCAAAAGATATATATCCTTGATTTAGATCTACATCAAAGAACAAAGCAATCTCTTGCCAAACTAGTTTGGCTACAATGCAGTCAAAGAAAAGATGATGAACCGATACATTTTCAGAGCAGAAAACACAATCTTCAGGTTTATTCATTTTCCTTTTTTTCAAGTTGTCCCTCGTCACGAGTTTGTTATGTGCAAGAAGCCAGAGAAAAATATGGACTCTCGGGGGGATGTGGAGCTTCCAAACGGCGGGGATATGCTCGAGTTTAATCCAGCCAAAATTAATGATGGCATAATGAGAACAGGAGTATACTCCTTTCTGCTCATATTGTCAGATCATCGCATCCTCTTCACTAGACAGGGAGATGCTGGCAGCGATTTCCCTAATCTCATACCAAAGTTGCATCAGTTCAGGCGAGAAATTTCTCCTGAAAGTTAGTCTAAGCTCATTTCCATCCCAAATTTTATCTACCGTTTTCTCCTGATCATTACAAATAGCATAAATCTAAAAAAACTGGACAGCTAGAGGAGAGGAACTGAACTAGGTGTCCTCCCAGAAACGGACCTTAGCCCAATTTCCAATCTTCCATCTATACCCAAATCTCAGAGACTTAACCGCCCACATGATCCCTTTCCAAACTGAGAGGAATTGGTGGTTTTGCTACATAAGATGTTTGGGTTTTTTGTGTCGTACTTGTTATCTACTAGGGTTCTCCAGATTTTTCCTTCATATGTAATATATCTCTTTACCCAGGAACTAAGCAGGCAAAGATTCACCTCTCCTAAATTAGGGATGCCAAGGACCCCCGTACTCTTTTTTCTTACAAACCAACTTCCAGTTGGCAAGGTGAATCTTTTTGTTCCCTTCAAAATCATTCCAAAGAAAGTTGGCCATTTGTGAGTTTATTAACTCCAAGACCCATTTGGGAAATTTGAAGAAAGACAAAAGGTAAACAGGAATGCTCGCAATGCAAGTCCTGATGAGAATTACCCTAGTTGCGTAGTACTCGATATCCATGGGCCTCAATATTGTACAACCGGCTTTGTTTGTGTTGTATTGTAATAGGCAAAGGGCGAGTGCGGTGGGACGTGTGGGTTCCTCTAGCCCAGTGTACGTGCCTTCTGTGTTTGTTTGTTTAGCAACCAAGTGTGCAAGCCCAATACATGTCAACTACATATGTACATAGTTATGGTACACCAATAATTTTAAGACACAAATTTCTATTTCCAGACGTATCAGTTAATTATAAAAATATTATATATTGATTGTGTAAAATAAAGTATAAAAGCTATAAAACATAAAGTAAGTCTAATTATAGATTAAATAAAAAGTAGTCCATATTAAAAAGGAATTATTTTTTGTACTTTTTATCCCGGTGATATGAATTTCATATTTTGGTGTGTTGATTGTTGTGTTCCGTCGATTTTTCAAAAAAAATATAGATTGGTGGAATTTGGAGAGTTTGATGTAGAGTTTACCGAAATGTCGGTGCAAAATGAAGCGACATATATTTTGGAGAGTTATCCAAATAGAGATATGGACAGTCAAATATTTGAAAATCAGAATACTTAATCCAATGCAAAATTATGCTCCGTGACACTTCACTCATAATCTAATTTGTATTTTCGATGCAATTTGCATTAGTCTTTGGATAGAAATCACACAAATGTATATCATTCTTCAATATGCTATCCAGAAAAAAAAAGGATCAAATCTTTAATAAAAACAAAGTTTTCATCAGAATAGAAAAAACTTAGAGATGCTTTAAGTGTTTCATTTTGAATTTTGCTATTAATAGAATAAATCGCACTTTTACCGATCACAAGAACATGACCGTGATGACATATAAAATTTAAAATACCGTGGCAGCGCACAGGCATTAATCATGGAAAAAAATATAGCGTGCATACTGTTCAACTAGACGTGATGGATCGTGGCTTAATAACTATATCCTAACTTTTTTTTTGGACATTCTACGCCCACAGGCATACATTACTTGTATTGAGTACAGATACAGAGACGGCACGAATTTCAACATAAAACTAGCCGAAAACAAACGATTAAACTGCTGGAAACCGCCATCCCCGTCACTAATTTAGCTCAGAAGTCGTGGCTGTTAATTTAGCATGCTGTATTGGTTATTTTTGTTACGTAATTATGACTGTTCTTGTTGGGAAGTGAAAATTTACTTTAGTTTCTCATTCAGTTCTGCGTAATGGTAGTGATGTCTAATGATAATAAAAAACGAGTTACACTGTTGCTGACACTCTGATTGTTGTACTTTATAAATGACACTATGACAATTGCTGCTCTGAAGATTGATGAGAAGTAGCCATGCGCTCGACAATGTGCAAGGCCCAGCTCATCCCAGAAGATGAAACTGAAATGTTTATGGAGGATCCTAAGATTGATATCTAAACTGTGGAACTGCTAGTGAAAGTATATGTGTAAGCTAGATGTGCAGTGTGTGTGTCCACAATATGCAGGCTAGCCATATTGATGTTTTAAGCTGTGTGTGCGCTCCGTCTAAATAATGTATGATAATTGTTCTGTGGAACGCTGGAATTAGGCACGCAAACTCACATGAAAAGTTTCTTCTTGTTCCAGGTATTACATGAGATTCTAATTGTTCTTGCCCTTGTATTCTTGTACCAAGAAAGGCTTGATAATAATATTTTGTATCAGTAATTTATCTATACAAAGTCTTTTGCCCGCAACTAGATCTTCGCAGCTAGTTCCTCCGTCTTGCTAAAACGTTTTATATTACGAGACCGAGGGATGAATTGATTTGTACCATTGCTATCACTTGCTCACATCCAACCACAACCCTCGATAAATCGGCATGTTCCCCGTCAAAAATTGCACGTCAGCAAAATTAAAATGAAGTACCAGGCATGGAGTGTGAAGCAAGCAAGTGAAGAGCAACAGACCCTCTAGCTGCAACTAGTGTTTTTTTTAGCTATAAAATGGTCGTATCCACCACCCGAATAGATAGAAAGAGTTGACCCAGTTTATAAGGAAAACCGGGTCCAAAAACCATACAATCTGTACAAAAGAATGACACAAACGAAGCGACCCGTCGTCCACACGATCCAAGTCGACAAACGCCACAACACACACCACCCGCTCCGGGGCCGCCGCCCCGGCGTAACAACCAGATCGACCTTCGCATTGCCCGAAAGCGATCCAGTCATGGTCGACGAACCCTCTGCCCACGCAGTCTTCATCCAGGTTGCCACCAAAACCACCATGTACCGGGGCCGCCGCCCCGGAGAAGCAACCAGATCGACCTTCGCATTCCCCGAAGATGATCCAGTCAGGTCGACGAACCCTCTGTCCGCGCAGTCTCCATCCAGGTCGCCACCCAGACCCCCGCTAGACAACTGCTCTGCCTCATAGAACCGTCGTAGCGTGGGAGACCGAGGCCGCCGCCTCGACGTCCACCACCCTCCGGGGCCACCGCCCCGACGTCCGCCACCCACGACCACACGCCCATTTTGCACATCCGCGCCGCGAAACCGTCGCACCACGCAGGCCAAGAGCTCCAAAGCGGCGGCTCCAACAAGGTAGTGACGAGATCGTCACCGCCGCCCGCTCCCGAAGAGCTAGATTTTCACCCGGAGCTCTTGGAACCACACGCGTTAGTCGAGGTCGAAAAGCTCCACAACGACGCAATCAAGAAGGAGAACGACGCCCGAGGGCGCCGCCGTCGTTAGCACCGACCGAAGTTCGTGCGGCTTTCGCCCGGAGTTCAACCCGTCCGCAAAGCTTCGGGAGCCGCAGGATGGCGTCCTGGTCGTGTCGTCAACCGCCGAGCTCCACCGCGTGCCACTGCCGCCGCGGCACCTCTTTCCACGGCAGCTGGCATGCACTCTGTGCCTGTACCGCCAAAGCAGCCGCAGGTCCGGGGCCGCCGCCCCGGCTTGCCTCCGCGGCCTCCGCGCCGGCGCCACCTCCTTCCTCTTCCTCCTCGGCGTCGGGCATGACACCTGCAGCCCTCACCTCCGCCTCCGCCCTCACGGAAGACCTCCTCCGGTGCCTCCACCTCCGCCGTCGCCCTGCACCGTCCGCTCGCCCACCTGCGACGCGCCACATCCAGCTCGCCACCCGCCGGGCCCGCCAGGCCCAGATCGAGCCTAGCGAGGCCCAGACCGCGAGCGCGAGCGCCGCCCGGACGAGTCCCTCGGCTTCGATGGCGCCCACCGCGTCTCACCTCCACCAGAAGTCCCCGCCGGCCATCCTCTTCACCCGATCCCGCCGGCTCGGCATCCCAGCCCCGGCCGCCGCCGCCCCCACGGGCCGGCCCTCCACCTCCAAGCGAAGACCACCCCCGTCCACCATTTTTTGGCAGCGGGGAGCGCCGCCACCGCCACGGCCGAAGCCGGCGACGGCAGCGGCAGAGGGGCGCCGAACTGGGAGCGGTCTCCGGCGGCGCGATTTGTTTCCCCTAGCGCCGCTGGGGGTGCGGCGCGAGGGGTAGATATACAACGGACATAGATGAGCCTGCTTCCTTCATCGGGAGTTCGGGACTAACAATGTTGTGGAATTTCCGGCAAATAAATGTGCCTGCGTCCAAGGGCACACGCTTTGGTTTGGATGATTCATGTCAAGATTGGGTGAGTGATGATTATGCAGGTTTATGTGAAATTCCGATCGATGGGGGCGAAGAAGGCAAGGCCAAGGTCTTTTCAGCTGAAACCTCCGATTCTGTGCAACCGCCGTGAGTGCTCCTAGGACTGGCGTGGCTTCTGCTCCTCCTGCACTGTACTAGATGGTTGCTGACCCGAGAGTGCGGTGCCTAATGAGCAATGCCAATATAATGAGGAGAAGAGGTTGTACATAAAAAAGGCAGTCGTAGGAAATACGTACGTGCCCCGCAACGCCGCGCACTGCCGGGTATTTTCACGGCTGCACCACCTTCCCGGCTACGCTGCACGTTCTCATCCACCATTGTTTCGGCCAACAAATTCGCAGGCGCCGCGCTGCATGCAGAGGCACGAACCTTCACGGCGGCACCCGCACGCAGCAGCAACGACGCGCGCACTGCGCTGAATCGCTGATGCGGTACATCAGCCACCGCGGTCTGCAGCAGTGTCCGATCCTGTCCAATGGCCGTCCTCCCCTCCGCCGAAGAAGATGATAAAAAGCAGCTCGGAGGGAGAGAGGCCACGCTCCCGACTCATGAGTGAACTCAAATGAGTTTCCGGGCTACAGGCGGAGAGCCCAGCAATACCTCCAACCTACCGAGCTGCTGCCCCCATTAGGCTAGGGTACGAGCTCACGCCACTAAGCTCGGCGAGAATACATGTCCCCGAGCCCTAATTTAAGCTGCGTTCCGCTGAAACAATGCGAAAACGCTTCCTATCGAACGTGCGAGCGCTCGCACGATTCTATCCGCGCGTCTCGTGCCGTCTGTGTGAGTCCATCTCCCCTTTTTATTTTCAGCCTCATCTATTCCCTTTCCTTATCGGTATCATTTGGAGAACCGGCCGCCGCCGCTGCGCCAACCCACTTTGCGCCCAGCAATCCCGCCCGCCGCCGCCGCTGGCGACCGCTCCCCGACCCGGCGTCCTCCTCCCCACACCCCCGAGAGCCCCCAGAGCCGGGGCCGTGCCCGGAATGGACCGTGGCGGCGCCGTTGCGGAGGGAGCTGGTACGTGTGCCGTTGAGAAGTGCGGCAGCGCTCTTGCTGATCGGCGCTAGCAAGCTGAGCGACCTCATCGCGCACATTGAGACCTCCTGTGCCATGCTTGCCTCCGGCATCGATCTGCTTGACCAGGCCGCCGCCGTCGAAGCCGCTCGCAGGACCCATCTGCGTCGCCCGAAGGACTGTCGGACGTTTGTGCGGAGTCCTCTTACCACCACCGCTGCGTACCTGCAGATCGATCTGTTCCGGCTCACAGCCCCATGGTGGTCATGGTACTCATGGATCGTGTGCGGCGGCAACCTGCAGCGGGCCGTCGGCTCCCTCGTCCGGGAACCCTGCGGAGCGATCGATCCCTACTTCCTCAAGGTCACGTCTTCCTTCCAATTTACATGCATATTCCTTCGCTTATGCTCACTACTGTATGTGTCTGTCTATGTGCCAATGCCATCAGTATAATAGCCCTCCTAATTACCAATGCTTGCAGCAATAATTGAGCTTCTTTGGCTCCATCGATAAATGTAGCTAGCCAATCACTCTTCTTCTTCTCATTCCTTTTTCTATTTTTTACCCTGCGGCATAAACTCTAGATTTTGAATTGATTATATACTAATACGCAGCTCCATTCATACGCACCTCTTTTGCTGCCTGCCACCACTCACATTTCCTTTCCGCATTTCGATGGGCAGCAAGATGCTCAGACCGGATAAATGGAATGTGTGTTGTTTGATACCGACGGAAAGGTCATAGAGTTACATAAGGCCGTTATATCTATAGTTATGTGTTTGTCAGAATAGTAAGCAGTGATGAGTTCGTTTTTGGAGAAAGAGTTTCCCTATGCTGTTTGTGTCAAAATGTATCTGGGCACCATATATCACTTGCACTGGGTTATATGTTTGAATGTTCAAAAAACTGAGAACAAGTACTATGATTCCTTTCTCAGAGAGGTCTGAAGATCCATGTTTCTCACTATGTAGCCTCTTATGGTTGAAAAATTACAATATTAATTACAGTAATAACAACGAGCAGTTGTTCGACTTTATCTGATGAAGGAAAATATATGATAGTGGCATATGTGTATATTCAACTTCAAGAGGTATATTGTCATGCTGTCATATGATTGCTTTCACGACATGGAGTAATACTTTTAAGTTGCGACTCGTAGCCATGTTGTGTACTTGGTAGATTATTCGTACCACCTAATTCATGTTTGTCTATGATCTGTACTCTTTTCCTCACCGTTACGTATTAATGAAACCTTTATCTAGTCGTCGAATTTGAAGCTTGTCACGTGCCTTGTTTATTTTCTCATTACCTCTTGAATAGTTTGAAATGTTAGTACCCCACTGTCGACATAACTTTATCATTTCGTTTGTAATTCCCAGTTGTGACGAGTAGATTTCATGTAATTCCCAGTTGGTAACCACTGGGAGGATGGCCACGATTCATGTCACGGGTGTAGGGGGATTGAGATGATGAAATGGGGAGGGAACTAGATAAGCAAATAGACTAACTATTCTCGTATACTAATTGTGTCAAGGGATACATCTGTATGGCTTGTATATTCTAGCTCTTAATCTCCTAAAAAGAAAAATAAAGTACAAAAATAAATCATGTTTAACTAACTATCATGGCAACATTTTCATCCAACTCCCGTGCGGTTCCCAACAATGTTATTGCTGCCCCTGTTGGCTGTAGACCCATAGTCCACATCCCTAGCGGTATGCCTTGTAGAACCTATGGCTCATGATCCAACTATGTTCAGTCTGTGGGTATAGCCTTGGTAACTAGTTTGTTATGTTTCTGGTTATATCTTTTTTTTTTTTTTTTTGAATTTATGTTTCTGGTTATATCTTAATAGTTCAAGTTTGGTAACTTTTTTTGCTAGATATTTGGTAATCTTCCTCTCGATTTTACCATTGCTAATTTGTTTGCTATATGCTTGGTAATCTTCGACTAGCCTTTTAGATTCGGTAACTTGTTTGCTATATAGATGGTAACATCATGCTAGTTTAGCCTTGTTAACTCGTTTGCTATGTTTTTGGTATATATCTTAATTGTTCAAGTTTGGTAACTTTTTTGCTACATATTTGGTAATCTTCCTATCGATTTTACCATTGGTAATTTTTTTGCTCTATGTTTGGTAATCTTCGACTAGATTTTTAGATTCGGTAACTTGTTTGCTATATAGTTGGTGACATCACGCTAGTTTAGCCTTTGTAACTCATTTGTTATGTACTTGGTATCTTAATAGTTCAAGTTTGGTAACTTTTTAGCTAGATATTTGGTATTCTTCGTCTCGATTTTACCATTGGTAATGTGCTTGCTCTATGCTTGGTAATCTTCGACCAGCTTTTTAGATTCGGTAACTTGTTTGCGATATAGTTGGTAACATCATGCTAGTATAGACTTGGTAACTCGTTTGTTATATTTTTGGTTATATCTTAATAGTTCAAGTTTGGTAACTTCTTTGCTAGATATTTGGTAATCTTCCTCTCGATTTTACCATTGGTAATTTGTTTGCTCTATGCTTGGTAATCTCCGACTAGCTTTTTAGATTCGGTGACTTGTTTGCTATATAGTTGGTAACATCATGCTAGTATAGCCTTGGTAACTTGTTTGTTATGTTTTTGGTTATATCTTAATAGTTCAAGTTTGTTAGCTTTTTTGCTAGATATTTGGTAATTTTCCTCTCGAATTTACCATTGGTAATTTCTTTGCTATATGCTTGGTAATCTTCGACTAGCTTTTTAGATTCGGTAACTTGTTTGCTATATAGTTGGTAACATCATGTTAGTTTAGCCTTGTTAACTTATATGTTATGTACTTGGTATCTTACTAGTTTAAGCTAGCTAACTTTTTTGCTAGATACTTGGCAATTCTCTAGATTTTCACCCTTGGTAACTTGTTTGCTATATGCTTGGTAATCTTCGACTAGCTTAGTAGCATTGGTAACTTGGTTATCTATATAGTTGGTAACATCATGCTAGTTTAGCCTTGGTAACTTGTTTGTTATATACTTGGTAATATCTTAATAGTTAAAACTTGGTAACTTTTTCACTACATACTTGGTAAATGGTAATCTTTCTTTAGCTTTTAGCCTTGGTAATATGTCACTAGTTTTGGATTGGTAACCTGCTTTTTATGTAGTTGGTAGTGTTCCACTATCTTTTTAGATTTGGTAACTTGTTTTTATATGTACTTGGTAATCATTCCACTTGTATTTTTAGTTGGTAAATTGTTCATTATGTACTTGGTAATCTTCCGCTAGCTTTTTAGTTTGGTAACTTGTTTGTTACGTACTTGGGGAGAGGTAGTAGGAGGAGGAGAAGGATGAGCGAGGAGAGGCCGGTGCCGAGGAGGGAGAGCTCGTGGGGCTTGCCGGAGGGAGACAAGCGGCAGCCCAAGGCGCACCACTGCAACGACCGCATCGAGTATGTAGTCCAGGTCTCTTCACCAGCCACTTGCCTTTCCTCTCTGATTAGTGCTTTACTTACTGCTACAAAATCTCGGACGTAATTTCCCGATATGATGCATGGGTAACGATATTTAGAAAATCAATGGAGCAACAGCTGAAATGATCCCCTAGTGACCACTTGTAATTAGGAGCTTGATGGCTAGTTTAGTTCATGTAATGTACAGCTACACCAGGCCTATGGTCTGTTTGCTACCAATATGCTTTGTGTTGTTAGTTGTGGTGGTGTGTTGTTGCCGTTGCTGTTGAGTTGGTATCTGTTGTTGACCGTGCTTCGGTGTGTGCCGCTGTTCTAGCCTTGCTAGTCGTTGTACGATTTTCAGGCCTGGTTTCCCTTGTCAAATGAGCCAAGCTTCTTCTTAGTATCAATGAAACACACCTGTGTTTGCATTTCGTCAACAAAAAAAGATGTTTAGGGCGCCTAGTGCATCAGGCTGCATTGAATTGTTTTGGAGATGCAGAGATCTGTGTGAAGTCCTTTATCTATGGCTAGTTTTAATTTCCAGGTTGCTTGAACTTTTGTTCCTTTCCAATGATTTAGTTTGCAATAAGTCTGTAGCCGTGTGTTGAAACTTTATGTCAGCCATGCAGTGTCTATAAGTCGTTTGTAGTCGCAACAAAGTCTTTTATGTGTTTTCTGAAATGTTAATATCCGAATGCTATATGTGTTCGCATCTGCAAATTAAAATTAGTTTGGTTAGTTCTCTTTTTGTGTCTATTTTCTTCGATCATATCACTTTTTCTCAATCTGACTTTTGCGTGATATGCATTATGATTGAGCTCAACTTATATCTTTTGATTTTTGCTTCTTACTGTTATTTATTTCTTGGCTGTAGGTTTATTCCATTTTTTCATCTATAAGGGATGGAGAACATCATATCTGTTTGACACTTCTTTTTTGTGAGTTTTGCTAAATTTCTGGAGCTCAACTCATATTAACATTGTTTTAGTTTTTAAGGTTTGGTAACTTGATTGATTTGGTGTTGGTATCATTCGTGACTGACTTCTTTAGCTTGGTAATGTGAGTTCTTTTTGATAGCTGGTAACTTGATAGATTAGGTTGGTACCATCCGTGACGGGCCTTTTCAGCTTGGTAACGTGAGTTCTTGATAGTTGTAACACCTTTCTTTACTAGTTTTTTTTTTACGATTCACAACAATTTTTTTGCCATGTGTTCTGGTATCAGGAGTTGCACATCTGTCAATGAACGGGGGATAGCTTGGGAAGCTGAATATGCTATGTGTAATGACGGGAGGACAAGGTTCATATCTGGATGGGATAATTTTGCTCCGTCTAATGGTCTTCATCCTGGTGTGCTTGTGTTGATGTTGTTTAACAACAATGGAGCATGACCTCTCAGCATTGTATTCAACGTGCTCTAGGCGGGTTAGCACAATGGAGTGCAGGAAAACAGAGTTCATGTTTGTTATCATGTTTTCCTTTTGTATGGTCAGGCACTCAAAATAAAATGTATGATCTGGGAACAATTCATCTTTCACAAGTAACTGTTTTTTGGTTTAAAATTTCATTCCTCATTTGATTTTTCTGTCCGTTGAAATTGTCATGTATGAATTCATTTGTTTAGTTTTTTGATCCATCGTCCCTAATAAAGTTTTATGCTATAAATTATATTCAAAAAGCCATCCAAGTTGTTCAACATTTTTCATACTAGCTTTTTTTTTAGCAATGTGCTTTTTGGTAACATCCTATACTAGTAGAAAGTAACAGTTCAATTCTATTCGAAATTTTTGAACTAGTAGGAAGTGTGTACCTCCCACCCATTTTTTTACCCTAAAATATCACTGCCCAAAAAGGGAATTGATAATAATTCGTTTTTCCTTTTACTTCTAATTGGCGCCAAAAGGGAATAGCGAAGAATTCATAGGTTTAGCGCCAAAACGGAATAGGCCACAAGAAGCAAGCACATGGGCCGGAAGAGGCCAGAAGCGAACGTGACAGATGGATCACTCGGAAAGGGAACAGATACTATACGCTACCGTGGCCTGGAAACGAGGAAACAGAACGTGACAGATCGATCGTGCCGGAAAGGGAATAGAGAAGAAACGCACGTGCGCGCGCAAACTTTCCAAAACGAGACTGCCGGAAACCGTGCGAACGATCCCTAACGATCGAACGTGCGAAACATAGCCATCCCCGAAACAATGATCCGAGGTGGGACAAAACTAGTTCGAGGTCGTAGCCCGAGTGGTGCGTGCGCGGGAAGCGGCCCAATTAATGTGAAGAGCGCATCACGTGGGAACGGCGGGCCTGGGTAGAGCGCAACATTCGGCTCGATTTCACGAGCTGAAGGCCCACGAGTAAACCGGACCTGAAGAGCACCGTTCCGTGTACTCCCATGATTTGCCTTTGTCTCAAAAAAAAAAAAAAAACCCTGCATTTGCCGAGAATGGGAAATAACAGATCAGCTTGCATGCATTCTATCACCATTTGTCTTGTGACGATGTTCATGCACTATGCGATTCCTCTGCGAACATGTAAGCCATTTGTTTGCATTAGCATTCTCGCGTCCTAACGTATAAGAGGCCATGGTCCCTTGTATTCTTGGACCATTTCTAATTGTTCTTACCCTTGTATTTTTGTAGTTCTTGCCCTTGTATGCTTGGACCCTTTGGAAGGACCCTGATCCCACTGTGAATAATTTGCCCCCCTCCCTCGCGTAGCTCTCTCCGGAGGCGCCCAAACCCTAGCCGCCGCCACTCCTCCCCCACCCTCCTCCTTGCTGTCGCCTGAGAAGGACGCCGGCAAACCGCGCGTCCAACCATGACGGCGGCGGCGAGGCTTTCACCCGGCAGCGCCTCTATCCTGGGGCTCGAACACCGGGGCCGTGGCTCTGGGAGGTGGTGGCGGCGTCACCTCGGAGGGGGGCAGCGCACGCAGGTGCTTGCCGTTCTCCACGACAGCTTGGGTGGCGGGTTGAACGGTCGGTGGTGGCTGGGTCGGCCGTCCGTTAGATCTGAAGGTTGCGGCCCTCTCCTCCTCAACCTCGCTTTCCTTGCGCCGAATCTGGGAGGTCAGCCTCTTGCTGCCTCTAAGCTGGCGGAAGGGGGCAGCTTTGGGAGCTGTGGGTGCTGGAGGTCCAGTGAAAGCTCGGGCTGGCGTGGCTAGCCCTGAGGACGATGATGACTACGGCGCCGTAGTTCTTCTTGGAGGCGTCGTGGTGGTCTTGGTCCCCATCTTTGTCCCGGGTGAAAACCCTAGGGTCTCTGAACCGGGAAGTGGCAGCGCCTTGGCGTTGTGGGCTCCTTGGAGACACGATCTTGGTACGAGGTGCTCCAGAGCAAGGTGAGGTGGTCTTCGGACTAGTGTGACGCAAGGTGAGCCTCTTTGTTGTGGCTCCGAAAGAAGTTTTTCGGCTCACGGTATGCATGTATTTTCTTGCAGCGGCGGTGTTTATCGCTTCGCCGCGCTACTTGCCGGCGGCTTGGCGCCCTCGAACCTGGGCGAGGGGATAGGGGTCCCTTCCGGAGGTAGCGTTTGCGAGGGTGGCGACATTGCCTAGTTTTTCTCGGCAGCGCTGGTTTTCCCTATGGTTGTGTGCCTGGCGAAGCGGTTAGCTTGTGCAACTTCAGTTCATCCCTCAAGAAGCAGGCGGCTTTCATCGTCATTGTCAGGCTCCTCAACGGCTCTCAATCCAAAAGCTTCGGGTGTCGATGCGCAGCTCGCACAATGGGGGTCCAGTAGGGTAGGGGCTTCTTCGTGTTTCTCCTCGTGATGGTCGCTCTGCTGGCTCGAGACTGACTTGTTGTCTTGTGTAGTTTGCTCGAGCTGTGACTTATAATTTTCTTTGTCTGTTTCTGCTTGCTGTAAACATTGTTGTATGTGGATTCGTTAATTTAAAGCCGGGCTTTCGAGCCTTCCGTTTAAAAAAAAATCTTCATATATGAAGTCTTTTGTGCGCAATATATCTTCGTAGCTAATTGATTTCCACCATTGCTATCCCTTGCTCGCATCCCACCACAACTCTGGATAAACTCAGCCTGTTCCCCGTTAGAAATTTCACGTCAGCAAAATTAAAATGAAGTATACCAGGCATGGAGTGTGAAGCTAGCAAGTGAAGAGCAACAAACCCTCTGCAACTAGTCTAGATATACAACTGATATATGCATGGCGAAATACACGTGTAGCTGTTGTGTATACCCAGGTTTTACTATGTTGATGATCGATCCTAGCAAGGTAGACGGGAAAACTCATGGTGATTACAAAGCCTCGGATGATACTGCATCCATCATTGGGAATTTGGGACTAACAATGTTGTCGAATTTCTTGGCAAAGAAATGGAGGACAATGTGAACTTCACGGCGGCACGCATGCGGCAGCCGTCGTCTCCAGCAGTGTCCGTACCTGACCTCGTCTCCGTGCGCCGAAGAAGATGATAGCAAAAAGCAGCTCGGAGGGAGAGAGGCCACGCTCCCAGACTCATGAGTGAACTCGAATGAGTCGACTACGGGCTACAGGCTAAATGCCCAGCAATACCTCCAACCTACCAAAGCTGCTGCCCCCCATTAGCTAGGGTAACGAGCTCACGCCACTGAGCTCAGCGAGAATACATGTCCCAAGCCCTAATTTAAGCTGCGTTAAGTTGAGGTACACAGTCGAGGTGGGACAAAAAGATAACTTCTCGTAGCCTAGCGTTCCTCGCATCGAATCGTAGCTCAGCCCGAGTTGGAGCGTGCGCGGGATGCGGCCCAGCTAACTGGGCCTCAGAAAGCGATGAGCCCATCTAGAAGCGAGGCGCCGGCGACCCTCCTCCGCCGCCCCGGCCCCTCACCCACCGTACTGCCGCAGCCGAGGCCTTCGTCTCCCTCGCCTTCCGCGCGCGCCGCTCCTCGGCCGCCCGCTCCCAGCCAGTAAGCCCCGTGCTGCCTCTCTAGGGTTTCGATTGTAGGGACGTGGATTGGTTTGCTGGAGTTCCTTGTTTGCGCCTACTAGATTTGGACTTACTGATTTCATGGGTGATGGATGGCCACTGAGTGGAACTATGAGGATATATGCTAGAGCGTGAGCTACTTGGAGCCAAATCACCATGCCGCAGTTGAAATTCATGTAGCAACACAGGTAATGGTTGTACCTAGTGTGTATGTGCAAGCCCGTTCGCTCATGGAGGTTAGATTTGAAAGGGGAGCTCTTGTCATGCTGGGTCCACTTGTTGCTTCCTGGTCAGCATCATGTAGCTTCCGAACCCAGAGGAGTGTTTCTGTGTTCATGTAGTTATAGAGAAATTGCCACTCCAGTGCTGAATTGCTGATATATGGAACCAAATGAGTGCCCACCCTGTATTACATTTTATGAATGGTTGTCACAAATGCTACCTTAAAACGCAGTCTTGTCCTGACCTGCACATTTGAGTGTGCAAGGCCAGAGTTCTGGGCTTCATTATAAGATGACAGAGCCACGCAGAAAATCCAAAGTCGACCATATCAATTGGAAAGCTGCAAACTACCTGGATGTTGATACTCCAATGAGCAATGAGTCGATTTTCAGTCTTCCAGTGGAAAATTCGGAACCCTCGCAATCATCTGATAGTCAGCTACTTGTCTGCAAACTGGACCTGAAGTATTTTTGCAGACGAGGTAGAGCTTCACTGGTTAATCATTACAGACTGTTGACAGAAGAATTTGGTAGTATGGTGACGTTAAGAGAGCGAGGGTAATTGAGAATCTCAGATTTTCTGCAATCAGTTGAAGCAAAACACAGAGATTGAGCTGGGTTTCCCCACAACCCGCTGCCGGACTTCGTTACCTTCTGGACCAATTTCAGGTCAGCACCTTGTATGTCATAGCTCTTATCATTTGACCAATTAGATTATTACATTAGCTATATTGCTAATCATATGATTTACAAATTTTTATACGACAATCCTACTGAAGTGACATAAAGAATGGTGTTTCTTGGTTCCCTATCCTAAGTCCTAACTACATACTTGGGGGTCAAAGCTATCTTGGTTCAAATTCTGTGATTGTCAACTTATTGAATGATGGTTTTGATTTGTTCGAGTCATCTAGTAGGTTATTGGGACCACCATGGACATGGTTTTCATCATTCAACCTAAATAGAAATGCAGGCCTCGACGGGGCAGGCAAGATAGTAGACTTTCCAACAAGCATCAGGATCACACCGGACATGCTGGGTCTATCACTTGGATCCTCTTGAACACATAATAGTCCAATGTGTACACACTTGAGAACCTCAATTTCAGAACAGTTGGAGTGCAACGATAGATCTACTATCTCAGCTTTTGTCCCCCTGGTCCAGTTCTCCCATACCTGTGCATAAACAACAACTCGTCAAAAAAGCTTACGACATGATCACATCTGAGACTTGAAAATAAATGTATGTAGTACCGACATAGGTTAAAAGATGCTCAGCCATCATTGTTTCAGATGATACACTGTTTCTCCTCCCATTCACAATTTCTAGAATAATCATTCCAAAGCTGAACACATCTGATTTGGTTGAGACATGTCCAAGAACCGCATATTCTGGAGCCATGTAACCACTGTGCAGTAGAAAAATGGTTAAGCGTTGCTTCTTTTGGGAACGTGATATTTATGAACTTATCATAAGAATAACTGGATCCATATAGACTTACTAGGTTCCAGCTACTCTTCTTTTGATATGCTTTGTATGATCACCCTCAAAAACACTAGCCAAACCAAAGTCAGAGATCTTTGGATTCATATCCATTTCTAGTAATATATTGCTTGGCTTCAGATCTCTATGTATAACTTTTATACGGAACTCGTCATGCAGATACACCAAGCCTCGAGCAATGCCACAAATGATCTTGTACCGTGCATCCCAAGATAATTCTCTACGCTTTTCGTCATCTAAACATGCATTGTAAGCCAAATAAGTTATGGGAGACAAGACTTACTTAAAAACATGCACAGTGGGACTACAAAGTTGAAAAGATGCATGTGAATGAGAAAACTAGACATTTTGGCTACTCTACTAATTAAGGTAACAGGTTCCCTTCTTATCCATTATCATAGAATCATTGTGTGCCAACTTCCTGCTCATGTTAATGAAATAATGAATAAAACCAATGATCGAGTATCCAGATTATAATTTTGTTTGACTGATGTTCATGCAGTGATTTGTTTAATTAACCCGAACCGATTTTCGTATTTTTTGCTACCCCTGAATTTATTTTTATTTGTAAATTTATAGTAGCTTCGTGAAATGCTTGATTTTATTGTATCTCAGTTATTTTCATTATTTAAAGAACAATGCGGTGGTGAAGAAAGTACAACTTGTATTTGCCAGTCCAAAGTGCTTGAAATAAGAAATAAAGTAGAATCTCCAGTATCGAAAATAAGGGCATCAAGACTTTTCTTTGGAATATATTCATACACAAGTAACTTATCCTCTCCATCGAGGCAGGCGCCTATTAAATTCACCAGATTCCGATGCTGAAGTTTGGCAACTAATACCAGCTCATTTTTTAGCTCATGAAGGCCTTGTTTTGATTCTTCTGATAATCTTTTTACTGCTATTTCTTGTCCATCTGGCATCACACCCTGAAAAACCGCAACTTAAATTAATATAACATCATAGAATTCAACTATGACTGTAATCTAACTTCTCATGTACCTAAGATAAGTAGCGCAATGAGAAACTAGATTAGAAATTGGATCGAGAAGACACAAGTCACAACCTAATTAGTAGATCAATTTCGATTGACCAAGATAAAGAAGAAAGCCCACACCACTAGAAAGGTAGAAAGGAGAGCACAATCAGCACATAATTGCAAAGTGGGATTTAAGAAGAAACATAATGGCATTAATCTAAGGTAGCTAATCTGTACTATCCTGTTAATGGATAGTTCTCAATTGTTCGACAGAAATAAGAGTCAGCTGGAAGTCTGGTGAAACAATATGGTACAATAGCAGGAAGCTACAAACAACCAATACTGGGTTTGTTGCTGGTTTACCTTATAGACTTGCCCAAATCCTCCTTCCCCCAGTTTATTTTCTTCAGAAAAATTACTTGTTGCTATTCTTATTACTGATGTGTCCAATAGCAGCGATTTAATATCTTCAATATCCTCTGAACAAGCTGTATCTGCATATAAGGTAGAAAGACCTGACAGTTGTTCTTTTTCCACAGAGAGCTAGTAGAACATCAGTTACGAAAGAAACAGTACCGAGGGAGCATTCAGCAATGGATGCTTCATGAAAGGGTGAAATAAAAGAGAAAAAAACATAGGTTGCATTTGATCCATTGATATAAAGAAAGAGTTGCAACCGTACAAGCACTCAAGACAAGACTGTGATCAATGGATGCGAGACAGACACTAGAACAGACGACACCAAACAAACCCCAGCCTAGCACTCAAGAGAAGACTGAGATCAACGGATGCTAGACAGACACCACAACATACAAGACCAAACGAAACCAGCCATCCACACAAACACAGGAGGCGCAAACTCCGCCACAGGAAGCGAGAACCCGACTCTGAGAAGACGCCTGCTGCATAATTCAATTTACTAAAGGTATAGTGCTCACGGTTGACAGTTGTTTAAACATAGATACTTACATGATAGTGTGGTCTTGTTTAGACTTGATCTCTTTCTCCAGATGCAAACTGACATAGCTGAGATTAAACAAAGTGCTGCTACCACAGGAAGGACAATCGGCAGGATGGCATGGCTGCCGTGTCTGATTGGGCTGCTGCTGTTTGCATCTGAGGTATTGCCATTTTCCTTGGGCTTGGTACCATTTCCTTTGTCTGTGCACATGTAGAAAGAAATAGTTAGACTTTATTATGAAGGCAATTTTGCCAGTTAATTCAACCGTGATGGAGGAGGATCCTACCGGAAGTTGGGGTGGCGCCGTCTAGCCCACAGCCGGAATAGGGGCGCTCACCGGCAAGATTGCCGGGGGGGGGGGGGGGGGGGGTCGTAGTTGCAGGTGATGAAGGTGCCCCCACCTGCGCAGGTTAGGGTCGCGCAGCCAACCCTGGTGGAGTTGGCCCAGACGAGCTGGGTGTACTCCCCGCAGACCGTCCCCTCCTTGCACACGTTGTGTGTGCAGTTGTAGTTTGGCTTCTCTCCAAGCCAGGAGAAGAAGGCGTCGGAGACAGTCCAGCTGACACCAGCGACACCTTGGAAGATGTTCTCGCCTTATGGCCCGCTGGAGGGAACTTTCAGGCAGTCGCTCTTTCTCTTCTCCGCGTAGCTTTCGGCGTAGGCTGCTACTGTGCTGTCCCACGAGAGCATGCCCACGCCAACGCCGGCTCTGGCCTCGTTCTGGAGGTTGAGGAAATCTTGCGGGGAACTCTGCGCTGCAACGCCGAAAGAAATAATCTATCTTGTTAATTAAGTTGGGGAGAGAGAGAGTCAAAAACAAAGCAATACCACAATACACAAGATAGTGATTGTATTTCATCAAATTTGTAGCAACTAGTTGGGATTTTGGAAAGTACCTGACCGGTTGAACTGCCTGCAACCGGCATATGGCTGGCCACCCTGCAGGTTCCCCTTGGGGTCGTACTCACAAAGGATGAACGTTCCGCCGCGTCCGTCGCAGGTCACGGCGGCGCACCCGACCCTGGTGGTGTTAGCCCACACGACCTGCGCGTAGTAAGTGCAGAATTGTCCAGCGGCGCATGAGCCATCACTGCAGTTGTAGTATTGCTTCTCCGAGAGCCACGAGGCCACCGCGTCGCCGGCCGTCCAGTTAGCGCCCGCGCTGCCCCAGAATAGGTTCTCCCCATAGGGCCCATTGGAGTGTGCCAGCTTGCAGTCGCCTTTCCTCTCGCCGGCGTATCTCCAGGCGTAGGCCGCCAGGGTGTCGTCCCACGCCAGCGGCGCGATGCCCACGTCGGCGCGGGCCGCATTCTGGAGGTCCACGAAGGTTTCGGCTGAATTCTGGGAGGCGGCACCGGCGACCATGGTGACTATGCAGTGTATACACTGCAGTAGTAGCAGCGACGCCGCGACAGCTGCCATCATCTCTTTTTTCACTTTTGTTTTTGCTTCGCTAACAAAGATGGTATCTTGCTCTTGTTAGAGATAAGTCCCGACTAGACGCCCGAGCTCGCTAATGATGATGGAGATTGGAGACGTGGTAGGTGACCGTGCCCAAGGGTAAGAGCATCTCTAGCATTCTGGAGGTCCAAGAAGGTCTGGGCGGAATTCTGGGAGAAGGCACCGGCGACCATGGTAACTGCAGTAGTAGCTTCCATCCTCTCTTCTTTGACTCTTTTTTTAGCTTCTCTAACAAAGATGGATGATGTACTTGCTCTTGTTAGAGGAAGATTCCGACTTGACGCCCTAGCTCGCTGGTGATGATGGAGACGTAGTAGGTGACCGTGCTCAAGGGGTAAAGCGTACGTGACTATGACCAGCAAAGCCTACAGTGCTGCCGTGAGAAGACGGGGACGACGGTGTGGAAAATTGCAACCTAAGAGCATCTCCACCGGGGCCTCCAAATTCGTGTCCGGCACCCCCAATGGAGGCCTAATTGGGGGTGCCAGACATGTGTCCGCCCCAGATTTGGAGGCCGCCCACAGCGGCGCACCTCAAAGGCCCGCCCCCCAAACTCGAGCAAATGATCGAACACCTTGCGGGCGGTACTTGTGTCGACCGCGGCTTTCGAACTAATTTAAAAAGATACAAATTTAAACTAAACCGATACAAGTTCTAAACTTAAACTAACACGTTATACATAGTTAAACTAAAACCATAGACACTTAAACTTAAACGTAAGCCTAATCTAAACGCCGCCGCTCGGGCCAGCCTCGCCGTCATGCGCGGACTTCTGGTGGGCTAAGCGGGAGCGTACACGCCTCTCCTGCCGGAGCTGACTCGCCACCCGGCGCATGGCATCTCTGTCCTCAGCCTGCGCTTACCTCGCGCGAGCCTGCCTCCCCGCACGCATCTGGTTCAGATTCTCGTGCGCCTCACGCTCGGCGCGCAGCCAGGAGGCTGCATCGGCTAGCTCCTCCGCCTGGGCGATGAGCGCTAGATGCGTGGGCTCCTCCGCCTAGGCGTTGAGCTGCTCGTATGCTGCCCGCTCGGCGGCCATGAAGGCGCGGCACCGCTCGTCGCGCTCCGCGGTCGCGACGGAGGCCTGGATGATGGCGGCCTCCACGGCGTCCCTAGCCGCCTCGTAGCCGAGCCTGACCTGGCGGCTCGCCTGCTCGTTGTGTCAGCTCTCGAACGAGTTGGCGGCAACCACCTGGTCAGGCCACAGCGGCGGCGGGAGCGCCTACTGCGGCGGCACCTCGTCGAGCTCCGGCGGCGGCTGTTCGTCGTCGGCGGCGGCGTCCACCTGCGCCGTGCCGTGAGCACGGCGCGCTGCCTGGGTGAGCGTGGCCCATGAGGTGGCGAGGCGGCGAGGCATGGCTATGTGCTCAACTGCTACAGCTGGACTATGTGCTCAAATGGCTACCGGCGAGCGTCGGTGCTGGTGTGGCGAAATGGCTGCACGGCGGGGGCCTCTTTATAGCCAGCCCAATGTCTCGGCGGGAAACCGAGGCGGGAAGCGGTGGCTCAGGCGGAAAGCGCCGGGTGGGTGAGCACGCGTCGCGTCGGAGTTAATGGCGGCGACACGTCTCCGCCACTGCGCCGCTTGGGAAGCCGGGAAAGGCTGGGCGCTCAGCAGGCGCCGCCGTAATTTCGAGGCGTGCGGGAGACGCATCGCCGTCTCGTCCCTTCGTCGCCTGCGGAAACGCGTCGCCATTAACGCGGGCGGAACGGCCTCTTGCACGGCACCTTAAACCCATGGCCAGGCGGGCCGCCCCTGTCAGAGCTCATGTCCGGGCAGTGTCCGGCACCCCCAGAGGCCTCTTGGGGGTACCGGACATGTTTTTGCTCGGAGTGACCCTTTGGGGGGTGCCGCTGGCGGCGTTTTTGGCCGTCCGGACCCCCAATGGGCATTTGGGGGTTCATTTGGAGGCCCCGGTGGAGATGCTCTAACAATGGAAAAGTCATCAGAAGACAAGTCCACACTCTTGAAGAACAACATGCAGCCTTGTACTGGAGTACTATTATTCTTTTTTTTAACAGACAGTACTACTATTCGGCTCCCCACCTGTATAAATATACAACAAACCCTCTGAAACTAGTGTAGATATGCAACTGATATATGCATGGCAAATTACTTGTGCAGTTGTTTGTATACCCAGGTTTTACTATATTGATCATCCTAGTACTGTAAGGAAGTCGGGAAAACTCATGGTGATTAGTCTAAAGCTTCGGATGATACTGAATCCATCATTGGGACTAACCATGCTGCGGAATTCTTGCCAAAGAAACGGAGGACAGTGTGCATGCAGCATGCTTTGGTTTGGATGATTCATATGAGGATTAGGTGGGTGATTATGCATGCAGCTTTAGGTGAACTTCCGATGGAGGGCTGCGACCGAACAATGCAAGGCCAAGGTATTTTCAGCTGAAACCTCTGATTCTGTGCAATCGTGGTCAGTGTTGTAGGACTGGCGACTGTTGAAGTAAATCGAGAGGAACGAGAGGAGACAACAGAATGATTCAACTGTTACTTTCATTGATCGATTACATGGGCTATTTATATAAGGATAACCGACTATTTGGTATGTCGGTAACACGAAAAGACACCTCTAGGAGGCATGTCGGTTTGGGCATATAGCAACCGTTTAAGACGGTTATTTCTATTCCTAACACTCCCCCTTGCACAAAGCTACGTCTTGTATGTCTTGTATCCCTTGTATAATCTTGAATATTCCATGTAGTCTTGATGATCTTTGAAGTTGATAATATCTCCCCCAAAACCCTGTGGGAAAAATATGAGGAGAGTATTGTGTATGATATGTTGCTAAAACTCCTTTAACCCGGTGGGAAAAAGGAGAAAATGATGCAACATATAAGGTTTATTGTCTCTTTGTAACTCATATGAGAAAACCTTAGAAAGGAAAACCCATAAGTGAGTTTAGAGAACAATAAATATGCCTTGTATACTTCCTTTAAAAACCCGGTGGGGAAAACAGAAAGTATGACATATGATGTTTGAAGTTCTCCCCCAAAAACCCTTTGGAAAAATGTGAGGAGAATTGTATTTGATATGTTGTTAAAACTCCTTTAAAACCCAGTGGGAAAAGTAAGGAGAAAATGATACAACATATAATGATTATTGTCTCTGTTAACTCAATATGAATGAAATCCATAGAGTTTAGAGGACAATAAATATGTCGTGTATACTTTCCTAAAAACCCCGGTGGGGAAAACAGAAAGTATGACATATGATCTCATGTTGATACTACCTCATTAAAAACCTTGATGAGAACCTGAAAAGTAAACTCATAAAGGGAAAAAGAGTGTAATATGATGCTTTGAACAGAATAGTTCAGGAAGATACTCCCCCTGACTCTTGCAAATCCCGAAGCCGTCGCATACCAATCCCATGAATCATTTCTGGAATTTATAGTTGGTAGAGACTTGGTGAATAGATCAGCGAGGATATCGCATGATTTTAATTGCAAGATGTTTATTCCCGACTCGTCATGAGTTTATGGGGATAAAACAATTTAGCGCAATATGCTTAACGATATTGCTCTTTATGTAACCTGTTTTGCATCTATGCAACATAAGCAACATTATCTGTGTAGATAATGATAGGTGATTCGAGAGAACCAACACCACATGACTAATGTATGCGGTTTGTCATTCCGTGAAGCCACACGTGTTAACATGAAGCATTGCATCTTAGAATGATCGTGGTAGTATAGTCACCAGAGTCTATTTGAAGACATCAATGGAGTGACAGATCTACCATGTATGTACACATTGTAGGATCATGTAAGTAGCCAATACAGTGTCTAAATTGGAGTTCAGATTTCTCCGAAATTGATACAATATGTCAAGATATTTGGTGCCTTGGAGATATCGAAAGATATTCTTGATCCCCTAACCAATTATGTTGGTAGGTCCAATGGCATTGAGATATGGAACATTATGTGCCAACATCTCTTCTCCATCTTCCCATGGATCTTTCTCTACGTCTAGAGATCGAACAATCCCTAGGAGATGGACATGACTTGTCTATATCAAGTTTCTCCAATTTTCTGGATATAGGCATCTTAGTGTACCATAATACTTGAGTGAAGGTGCTCGAGTTGTAGTCCCAAGCAACATTTGGGTTTATCCAAATTCTTCATCTCAAATCCGTCTTTTAGATGATCACGTGGTTCGTCATTTAGGAGTTATCCTTATGTATGACAAACACACATGGGTGATCATATGTAGGAGTAATCCTTTGTATAAGGAACTCACTACGTCGGTTGTACCAAAATGTACCGACAACAATAAGCCATGTGGCGACTTATTGATTTTACACAATACATGTTGCATTTGCGTTTCGATTCGGACAGAGATTCCATCGGGAACCATACATGTCGAATCTAGTGATCCACATGGATATGTTGTCACTACACCTATCAACTGCACAGATAGATGATTTTGTACTGCCAATGATATATGTATCGGAACGAGATTTCACTCATGTCTGGAGAGTAGGTCTCGGATCTCTGCGGAAACCCGACCTTATGCTACAAGCCTTGCTTTCTCACCACCTTGTATTTCTCATTCCGTTTCCGGAAGAAAACACATTGAATAATCCCATAGGGAATTCATTTGGAAGAGCGAGGCTATATCTGCTTGGATTGCATCCTTTGATGAGTTCAGTCCTAGCAAGTGTGTTCACACTCTGCCATGGCCATGGTCTTTGGATCTGAATCATTGTGAAGGTTGTTTGCAATCATACAAGAGATGTTTGTCGACAGTTGTAGGCTTTGGTTATATGATTCTCCAGAATCGATATAGTTGGAGCAAATATCATGCACCCTTGATGACTCTTCGTGATTTCCCAATACGCGTGAGTCTGGGTGTTCCGATGTCCCAGCCAGTGTGTGCAAGCTGGAGCTGGGGTTGTGGAGGTTTCCCTTCCACTGGGTGTATACTACCCATTAGGTGTTCATCAACGCAAGGTCGACTTGCATTTACTGATTTAGAGGATTCCTCGATTTCCTTTGTTGCTTTGCGAAAAGCTGGATCCTGGTCAGAGGCCGTACTACTCCCCCTCTTTTTATAAACAGGGAGTTGAGTGGTTTTTATTGGTACCTCCACTCTTTCGGGCGCATTTCTAACCGGATTGAAGGATTTTGTAACACCTTTGAGATCAGTAAATGAATCTGGCAGGTTATTTGCATGTGTTGCAAATTTGTGAATCGAACGTAGAGTCCAATTCTTGAGTACGTGGATATGAGGAGGAACGTGAAGTCCCAATTGATTTCCTGGCATTCGATGTGGTACTTGAAATCTCCCCCTAATGCCTGGAAATAATCCTCCTTAAATATAAGCAATCAGCGTACTGGGCTATGAATACATCCCTTATGAGGGGTTCAAGGTACTGTTATCGACGGAGATGTACCCCACATAGATCCCTATATGTGGGCCCATGATGTACGCTGCGGTGGTGAGATCGGTACGCGTGAAGCGCTTCCGAACTTACGCAGATGGGAAATGCTCGGAGGATTTCACGTATCAATTGCAGAGGGGAAGTACTGCTATATGCAGTTAGTCAGTAGCAGCGTGTAAAACTGCATGACTCCAACGTGAAGTTGGTAAATTGCAATTCATTAACATGGGTCGTGCAATGAGAAAAATCCTTTTGATCAGAGACGACCAAAAACAATTGTGTATGGACACATAGGACATTGTGCTGAACTTCGATCCTCGGAGCCATGCACTAAATAGTGGAGGCATGTGAAGAGAATTCTGCAACAATATTTGTCCATTCGAATTGATTTAATTCGATTTTAGTCCAAACAATGGTTGGTTGGGACCACAAATATCACCTTGAATGTGTTCAAGGGACTGAAGTGATCCATTGGCACAATATGCACACAAATCTCATGACTAGGAAAGTTTAGCTCATGCAAAACATGACCGATGGAATTGCATTATATGCAACATGTGCTACGAGTTGGATGTACGTGTAGTACAATCCAGACAATAGAGGGGTACATTTTCATATACTTGTTCCACATCCATCGGATTGGCACTCGTAGAAATCTATATATAGAATTGAAGAAGTTCCAATATGGAAATCTTTATCAGATATATAGAATGTATACAATCTTATTTATATCAGAGTGCTGATACAATATATATGTTCTATTACAACAACACAAATGGACATTAATAAAACGACCACTAAGGAGATAGTGGGACTAGTTTAAGTCTCCAAACACTTTGGTTGAGGCGTACTCAACCATCATGTTCTCCGTGCCTGTAGGGTCCTCTGACTTATGGAGAGTTATGGCGTTGCAAGGTCCAGTAGGAACATCTCGCGAACAAGCAGCTCCATTGGTGTCATCTGGAGGAAGGTTGAAGTTGGCTTCAAACCTTTTCCCTTGAGGTTTTGCATCCCTGGGATTGCTGGTACAGAATGGCCAGATGCTTTGGGGTCTTGCACTTGTTAGTGGGATGCGTGTAGCAGCCACACTTGTCGCAAAGCTTAGTTTTTCAAACATGCTTTGCGGTGCCTTTCCCACGGTCTGAGTTTCTAGGCTTATGTTCCGGTTGCGCTTTCGCTTACCATTGAAGTTCGAAGGCTTGCCGTTGAAGGCACCATCAAACTTTTGTCCGTTCACGACATTCATATGAACTTCAGGTAGAGGTTGAGAACCAACCGGGCGCTGAGAGCCATTCTTAGCGAGTAGCTCATCATGCTTTTCAGCTGAAGTAAAATATGAATAAGATCGGAATAGACTTGGTAGTCGCGAGCACAGTACTGCTGCTGGAGGATCCTGTCAGATGGGAGCATAGTAGACAAAGTTTTCTCTATCTTCTCCGCATCAGTAGGTTCCTTCCCGCAAAAGCGCAGTTTGGAACTGATCTTATGAACCTCATGATTGTACTCCCCGACAGACTTGAAGTCCTGGAGTCGAGATGTGTCCAATCATGGAGTGCTTCAGGCATGACAACTGCCTTCTGTTGTTCATACCTCGTTTTGAGGGCCTGAAACAAGGTACTGGGGAATTCTTCCTCCAAGTACTCAGACTTGAGATCTGGATGAACATGGTGCTTATGATGTAAAGCATCATATTTTTGCTCATCTGTCAGTGGCGTGACTCCAGCCGGAGTGGAACATCCGGAGCTGATTGCACACTAACCCACGGGACGCAAGGGCGATCTTGATGTCCATGGCCCATATAGGATAGTTGTGGCCTTGAGAGCGAGTGCATCAAACTCTCGAGCCATCATTATCTATGGTAAACCAGAGAATATTAATTTACATTGGTAAATTAAATCCATCATGGTTATGTCGTAATGAACTATGCAAAATAAATGAAGTTTCAAGAAGTGGCTTGAACTCATTAGTGTGAACCTCAAATTGTTAAGTATGACACGTTGTAGATAATCTCCAAAAGAATTTGGAGTAGATCTAGCAGCATTAGCGGAGTATAAGATACTCACGCTTCGAATGCCTTATGTCACAACTTAATTAAAATGCATGGGAGAGCACATTGGCAATCATAATGTCAAAAATGACAAAATGTAGGCTTAAACAGTAGTGGTAGATAAATCTACACACCACATCATGATCCCAAAACATCAATTTGAAGAAATCACTTTGGATTTGCATCTATATTTGCAAGAAATTTAAAAATCTCAATTGCAAATAGATGTATTTAATCTCGACATGTGGCGAACATGGAAATATATACATCTTTAGAAAATTCCGGAATACATCGTACTCGACAGAGAAACAGTACTATAGAGGTACTGAATTTTATATTTACAAGAAATTAAAAATCTCAATTGCAAATAGACATAATTAATCTCAACACGTGACAAACGTGGAAATATATTACATCAAATTAGGATCTGGAATACATCGGTACTCGACATATTTACAGTACTAAAAATTAAAATTTAGGTACTGCAATTTAAACAGAGTCTAAAACAGGAATTAAGTCACAGTTGGTACTACTGCTAAATGACTAATATGCTGAACTAGTAAAGAACTACAGCAAGCAAATAGCTACGATTACTGTACTGTTAAACAAACAGCAAACAGAAGTCTGCTGATGCCAAACGCAGCAGCACATGGCCACAAGCCATCGGCCTGATGCCTTATTCCCTAAACGCAGTAGCACATGGCCACAAGTACTAGCACATCTTCTAGTCAACGAGCGGATAAGGAGAGCGTCAGGGAAATCCCCACTTTGCTCATCCTCAATCCCCAATCCCCAATCCACCGGCGACGGGTGGACGGACCAGGCGCTCCGGCGTCTTCGTCGGAAGAGGAAGCACCAAGAGGCCCGTGGCTTCCAGCCACGGCGTTGGAGAGGCCATTGGAGAGCCCGAGCGCGGCCGGGTTCCATGTGCCTGCGCGGCGGCCACGGCCACTCGACGGCAGGCTCGCGAGCGGGACGCCAACGGCCGTGAGACGGTGGCGAGCGCCCGTGCGTGGCGAGGCCGGAGGGGTGGCCGGCGTCGGGGACGGCAGGCGCGGCGCGGCAGACGCGTCCGGGATGTGCGGCGCCGTCGGTGACCTTGCGAGCGGCGCACCGGCTTCGGCCTCGACAACCGCTGTGGTCGGAGGCGGATGCGGCGCGTCCTGGACGGCGAATATGCTTGCCGGCGGCGGCGTGCGACGAAGCGGCGGCGACGGCCGTCGTTCCACAACAGGCGACGAAGGTACGGGGGCAGGAAAAGAGGCATATTCTCACCTTTTTCCTGTTCTTTTTCCGGCAAGTTTGCCGGTGGTTCCGATGATCTTCTGCTCTATTTGGAGAGCAACGGGCTGATAACGTGTTGAAGTAAATCGAGAGGAACGAGAGGAGACAACAAAATGATTCAACTGTTACTTTCATTGATCGATTACATGGGCTATTTATACAAGGATAACCGACTATTTGGTATGTCGGTAACACGAAAAGACACCTCTAGGAGGCATGTTGGTTTGGGCATATAGCAACCGTTTAAGACGGTTATTTCTATTCCTAACACTGCTCCTCCTGCAGTGTACATGGTTGCTCAGCCGAGAGTGCAGTGACTAACGAGGAGAAGAAGTTTAGGAGAACTTCTCAGCCAAAGGCGCCAAAAAAGCAGCTCGGAGGGAGAGAGGCCACGCTCCCCGACTCATGAGTCGAACTCGAATAAGTTTAGGGGCTACAGGCGGAGAGCCCAGCAATACCTCCAACCTACCGAGCTGCTGCCCCCATTAGGCTAGGGTTCGAGACCACGCCACTGGCCTCAGCGAGAATACGCCTCCCCAAACCCTAATTTAAGCTGCGGTAAGCTGCGTTACTTTGTCGAGGTGGGACAAAACAAGTTCTAGGTCGTAGCCTAGCGATCTGCGCACTGAGGCTCGCTCTTTTTTTTTTTTGACTGTCGCACTGAGGCTCGCTCGTTCAGCCCGACTTGTGCCCGGGAGGGTTGCGGCCCAGATAAATGGGCCTCGGAAAGAGAAGAGCCCAATATGTGCGCGCAGCCTGGCTAGAGCCCAACAAGTACTGATCTTATTATTTTCCATCTCTACAAACTGACCGTCATCGCCGATCCCTAATCTGTTCGTCGGCACGACATCGCCTGCTGTCTCCACCCTGATCGAGGTTCGTTTCGATCAAGCGATTACTAGTCAAAATCCATCTGGATCCGCCCCTGCAAAGCAGTATTTTCTCAAACCCTAGATCCACCTGGTCTCCACCCTGACCTGGAGTAAGTTTGTTTTTGGTTTGGGTCGTCTATTGGCTCCTCCCTTGTCCTCGGTGCACGTACGTGCCTTGACATGCTACGAATTCGCCTTGAGATTGTGCGTGAACCTGCCACAGTACTATATATGCTATGGTTCCATGCCGTTAATGAAATCCCTCTATGCACCGTCGTTTAATCAAGGGGCTTCATCATAGTTAAAATTCTCTGTTCAAGCATGCACTTCCTAACAAGGAGCAACAACTTAATGCACCAGTGCTAATGGAGACAAATGGCAAGATGGAGGAGAAGAAGGTGGCATCGCTACCACATCGTTACTTCACATCTTGCCCTCCTCCTTGCTCCAAGGACTACTACTCTGCAATGGTAAAATCCCTAATACAAATTTTTCTTTCTTTTAGCTGTTGGCTCTCTGCAATATGGAATTATGGATCACTCGCATTCCTTTCATGTGCCTGAACTTGATTGACCTAGCTAGTGTGATCATCTCAGACAAACACCCTTCAGGTTTTGTTACTGAGACTTAACGAGCTAGGAGAATGCTCTCATTTTGTCTGTACCTAGGTACAACTTAATTGAGATTATCAAGATATTGTTACACTTGCTGACAGGTTTCAGATCGATGATTTGTTCTTGATTAGTTCCACTGTGCTATTGATGCAAATAGCATTAAATACTACCTGTGTCTGTGTGTAGGTGCTTGTTGTGTCAGCGTGCATGGATAGCATAGATCATGTATGAAACAAGCTAACCGAACCATCACATGAACTTGACGAAATAGGCCGTAGCCCCGCTATATAGATATAGCAAACACCCGATATAACCAACAGACTTGCAATGCTGGAGCGCAGCAAACATACACCCAAAGAAAAGAAAAAGAAATAAAATGGAGACATAGGCGGATCGACTAAATCGATAGTGACCCGCAACCGCTGCGCCCTCTCCAAAAGAGTACCACCACTCTCCTATCACCGAATCGACGAGTACCAAGCAACACCTTCAAGAATGGACGCCACGTTGCTGCCCGGACCAGGGCACTGGTCCTAGGGTTTCCCCCGGCACAGAGGGAAGCGAAGGGTAGCCCCGACGCCCTTCAGGAAGGAAAGATGCCTGCCGGGCGAACCGACAGGGATTTCTCCCGAAACCCCATCCACAACCCCGGACGATCGGTAGCACAGAAGCCCCGCGAGGAGGAGGAGCCTCAACACCACCAAACTAGCCGCCCACCAATCATGCGCCAAAACGATCCCGAAGCCTCCAACGTCGTCTCACCGAAGTAGCTGTCCCGAGGTCTGCAAGACGTAGGTGAGGACAAGAATGGCCTAGGGTCAGCAATACCGGCCGGCCGGCAGGAGGGACCAACCTCCACCGTCGAGGACATAGTCGACCAGACGTGGCCGCAAACACACCAGTCCCCGTTAGGTCCGGCTGGGCCCAACGGGCCCGTAAAGTCCCACAGGGCACACCAGTCCTAATAGGGTCAGGCCGGGCCCAGATCGGGCCCATGAAGTTCGCCGCCACGCTGCAATAGGCTGGACACCATCACCGTTGTCCTCTGCATCCGCCGCCTCACTTCCATCTGTAGAGGGTGCCGCAGGTCATGCCGGCTCACTGAACCCAGATGGGGCCCGCTGGGCCCAGACCTGGGCCACTGGGTGCTGCCGGAGCCGCCTCCAGCACGCCGCCGCCTGCAATCCCGCGCTTCCCCGCAGCACCAACGCCGCCGGACTTCCACTCCCCAGCCAGAGCTGGGCCGCCGCCGCCCTAGGTTGCAGCGCCGCCGGAGAAAGCAGCCCCGTGAGGCTTCCTACGGCGCGGGAAGAGGACATCCGCCGCCGCCGGCCGCTGCCCGAGCAGCGCTCGGCAGGCGCGCCGACGGTGGCGAGAGGAGAGAAGATGGGCGTGGGGACGGGAGGAGAGGGTGCGGAGCCGCGTCGGCCGCCGCGGGGGCGGCGCAGACGCGGAGAAGGAGAGGACCCCGACCCGGGTGGGTGCGGCGGCGGGGCGGACGGAGGAGGAACCCTAGGGGTCGGGTCGGGTCGGGGACTTTTGTTGTTTTGTGTGGTGGAGTGTTCCAATCGTGTCTCCCATCACATGAACTTCAGGGTTTAAACTGGCCAATTGAAAAACGATGCTTTTCTTCACGTTTAAACTCGAATCTGATGCAAGTTTCATTCTAATCAAAGTCTTGTACTGATGTTCTTATTGCAGCCTAGTACTGGACCTCGACCCCCAATCTTCGAACGACCTCGGTCTACAAGCTTCGAAGAAGCTGTTATTTTCCAACTCTTCTACGACGAGCTACGACAAGCACCATCAGGTGATGTGAGTGCTGAAGATGTTATTTTCCAACGCTTCTACGACGAGCTGCGTGCTGCGTCAGTTGATGTGAGTGTCTATATATCTCTTCATACATTCTCTTCTTTTCGATAACCGGAAAGAACACTCCCCAGCTGGTAGGCAAAGTTATTGCTCGATAGGCAAAATCCAAATATAAAAAGAAACAAGCTACGTAGATAAGAACAGAAAACTCAAGAATCGCATAGCCTATTACGCTGTTTTAAAATTACAATCTATTTGGGTTCTCGAAAAAATTACAATCTATTTCCTGCTTTTAGGCTTTTCTGCAGCGCGAAACATACATTCTGCTATTCCAAAGCACTGTCGAATTAAGGTTGCAATAAAAAGTTGCCTCTTCGCTTTTGCAGGGCAGTGTGCCTTTCAAAAATACCCCACGCCCGCAGTTTCCCTATGTTAACCTCGGAGAAGTTTCTGCGGTTGATGCTCCTGATCTATCAGGGCAGGCAAGACTACCAACTTGAGCTACTGTTATTTTTGTGTCAAGCATGCTGTTACTGTTATCAACTTCTTGAAGCTCTTATTAAATTGGATGGCATGAATTCACAAAAGTAAGATAATGTACAGATTGTAACCATGCTCAAATAGATACTTTAACCAAATATACTCTAGTATTACTGCACGGTGATTTTCTTGTACCCAACAACTGTGACGAGCTATTTATTACCAAAGATGGTGGCTCTTCTGCATTTATCGTTTCATGTTATGATTGATTTCCAGTTTTCATCATGTTCTTCAGTCCTAATAAACTGTACATGATATTACCAGAGTTCAGTAGATATTTACTAACTGGTTCGAGGACGAGTATGTGAACTATAATCGGATGGTACTGTATTAATCATCTCTTGTGCTTTGGTTGTCAAAATTGTCTCTTATTTTGGCAGGTTGGCAGAACTACTGGATAATCCTAAATTAATGATAGTTTAGTAGTCCCAATCCGTGAAGGTATGTGCCATGTATCCACATTTTGTTTATTTTGTAGAACAGATTTGAGACATTCTGTTATCAAGTATGACCATAAATATATTTAAATGTAGTAAAGCAAGTCAAGCCAGGATAAACTGGTTAACTTGTTGATTAGCTCAGATGTCATGGCTGTTAATTTATCATGCAGTGTTGGTTATTTTTTTAAATTATTATGAATCTTTTGTTTGGGGAGCGAAATTTTACTTTTAGTTTCTCCTTCAGTTCCGTGTAATGATAATAAAAAAGTACCTACACTGTTGCTGACACTCCGTTTTTTGTACTGTATATATGACAGTTGCTGCTCTGAAGATTGACGAGAATTAGCCATGTGCTAGACAATGTGCAAAGCCCAGCTCATCCTGGAAGATGAAAATTGTAATGTCTATGGAGGATACTGAGTTAGATATGTAAATTATGGAACTGCTAGTGAAAGTAATATGTGTAAGCTAAATCATCCGTGTGTGTGTACAAGATGGATGCTAGCCATATTGATGTTTCAAGCTGTGTGTGCGCTGCGTCTATAAAATCTATGATAAGCATGTACTCGGTTCAGGTTGTGTCTGACAGCAGATTTGTGGCAATCTTTCTTGTATGTGGTGATGTCTGGTACAAAAAGCTAGTACTCTGGAGAAGCATGGAACAGAGGCGCGCTGACAGTTTTGAGCACCTAAACAACAGGACAGGTTAACCGAGTGGTGAAGAAGCTCCAGAGCACGCCACAAGGCTCCGCTCCAGTACGCACGCACCTTCACGGGTCACGGCAGCACCCGCACGCCACGATGCGCTGCCGCCGCCCACTGTGCCCGTTTCCAGCAGTGTCTGCTCCTATGATCCTATCCGCTGGCCACTGTCCGCCGAAAATGATACTCGGTAGAAAAAAGCAGCTCGGAGGGAGAGAGGCCACGCTCCCGACTCATGAGTAGAACTCGAATGAGTTTTCGGGCTACAGGCGGAGAACCCAGCAATACCTCCAACCTACCGAGCTGCTGCCCCCCATTAGGCTAGGGTACGAGCTAACGCCACTAAGCTCGGCGAGATTATCCGTCCTGAAGCCCCTAATTTAAGCTGCGTTTAGCAGAGTTAAACACTCGGGGTGGGACAAAACAAGTTCGAGGTCGTAGCCTAGCTCTCTGCGCAGTTCGGTCAGCCCGAGGTGTGAGTGGGCCGCATGCGGCCCAAATAAAATAAAAACTCAAGGCCAGTTTGCTTGCCCTAAAGAAAATAAAAACTTGTGTGCGCCGTGAACATCTTGGATGGATTTGCTGCAGTTCCTCGTCGTGAAGTGAACTAGATTCGCCGGGGTTCGCTATGGCCGACTGGACACCACCGGCCACCGCCTACCCCTTTCCTCTCATACGAATCGATCCACAAATCCGCCGTTCTTCTTCGTCGCCGTGAACTAGAGTACTAGACTCGCCGGAACGCGCCTGGGCCATGGTCCATTACAAGGCCATCCTATCAGATCTTGCCAACGCCACCACGTCCACCGAGTGCCAAACGAGCGCGGGCGCGACGATCCGCGTCTCCCTCTACCTCGCGCCGCCTCCGGGCATATCCTACGCCCACGTGCACATGGCCGGCTGGACCATGGACTACACGCACAGATACGGGATCCCGCAGGTGATCGGCTGCGACCGAGACCACCTCCTCCTCAAGATGAGCGTCCCGGAACGCCGCTGGTCGAGCACCATCGATCTCTTCGTCTACAACGCCGCGGCCGAGCCCCCGTCTCTGTCCAGGCTGCCTCTCAGCCCGTTCGATAACCTCAGGCGCCAGACCACCGGCATCGTCGCCTGCCATGGAGAGGACGAGTACGCCGTAGTGGCATTCAACACAAAGATCGTGGATTTGCGTTGTTCCACCGTTGAGGTAGTCGTGTACCGGCCAACAGGACAACAAGGAGCTTGTTTTCCAGGACTCTGACCAGAAGGACATTGCTACTGTCACCTGGCAGCCAGACTTGCTGCTCCCTTCCCCGAGCAACACTCCGTGTGCTGGGTGGATTACTCAAAGTTTATACTGTTCTACAATTTGTCTGCTGACGAGTTCCCGGTGACAACGTTTCATCAGTTTCCTGCCACCCAGATGACCCGTCTTCGCCGCCATTGCCTCCGGGAGCACCGTCGGACGGCGTGCATCAGCCAAGGGAAGCTGAGGTTTGTGGATGTGAACAACGGCGATGATTTTCGACGGACCTCTGGTTACACCATCTCGAGATGGACACTGAGGATGTCGGGTCTCGGGTGGCTTGCCGCACTCCTGGGAGGAAGATGGCGATGCGCTCCAGGTCGACCACCTCTGGGATCTCGAGAAGTATCGACCAAGACATGTGGCGCCACCGTGGACGCCGGAGTTCACTGTCGTCAGCAAGCAGGACCATCACATTGTCCACTTCGTGGTGCAGGAGCTTAATACCTGTTCTCACGCTTGCTTGATTACTATCGACGTGCGGACGACGAAAATTCTGTCATCTGTGCCATATACCAATGCAGAAGACGATGACACTCGCGGAAACATCTTTTTCACCACAGCCGTGTTTTCTGTTGAGCTCCCCAAATACCATAAGATGTACCGGGATGCTATGTGTACCAAACCGGCACCCCCACGATGGCACCATGTTTTCAAAGTCGTCACCTGAAACGAGACTACGTTTTTCGACGAGAAAACAATGTGCTTAAAAAGTGAGAAGACAGTAAGGTTCGTTCTCCGTCCCGAAGAACTACATTATGTTGTCGGTACAAAATCACTCAAAAAAGAAATTTCCGGGTGTTAGGAATTGTTCGACTTGAATCTTCGGATCAATCGCACGTAAATTATCTGAACCCTGCTGACCTGCTCAGTGAAACAAAAAATATTGACCCAAATTACCACGGCACGTATGTGCACACATGATCATATCTAGCACCGGCATTGAATATGGAACATATAGAAAGAGCTTTTCTTCGGTCGAATCGCTCGTGCGCGACGAGCGTTCACCCAGGTGGGCCCCACACACATAGGATTCTTATACTCTTCCTCTATGTCCTTCTTCCTCCCCCTCCCATTCTATCTCTCCCGCGACGCGTGCAGACCGCCGCCGCCACTGCTTCCTCCATGGCGTCGAGAAGGCGTCGGCCATGGCGTCGAGAATAGAGCGAGTCGGGAGGTGAGTAAAATGAACTTATCGATGGGTGTGCGCCGAGGAAGGGGACCTTCAGGTGTTTTTGGCGAGGGAGGGGGGGGGGGGGGGGGGGAGGAAGTGCGGAGACCGTAATTTGAGATGGTGTGGTCGCGAGGCGGCCGCAGATAGCGGTGGCAAGCGGTTCCGACCGACATTACCCACAAAGGTGGAAATGATCTGGAGTGTGATGGCGGCGGTTGTGTTCTCTTCATCTTCCTCCCCGGTCGACATGTTGGAATGCACTTGTCGGACGGATCGAGCCATAGGACGATCCGTTTGGTGCACCGAAAACTAGCACTGGTCTTGCTGTTAAAAAAACAAATTAACATATACACGTAGTAGAGTTAAAGAAAGTCAAGATGCTGTACGTGGATGAACCGACAAATTTCTTCTGCATGAAACGTACCGAATCGACAAGGATGATACGTGCTGGAGAAATTCTGTGGACACACAAAACCGTTACGCTTTCGCTGGCTGCTAGCTAGTCGTGCTGGCCACCCGCTAGCTAGTCGATATCATAATGTGCCTACGTACTGGATTCTATACAAATGATTGTATTATAAGAAGAAGCTATTAGATTAGTTCAGCTTAATCTGTAGTTGAACTAACTTAATCGGTTGCTGCCTTCCCCAAGCAGCATGCATGCAGCTTCCAGATTGTGATTAAACTGAGTTATCGTATATTCGTTTGTTAATCTAAGTAGCACTAATATATTGGAGGCTAATCCGTAGACGTGTTGAACGGTTTGATCACGAGAGATCGAGCTAGCTGGCAGGTGGGCCCAAAGCAGGTTTTGATTACATAACTGGCGAGATTACGACATGTTGGAGACTGGTGAATCATGAATGGTGATCATGGGATCCCCTTCCCGCTACAGTAGTCGAAGGAGGCGATTTCTGAAACCTTCCTCTCTTCCCACCTCGCCGTCGGCGTTCCGCCGGTTCCCTCCCCCTCCGCCGGCCGCTCCGGCGGCGGGAGGGTGGGGGAACCCCGGATCCCGATGTGTACATAGTGTAGGGCGGAGTAGGTCTCCTGCTAGCGGCGTCGGGGAGCTAGCGGCGCGGTCAGGTCGGAGTTTTGCGGCGGCGCTTTTCCTCTCTGGTTGCAGGTTTCCTCGGAGGTCTGCGGTCGAGCTGCTGCCTTGTCCATGCTCGCAGATCCGTGTATCTGTGTTGCGTGTAGTCCCCGTTCCGGTGTCCGACGAGCGGCGGAGCCGGTTGCTCGAAATAATCGGAGGAGTTGCAGGTGTTGGCCATGGCGTCCGAGTTGGCGGAGCGAGATGGAGGCTCTTCGGAGTTCGAGGCTCGAGGACTTCCCGTCTGCACGGGGATGCTTCTGATCCAAGGTTGAAGGAAGCAGGTGCGGCGGCGTGTCGTCGGCACGTTTGGCTCGGCGTTGATGAAGACGGGTTCCAGAAGGACCATGTTGTAATTTTGCTATCTTTGCTGGATCTTTCTGTAAGAACCATGGTGTCAATATAAGCAGCTCTTTTCCTCGCAAAAAAAAATGAATGGTGATCATGGGACATGGGGTGCAAGTACTGTGATTTGATCAACGGTTTTTGCAGGTATGACCTTCCCAGTTGCTGAAAATCACGCGTTTTGCAGATATCACCTCGCCAGCTGCTGCTGAAAATCACGCGTTCACGCGTACGTACATCCTTGTGGATTGATATTGATATTAGCCAATAAGATTGCTCCAAGGAGAATGTCACCTCAAGTTCAGAATCACAACCTCCATTTTTCTTTGCTTATCTTCATGGACAGCTTGCATATCATGCTGATTACTTGACTATATCATGGCATCTATTGCTTATCTTCTGATCTTTATTTAACAAGAAAAGAAACAAAAGATTATTTTTGATCTTTGTGTGTGCAGTCTCGGTCAGGATGGTTGCCGCCATGTTGCCCTTGAGATGATTGGACATGGCCAGGGCGGGCGAACATGCGTCCGCCAGTTAATTTGATTGGATGGGAAGCTACAACTAATTAATCCGTTCGGTTGTGCTGATCTGGTATACCCAAGCCAGCGTCGACATAGGATCAAGGAGGAAGCCGTGAGCTGTGCAAACAACACCGGTTCGGCCGACCACTCAGCCCTCCACGTGTTTGCTTTCTGATTAGGACAGCCCGGACAGGAGGTCGATTTAACTAAATTGTCATACGTACTCCTATGCACTTAAGCCTACCTGAATCAAGAATTAATACTCTAGAACTTAATTATGCTCCGATTCGTTAGGTAATTTGTAGGTTAGTGCAAGTCAAACATTATAAGTTAATGAAACCAGTAGACTAGTTCTACAAAATTTGTTTTTTATTCCATTTTAAAGCCAAGTTAGGCCGATCGATGTATGGGGACCATATATACCGACGTTTCAAAGAACCATACTACGCAGTATAGTACATCGATAGTCTGTAGACAGAGACAGTACTATAGCCGATGTATGGGGACCATATATACTGACCGTTCAAAGAAACCATACTATGCAGTATAGATAGTTGTATACATCGATAGTTTGTAGATTGTAGACACAGACAAAGTACTATATATATATAGCCTAAAGATAGTTGTATACATCCATAGTTGCGGTGAGGGCTTCGTCGTGGTCGTTAGAGGGGAAGTCGGAATCGCTTGCTCGGGGAGGAGCGACGCTCGATGACAACCTCGGCGATGTTTTTCTCCTCGACGTCGTGTGTGTTTCATGTCGGTAACCAGGTTGGCCGGGTCTGTCCAATGTGGTCGTGTTCGCACTTTGGCCGGTGAACCGGTCAATTCTCCTTGTTTTAAAATAAAATGAGGTAATGTTTGCCCGTTTTGTTCGAAAAAAAAAGATGGCGATGTTGTCCAAACTCTGAAAGAATGTCGTTGGCTTCCACGGTTACTCTCACTCTTTAACCAGCAACAGCAAGTACACCAGCCAAACATATCGCTGTGGTTGGGCCTTTAATCATGGATCGAAGTCGATGTTACGCCCACCTAACAGCGTGCACTTCTTGGACGGGACAGAAAATCATGCATGCACGGGTTGTGGAAAAGGAACGTACGCATCCAATTGTGAAAGTCATTTGTCACTTTGCCTAGTCTAGCAAGTTTGCTCGGTTCCTTTGTTGCTTTGTTAAAGTCTCTACTTTTCTTTTCTTTTTGAAGGCAACACCCCGAGAGGGACACTGGCTTTTGCATCTCGATATAGAAGAAAGTAGTTGCCCGGTAACTATGATAAATCAAACACAAACCAGATACAAAAGGCACAAGAGACCCCCTAATTTCCGGCGGTCGGTTGTCCGTTCGCCCGTTGCAGTCGACTAGCCTAGGAAGTTTGTTTTTGCTTTGTTTTCGGTTTGAAGAAAGTCTGCTTTTCTTTTCTGTTTTCAAGTAACACCTCAAGTGCTGCATTTTCATATGGAAGAAAATAATTGTCTAGTAATTAAGAAATGTCAGACGAAAACCAGAGATACAGAGGGCATGAAGCCCCTGCCGATCGTCAATAAAATCGTCAATAAAGATGGACACACAACCAAGCAAACAAAAAAACACCGGATCTGACGAAGAAAAACATTCGTCGGACCCGAAGGAGCACGGAAGATGGTTCACGAAACACCACACCGTAAGCACCATCACGGTCAAAATTAAAGGGAGAGAAACCAAGAACAAGATGAACAACTGTTTTGACACTCCAACATTTGAGGCGAAGAAAACATGCCTCAAGAACCATGCATCGTCACGGGTACAAAATACAAATTTTCATCTGAGCTCCAGAGAATGTTTAGTTTTTGTTCTATTTTTTGTTTGGTTTGAAACAAATTTTAAAATTGCTTACATGCATGGACAACAAGTGGCATAAAATTTGATAAACTGGATCGAAGCATAACCGAATCTGGACGAGTTGTTCAACCAAGTCAGAATCACCACTTATGGTAAAAATCCCAACACGAACACCCAATGGCCAAACCTCCCCACACGAGCGCATGTGTTGTCCCACTCTCGCGCCATCCAGCTAGTCCCCCGCGTCGACCCTCTTGCTCGTCCGTCTATCCCTGCTTGCTGGATCAATGACAAGTCAATTTAAGACACTGTGCGGTTTGGCAAGGCGGGCATCACGCAAGGTTTCAACTGCTAGGGCTTGGCGGGGGACACGATGCTGGAGTAGGGGAGATGAAGAGAGGCAGTCGAACGAACATTTTGGATGGGTTTTATTTGTTCTCTTGTTTCGGCGTCGTATGGGGCGAATCCCAATTTGGTTGGGCAAACGGGTGTTCTCTAATGAACTTTTGTATACGAGTTCAAAATTGTTTTGGACCAAACAAAAGATATAGGAGGGAAAGCAAACTTTCTCTAGAGCCCTGTGACGAAAAGTGGGTCTTTTGTCGGTGGCTCCAGATATGTGTTCAGCGCCTCATTGCTAGTTGTTGTTTTCAAATATAAAATGTAGAGTGTCTAAGTCTCGGTGGATTGAGAATTAAAAAATCTCAGCCATTTCTTACATAATTTTTTTTTTGAAAATATAGCTTTTGTTCTCAGGTTTAAAACTGAGAAATTATGCACAGATTTCTACGTTGGATCGACGGTTCTCAGTGGCAAGCGAGAAATTGAGAAAATATAGCTGAGTGATAATTTTGCAAAACCATATGAAATGACGTGTCTAGGACCAAACAAAAGATAGCTGAGTTCAAAATTGTTTTGGACCAAACAAAAGATATAGGAGGGAAAGCAAACTTTCTCTAGAGCCCTGTGACGAAAAGTGGGTCTTTTGTCGGTGGCTCCAGATATGTGTTCAGCGCCTCATTGCTAGTTGTTGTTTTCAAATATAAAATGTAGAGTGTCTAAGTCTCGGTGGATTGAGAATTAAAAAATCTCAGCCATTTCTTACATAATTTTTTTTTTGAAAATATAGCTTTTGTTCTCAGGTTTAAAACTGAGAAATTATGCACAGATTTCTACGTTGGATCGACGGTTCTCAGTGGCAAGCGAGAAATTGAGAAAATATAGCTGAGTGATAATTTTGCAAAACCATATGAAATGACGTGTCTAGAATCTAGATGCGCCTTGGAGAGGTAGAGGTAAAAAAAAAAGAGACCACCAAGGACTAGCCCTTTGTAGCATATTTTTATAGTTGAAGTGCTCATTTGTGAGAAAATCCAGAAATTCGTCCCTGATGGGGGATCGACCTCAGGATGTTGAGCACGTTCAACCGTGCTCCAACCACTGGGCCACTGCCCGTTCTCTCAGAGGTAGAGGTAACAAACTTACAGAGTCGGTGCTAACCATATTCTCATGTTGTGTTTATTTAAGTTCAAAACAGACGTGCCAACCGATCCCGAGTACTGAGCCCAATCATCATATTGATGGCCGCCATCACGGGTCAACCATGGATGCAATTCGCGGCACGGCGAGGGGCCTAAGTGGAAGAAGAGCATATACTCTCCTGGCGAGATGGGTACAAAAGGCAGCGAGAAAGCGAGCAGCCAGCAATCAGCTTGGGCTTGGCAAACGAAGCCAAGCGCTACACGGCTACACCGCAGCCCACGCCTCATCACCTCCCTGTCTGTCGCTCTCCGTCCATTGTAAACCAGCAAGAAACCTTCCAGGAAGCTAGCCGCGCACACAGCAACCCCGCCGTCGTCGTCGCACCGAAGAACAATTCCGGTCGTCGTGGACGCGAGACACGGTTGTGTCCGTCATCCGTTAGTGGCGGATTTATTAGCAGTACTGGAGGTCTTGAGCTTGATTGATAGATAGAGAGGAGAACAGGGGATAGGCAGAGGGAAGGGATCGATGGGCAGCGGCGACATGAAGCAGCCGCTGCCGGTGTTTGCGCCGGGGAAGAGGTACCTCAACATCGGCTTCGTCGCCGGCTTCCTCCTCGTCTTCCTCACCTACATCGTCGTCTCCCAGCAGTTCTCCATCACCGCCCCCAACGGTAACTACGTCCAAACACAAACACGATCCATGTTGTTGACTGTTCGATTAGTCCCTCCATCGATGAGTCGATGTGTATATGTCCATGAAAGACGAAACTGAGTTGGGCTCCTTAATTCGTTCAGCTACAGATGTCCCCGCGAGCGTAGCGCACAGGAAGCAGGCGACCGGCACGCCAAGCGAAGCAGGTGAGGATTTTGATGTGCTCTGTAATTCTCAAACCAGCTCGAGCTTCTTCTTTTTTTGCTTCAAGACCATGGCTCTCGATCAACAACGTGTTGGGAAAGGCCAGGCATGTCTCTCGCCGTTACATCTTCAATTTTGGTCTCTGATCATCATCATAAACCCAGGAATAAGACACGAGGATCAAGGAGAGGAGAAGACGGAGACGACCACACCTGCAGAGGATCATCAGGACACCTCAGGTGACAGCAACCAAGAGCAGCAGCTTCCGGGTAAGTATGAATGGCTTACAACCATCATGTTTCCGATAGAACAATTTGAACGGAGGAATGAACGAAAGGAAGCTGTTGCTTTGCCAAAATTGCAGAGCAGGAATGGCGGCCGAAAGAGGAACCTGCAGCTGTCGTGAGCGACGAGCCCCCGAAAAGGGGCGACACTGCTGTTGCCAAACCATTCGGTATGTCCGATGCTTGTTTGCCCTGATTAGACTGACAACATGGGATGATTCCATTTGTTCTTCTTTTGAAATATATATGCATATATAATTCTTTGGTTCGATTCGATGTGCTTTGGGACGTACGTACGTGTCTGGTCACTAGTATTTGGACCAACAATCCTTCGTTTTTTATATGATTGTTGTGAAGCTAGGCTGTTGCTAAAGTTCAAATTAGCTTGGTCCGTCAACTTTCCAACCCATGAAGATTTAGTCCATTGCAGCACGACCTGGTGGTTCGCACACGCGGAGTCGTAGTCGGCAAATTTCATTGACAAAAACAAGGAAAAATGTAGGAAATGAAAAAAAAATCAGGTTTTTCAAGAAGAACATAGATAAGAAGAACATAAATGTTCTACTCCCTCCGTTCACTTTTATAAGGAATGGTAGATATTTCAGTTTATTCTACATACATATCAAAATGAGTGTATCTAGACATACTATTTGAGCTTTAAAAAACAAAAAATTCAATGTTCCTCCTTCTCCTTTCTTTTGATTTTCTTCACTTTTCCTTTATTAATGTTGCTGCGTTGGCTCAGAAGTGCGTGAAGCCATCGCCATGTCATTGTTAAAGTTTCTTTTAAAGGGAGAAATGGCCAAGTCCAGGACACTTTATAGACTTTAGGGATTTTTGTGTTGAAAAGTTTCTAGTATCGGACCTAACAATACCAAACCAGCTCTCGGGAAAGTCTAAGCACTTGAGGTCATTGTCAGCACAAAAGTTAGCTGACGGTTTGGCCACTTTGTTACCAAAAAATTCTAGCATTGGAGCGCCGAACACAACCTTTTGGCAGTGAGGAACCAAATATATATATGCTTTTCCGTCATGAAAATGATAGGACTTTGTGCATGAATATGTTTAACTTTTCCTCAAGTTTGTGAACCTTTTGTTATCTACTCCTACTCTGGATGCAGCAAGAGAAATGCAGCTTCAGCCTTTAATCAGTTGCGCTACACTACACATCAATGCAGTTAATTCGACTTGATCAATTAAATGCTGAACTGAACAGTCCTTTTTTATCCCCAAATTAATGATGCGTCCAAAGCTGATAGACCACGGTGACTGAATCTTTACACTCCCATTTTCTGCTGAACAGACAACGGCAAGGTGGTGTGCACCTCGGCGGGCCCCTACTCCGACAGCTGCGACGTCTTCGGCGACGTGCGCACCAACGGCACGGCGCACACGGTGACCCTGGTCCCGGCGACATCCGTCACAGAGCGCCGTGAGTGGACGATCAAACCCTACATCCGCCGTGACATGTCCGGCATCCCGGAGGTGACCATTACGCAGCTCGACTCCACCTCGGCATCGTCCCCGGCGCCGGCGTGCACGGTGACGCACCACGTGCCCGCCATCGTGTTCGCGCTGGGCGGGCTGACGGGCAACTACTGGCACGACTTCAGCGACGCGCTGGTGCCGCTGTTCGTAGCGTCGCGGCGGTATGGCGGCGAGGTCCAGCTCCTGGTGAGCAACATCCAGCCGTGGTGGCTGGGCAAGTACGAGGCCATCGTGCGGGGGCTGTCCAAGTACGACGCCGTGGACCTCGACAAGGACGACCAGGTCCGGTGCTTCCCGCGCGTCACCGTGGGGCTGCGCATGCACAAGGAGTTCGACGTCGTGCCGGAGTTCTCCCCCGACGGCCAGCGGCTCACCATGACCGACTTCACCGCCTTCCTCCGCGAGACTTACTCCCTGCCCCGCGCCGCGCCCATCAGCCTGAAGAGTCAGTCGACGCCGGAGAAGAAGCCGCGTCTGATGCTGCTGCACCGGGGCCACTACCGGAAGCTGGTGAACGTGCCGGAGATCGTGAAGGCGGCGGAGGATGCCGGGTTCGAGGTGGCGATATCGGACCCGCGGTTCGGCGTGCGGGTGGAGGAGCTGGCGAGGTCGGTGAACTCGTTCGACGTGCTGATGGGGGTGCACGGCGCGGGGCTGACCAACGCGGTGTTCCTGCCCAAGGGGGCGGTGGTGATTCAGGTGGTGCCGTACGGGAAGATGGAGCCGCTGGCGAAGCTGGACTTCGGGGACCCCGTGGTGGACATGGAGCTGAGGTACCTGGAGTACAGCATCACGGCGGAGGAGAGCACGCTGCTGGAGATGCTGGGGCCGGACCACCCGGTGATCAAGGACCCGGAGTCGGTGCACCGGAGCGGGTGGGACAAGGTGGCGGAGTACTACCTCGGCAAGCAGGACGTCAAGCTCGACCTTGAGCGGTTCGCGCCCACGCTCGCGCTGGCCCTCGACCATCTCCGGCAGCAGTAAGGGGAGTGCATGCCTGAGGGATGACTGACCGTCGGGCGTCGGCCACACACGAATTCATTTTTCTTTTCTTGGTACACAGATTCGGGGAAGATTACGGCCTCTTAATTTGGTGGGGTATATATTTATATATAGGAGCATTGTTGGTATATTAGTCGATGTATTTGTTTATTTTATACTGGAGTAAATAGAGGATGAAGTTGTTTTAACAGAGATAGTATGTTTTGCTTAGAGGTCACTCAACAACAGTTTAAACTGAATAAACACAAGGAAAGCTTGGAAACATAGCATTCATTTGTAACTGAGAAAATCTCAGTTGCAATCAGTAGCAGCGCGTCCTTGTGGCCATAATGGGTCATGGCCAACTCTTTCCACACTAGTACTCCCTCCATCCTAAATTAGTTGCGTAGATTTTTCTAAATACGAATTTATCTACACAGTAAAATACACCGTATTTAGAAATCGGCACTGAGTGAGTACATGCCTATTTACAAGGTTTAGGTTAGTGCTCTGGGCCATTAATTGTTGCAGGCAGTAGTAACCAAGTGGCCCTATCATCACCAAGCAGCCCTATCTTATTTGCCAGCCACGCTCCGCCATTGGTTGCGACCCAGTTGTAATTGGAAAAAATTCAGTCAACCCCACTTAAAACTCATATGATGCACGAATTGCATTGCAATTCGAGAGTCCTCAAGTTGAATGAGATCTAATTCAATTCTCACTCGAACGAGAATTGGCAGCCGTTAATATATAGAACTTTGACTAGTTAAAATGGATGTGGTAACAAACTTTTTAAGAAAAGTTACCTTGACAACGAATATTTTTATGTCAGTACGTCATGTAAATTTCTGTGGTAACAAACTTTTTAAGAAAACAGTGTGCAATGTGAAAACGCTTTGAACAGATCGATCAAGGAAAGCCTCGTTGAAAAACATTTATCGTTAAGGCAATCAACTTAGAAATTATAACCACCCCCACAAAAACGAATGTGTTTAGTTCATTGATTTACCAAGGAATTGGAACCACAACCATCTAGTCTCTCTCTCTCTCTCTCTCTCTCTCTCTCTCTCTCTCTCTCTCTCTCTCTCATCGCCATAGCCAAGATATTGTACAATGGCTCCATCGGAACATCTATACCCACAGGTATAGGGATCATTTCAGTCTTCGGTGCGAGGTATCTTCCCTGATTTATATTCGACATGAATAAAAATTTCAGCACATAATGGTTAGATTTCGAGTGCCCATATAAATAGTTGTCTTCTTCCCCAACTGAGCGCACAATTTCGAACCTTCCGTCATGTTCTTGTGCTTAAATCTCTCCCGTCCTAGAGAATAATTTTGAGTGCTCGTTCGAGAACTACGATCTTTGGATCTAGAACTGAATTATTTTCTTGTATCTGAGAAGAAAGTTCATGTTACCAGGAAGGAACTTTCATCGGGATAAAAATAAATTCTTTTTGTATTTCTATTTTATGAATGACTATTATAAACTTATAAAAGAAATTAAAATTGGACTCATTTTCACTAAAACAATAAAGCCTAGCACCCCAATCCTGTTGATACTTTGGGGTATGATAGAGGAGATCTAGATCTAGTGTGCTTGGGTGTATTTTTCTTGATTCCCCCCAACTATCCATTGCCGATTTTGTTACTTTTTGTGTGCTTGGGTGCCCTTGACTTGTGCCTGAGAAGCCTTCTCCCTGGAAATTATCAGATGAGGATATGTCCATGGGGGGGGGGGGGGGGGGGGGGGGGGGGGGGGGGGGGGGGGGGGGTAAAGATTTTCCATTCGACATAGATGATTTCAAACTTGGAGGTTAACCCCATCCACCAAAATTAGCGGGATTCTTATGTGTATTTTTTCCTAAAATACTTGAAGGAAACAAATTTCAAAATCTGCCTTTCTTATCAGCAACATCTAAGAAAACTGGATGCATAACACTAGTTAAAAGGGGTTACAATTCATCCAAAATTTAACCTGGCCTGCAAGTTGCAACATTCTGTAACGGGCAAACAAAACAACCTCGCATTGATCTAAAGATCCTCAACTACTCGACACATTATTCATTTAATTAAAAACTAAATGTAAGAATTTGGCACGCAAGAAAAACCATCTGCTATCTAGGATGCATAATTCGCTCGACTCATGCTTCGTTCTTGATCACCTTCCGGAACCACCGTGTGGAGTCCTTGGGGTACCGGGTGAAGGTTTTCCGGTCGACGTAGACGATCCCGAACTTGGAGGTGAAACCCATCCGCCACTCGAAGTTGTCGAGCAGTGACCAGGCGAAGTACCCGGTGACCCTTGCACCGTCATCGGTGGCGCGTTTGAGCTCGTGGAGGTACTGGTCGAAGTAGTCGATCCTGAAATTGTCATACAGTGCGTGGGGGAGAGTGTCGCTGCCCGACTGGTCGATGCCTGCATGCACCAAATTAAGGAGTCACACCCGTCAGATCTGTGCATCAAGATTCGTGATGTGGTGCAACATGCAGTGTTTTGGTACCGTTTTCGCCGATGATCATGACGGGGTTTCTGTACTTGTCCTTGACGTGCATCACGGCTTTGTAGAACCCCCAAGGAACAACGTAGAGCCATTTCGAGTGTGCCTGAGTTATAGATATATTCATAAATCACAAGTTGTTGCATCATTTGCAAATTTGCTAATCGTCAAAAATGACCGTTAATTACCTGTTTTCCGATCGGCACACCGTTGCGCTCATCTGAAGGAGCAGAAAGACAAGAAGATCAGATTTGAAGCTGATGATATAGTATATAAAGGATCAAATTGTGACTATGTTTCTGACCGATGGAGCAATGTGCAGTTTGAGTTAACCGTACTTACATACAAGCTGGGCTTGCCAGTCGTTGGCGTAGCTCATGTGCGTCAGGTTCTCGTGGTTCTTGACGTAGTAGGTCGTGTAGTGGTTAACCCCGACTACATCCGCCGAGCCCTGCACCAGCCGGGACTGCTCCTCGGTGAAGTTTGGCAGCCTCTCGCCCACCAGCTTCTGCATCGTCTCCGGGTAGTGTCCGTAGGTGATCGGGTGCATGAACCTGCGAGAGAGGTTCAGTTCAGTTTCAGTCAAGTTCAGCCGTCGCCGGTGACCGGAGGGACGATTTTGAATAGAGATGGTGCTCACCAGCCAAGTGTAAACTCTCTGGCCCTGTGCGCGGCGAACTCGTCCTCGGTGGTGTAGGTGAGCGGCTCGTACCAGACGAAGTCGAGCAGGATGCCTATCGTCCCTTTCTGGTCGGGCTGGTACTTGTCGCGGTATATCTTGACGGCGGCGGCGTGGGCCAGGAGCAGGTGGTGGCCGGCGATGTAGGGCTCGGTGGCGGAGTTTCCGCCAAATCGGCAGCCAGAGCACCGGCCGGGGGCTCGTTGATGGTGAACCAGTTCTTCACCCGGTCGCCGTACGTCTTGAAGCAGAAGTCGGCGAAGTTGGTGAAGTCCGGCCTGTAAATTAGACGAGATCTCGATGTCAGCACTCAGATCACAACGTGTTGGATATGAAGCTTTTGTTTTTGAAAAACGAAAAAAACTTACACGACCCTGGGGCTTAGCCAGCCGTTGTACTGGTTGTTGAGCACCTCGGGCAAGTCGTAGTGATAGAGCACGACGTATGGAGTGATCTCTGATGGGAAAACGTTGCAAAGAAAAAGAAGAAATCATCTAGCTAGTGTCGATGAGAGAGAGAGAGAGAGAGATTGATAATAATTCAGAGAAATTTAGAGATGGATCGTACTGTTGGCGAGCATGTAGTTGATGAGCCTGTGGTAGTAATCCACTCCGTCCTTGTTGATCTTCCCGATCCCATCTGCATTTTATGTTGTGATTCAGAAGAAGAAATACACACATCATTGGGTTCATCACTGGCCACTGTGTTCTCAGAGACGTACTGGGAAAGATGCGGGACCAGGAGATGGAGAAGCGGTAGGCGTCGAAGCCCACCTGACCATGTTGTCCACGTCGTCCTGCCATCGAAAGATCGTCACAAATCAGAAATCAGTCACTCACGCAGCGAGAATCATCGAAAGGATTCGTTTCTTTTTTCGTCGATCGATCACTGACTGACAGACTAACCATGTAGCGATGGTACTCGTCGACGGTGACGTTGGCGGTGGCGTTGTCAGGAGTGGCACCGGGGAACTTGAGGAAGGTGTCCCAGATGCAGGGCCCCCGGCCGTACTGAAGGGCGTTGCCCTCCACCTGGTACGCGGAGGAGGCGGTGCCGAAGACGAAGCCCTTGGGGAAGCTGTCCCGGCTGAGGTCGGTGTCCCTGCCGTGAGCCAGGACCGCCAGGGAGAGCAAGACGACGAGCGCACGGAGGAGCTCCATGTCGGAGAGGTGTGTGCTGCAGTGTAGTGGAGGTCGGTGTCTGATCTGGGAGGCTATATATAGATAGAGGGATCGTTCGAGGAGAAGGATCGTCGATCATGAAAGGCAAGCAGCGCCGCTGTTTTCTGGCAGCACAAACGGCGGCACGCCGATGGACTGTTTCTTTCTTCCTTTCTTGCGTACGCGGCTCTCCGGTTGTGGAGCAGTGACGACTCAACTCCCTCAGCCTTGCATGTGGATGCATGGGAGAACCGATCCGATCGAGGAGAAGAAACAGTCTGCGGAAGAAGGAGCGCGGGGCTACAGGCGGAGTCGTCCTGTTGTTCAGGTGCTTAAAACTGTCAGCGCGCCTCTGTTCCATGCTTCTACAGAGTGCCGGCTTTTTTTACCAGACATTACGCTCACGCCACACAAGCAATTCAACGTACATGGCCTAAAGACATAATTTTGTCAAGATAATCGACATGGTACTGTGAAATGGTCGCCACAGTACAGGAGAAAATTTTATATTTCTCAGGAATTCAACATACATGGTGTCTAGCCTACAGCGATGAAATTTCAACGAGAAAATCGACATGGTACTGTGAAAGGATCGCCGCAGTAGAGGAGAAAATTTTATATTTCTCAAGCGATATATAACAATAGGTGAACAAAGATGGCCGCAAATCTGCTGTCAGACACAACCTGAACCGAGTGCGAGCACATGCATCATACTCCCTCCGTTCCAAAATACTTGTCTTCCTTTTGTCCAAATTTGGATGTACCTATACACAAAACATGTCTAGGTACATCTGAATTTGGACAAATGGAAGACAAGTATTTTAGAACGGAGGGAGTAGATTACATAAACGCAGCGCACACACAGCTTACAAGATCAATATGACTAGCATCCATTTTGTAGACACACACGGCAGATCTAGCTCACACATATTACTTTCACTACCAGTTCCATAATGTACATATCCATCATCCGTAAACAATTCAATTATATATTCCGGGATGAGCTGGGCTTTGCACATGGTCAAGCACATGGCTAATTCTCGTCAATCTTCAGAGCAGCAACTGGCACACATATAGTACAACAAACTGAGTGTCAGCAACAGCGTAGGTTCTTTTGTATTATCATTACACATCACTGCCATTACACATAGCTGAAGGAGAAACTGAAGTAAAATTTCACTTCCCAAACAAAACAGTCATAACTAAGTAACAAAAATAACAAACACGGCATGCTAAATTAACAGCCATGGCATCTGGGCTAATCAACAAGTTAACTAATTTATCCTGGCTTGACTTTCTTTACTGCATTTAAATATATTTAGTCATACTTGATAACAGAATGTCTCAAAACTGTTCTTCAAAAAAAAAAAAAATCGAATACATGGCACATACCACCACGGACTGGGACTACTGAAATATCATTAATTTTGGGGTATCCAGTAGTTATGCCAACCTGCCAAGATAAGAGATAATTTTCACAACCAAAGCAAAAGAGATGATTAATACAGTACCAGCCGACAATAGTTCACAAGCTCGTCCTCGAACCAGTTAGTAAGTATCTACTGAACACTGGTTATATCATGTACAGTTTAGTATGACTGAAGAACATGATGAAAACTGGAAATCAATCATAACATGAAGCGAGAAATGCAGAAGCCACCATCTTTGGTAATAAATAGATCGGCACAATTGTTGGGTAAAGAAAAATCATCATGCAGCAATACTAGAGTATATATTTGGTTAAAGTATCTATTTGAGCATGCTTCCACTCTGAACATTATCTTACTTTTTCTAATTCATGCAATCCAAATTAATAAGAGGTCCAAAAAGTTGATAACAGTAACAGCATGCTTGACACAAAAATAACAGTAGCTCAAGTTGGTAGTCTTGCCTGACCTGATGGATCAGGAGCATCAACCGCAGAAACTTCTCCGAGGTTAACAGAGGGAAACTGCGGGCGTGGGGTATTTTTTGAAAGGCACACTGCCCTGCAAAAGCGAAGGAGGCAACTTTCGATTACAACCTTAAGTCGACAGTGCTTTGGAATAACAGAATGTATGTTTCGCGCTGCAGAAAACACGAAAAGCACGAAATAGATTGTAATTTGAAAACAGCCTAATAGGCTATGCGATTCTAGAGTTCTCTGTTCTTATTACACAGCTTGTTTCTTTTTGTATTTGGATTTTTCTTATCGAGCAATAACTTTGCCTACCAGCTGGGGAGTATTCTTTTCGGTTATCTAAAAGAAGAGAATGTAGGAAGAGATATATAGAAACTCACATCAACTGACCCTGCACGCAGCTCTTCGTAGAAGCGTTGGAAAATAATATCTTCGGCACTCGCATCACCTGGCGCTGCTCGTCGTAGCTCGTCGTAGAAGCGTTGATAAATAACAGCTTCTTTGAAGGAAGTAGGCTGACGTGGTTCCAAGATTGGGGGTCGAGGTCCAGTACTAGGCTGCAATAAGAACATTAGTAAAAGAGATTCATTAGAATGAAACTTGCATCAGATTCGAGTTTAAATGTGGAGAAGAAAATCATTGTTTTTTCAATTGGCACTGAAGTTCAGTTAATGGTTCGGTTAACTGGCTTAATACATGACCCATTCATGCACAGTGACACAGTGACACACCAAGCACCTACACACAGAAAGTAGTATTCAACGCTACTATTTGCATCACAAGCACGGTACAAGTAGAACTAAGAGCAAACCGACCAAAATATCCACTAAATTGGGGAAGCAAAATTAATTGAGATGATCAAATATTGCTGAGATCGATATTGTTAGAACTAAACACCTGCTGACAAGTTTCAGACAAAATGAGAGCATTCTACTCCTAGTTAACTCTAGTACAGAAACGGCTATTAGTGGCGCACGGTTTTGGGATTCTGTGGCGCACCCCAGGTTTGCTGGGTGCGCCACAGAATTCTCGCCACTAAAATTATTTCTGTGGCGCACCCAGGTCGTGCGCTTTCTGTGGCGCACCCAGCCAGTGCGCCACAGAAATAGCTCGGTAGCACCCCTATACAGAGGCATTCTGTGGCGCACTGTTTCTTGGTGCGCCACAAAAAAAAAGCGTGCGCCACAGAAATATTAAACAGAAATAGCAGTATTTTTCTATTTTGCTGTACAAATACAGGTATATACAGGATTTATACAGGTTTATACACATCGGCGATGATGGTGAGCAAGAGCGCGCGGGAGCATGCATGATCATGGAGTCCTCTTCTTGAGCGGCGCCGGGAACGGTAGAAAGCCTTCTTTCGTCTTCCACTCCCTGGTGTCATTCTGTGCCTCTAGTCGTTCTTCGATATCCCTCTGACACAACCCTGAAGATGGATTGGGATATATATTGGTTAGTGATATAAATAGAGTATAATTTATTCATCTAAGTAGAGAGGCAAGACAATCAATCAATTGTCATGGTTGGAAATCATATGGCTATCCTATTTGGGTTTCATAGCATAGCATATATATAATATATAACCCTACACATGCACTTCTATAATACCTCTGGGGTAGTGGAAGGACCCTGATTTGCGAATGACATCTTCGAGGATGATCGTTGACAACTGCAGCCGGATGCGATGGAAGTCTGTTCTGTAATCAGCATCGGTGAGAGCATCCGCGCTTTTGGTGTATTCTGCGAGACCAGATGGAATCTTCGTTTTCTCGACATCCCGGACAATCGATTTAATGTGATGGAGGGCGTAGTAGGCCTCCTTCACGCTGCCATCCAGTTGCTTGACGCAATGGAATCCGGTCCCATGCTGGAACTTGTGTGTGTTCTCATCCGTGAAGAATTCCGCCTTCTTATGGAAGGGGCCGCCCTTTTGGGCATAGGCCTCGAGAGCGTCATCGAGAACACCCTTTATTCTGGTGTATCGTCTCGGCGTGGATTTATTCCCCGAGTCCAAATAAGTGGCAATGGACCACCTCGGGGATACGCAGATGAGTGCGCAGTACTTGTCCCTGCTCAACACAATTGAAGAAGGATCAGCGATGGAAGAAATGTAGAAGAAGGCATAAGATACGACTGTGGCGAGCTGATGTGTACTTACTCGAAAAAGAAAGGCAGAAGAAGGACGTTCTTCCTCTTGTTGGCCAGCATGACCCTTACGAGGTACTCCATGGCCGTTTCCCGTGTCTTTGATCCTTCCACCAGATGGCTGTCGCGCATGTAGTAGGGATCCACTATCGCGACGTACGGGGTATCATCTCTCCTGATCTTCATCGCCACATCGAGCGCATATAGGCGGACCATGTTATAGTCCAGCCGTTGAGTGTGAAAGAGTTTGAAGATGTCCTCGTACGCTATGAAGAACACATCCGCGGGGTCTTCCTGGACGAAGTCCACCAGCTCCTTTGGCACCTTGACCGCGAACGCCGGGTAACTCGGGTGCTTGTCTTTAAGAAGGAGCTCCTCTAGATGCAAGATAGATTCCTGCAAGGCAATCATGGGTCCTTCTGCAAGGCGGAGCAAGTCCCCAGAAAGGATAGGTTTACCAGCCTCATGAACTCGGGGGAAGCCATCCGCACGGGGTGGAATCGTGTCTTCAAGACCCCGGATCTTAGGAGCTGGCTGGCTCGCAGAGGTGGAGGATCCTTTTCTCTTCCTGTGCTTCTTGTTCTTCATCTCTGTGGATTGTGGGGGTGAAGTGAACCCCGCTTTAACAGTTTCTTTCAGTGTGTTAGGGCTGAAAATGTTACCCGGTTGAGCTTGATGATCTCCGGCATCCGGAGGCGTGTCGGTGAAGGCTAGGCGTTGTGTGCATGAAGTGGGACGAGCAGGTTCACCGCGGTGGTCGCGGAAGGGTTCTTCATCCACAGGAGGCATGTACATACCATCCATGCAGGCGCCAGTGTTGATGTAGTCATCGACGTTGACATCATTCTCCTCCTCCTCATTGTCGTCGTTGCCACCAAGTTGAGGTGCAACGGCTTTGTCCTAAACATAAACAATAGCACATCCGTTAGTCGGGAAAGTCGGAAAGTCGGGGAATTCGGAAAGTCAGAACTAACCTTGGACGGTTGCGGTGAAGACGTTCCCAACAACTGTTTGTGGCGGTTGGTGGCGGCGACGACCGGCGGTAGCTTCCGGCCGGTGGTGGCGGCGACCGGCGGTAGCTTCCGGCCGGTGGTGGCGGCGACCGGCGGTTCCTTCTGGGTGGTGGCGACGGCTGCTTGTGGCGCCGGTTCATCCGCAACAGCTTTTTGTCGCCGCCTCGGCGGGGGCCGAATGACCGGGGGCCGGGGCCTCGAGGTGGCGCCGCCGGTGCGCCTGACCCCATGAAGAACATCCCCAAGACGAATCTGGGTCTTCGGCCATTCCATCATCCACTTCCCGCATTCGCCAAGCTTCATGTGTTGCTCGGCTCCCGGAGGTTGCGTGGGGGGGTCGATGTCACGGAACTCAGGCAGTACCTCGCTCACATTGACTTTCATCACGGCCTCGCTCATTCGGGTGTTGTGCATATCGCGGGTCAAAGGTTGTATGATCTTGGCCGTTGCGACTTCCTTCAACTCGCCGCCGGCCCCCACCCTATGCAGGAGTATGCAAGGCATGTCCTGGGAGTCAACACATGTTGGGCACCATGCATGCATGAGATATGGCAGTCATCAAAGGCATATATAGTCATAGAAGATGTCGCGGACTAACTAATTAGTTACCTTGGTGATGGCGTCGAGCTCGGCAAATGTCGAGACAAGGGCGCCGATGCCGGCGGCCGGCCTATCATTCTCCGGCCGCTCGTGCGCATTATCATTATTCTCCGGCCTTGGTGTATGTTGATCCACGACTGGTTGATCCACGACAGGGGCACCGTTGGTTGATCCACGACAGGGGGCACCGTTGGGGTCACCAGGACTGGCGACACGTTATTGCTGGAGGTGCTGCCGGCGTAGCTGGGCACGTGTATCGGCCCCTGTCGACCTGCCGCATTCCAAGCAGCTAACCCCTCCATCAAGCCAGGGGGTAAGAAACTCCGGAGCTGCTCGTCCACCTTCTCGGCCACTAGCTTGTCCACCATGCTGGAGTCCACCTTTTCTTTCTCTAGTGTCTCCAGCTTCTTCCTTAGCTCGAGAACCTCGGCTTTATCTTTAGCCGGCTTCCTCCTCTCCTTTTTCTTCTCGGGGTCCGTGCTGTAGTACTCGATGAACTTCATGCTCGTACCAAAGCCGGTCACACGGCCAGCTGACGTCGGCGGCTTTGACTTGTCCCTCCCCTTGAAAACGTTCATCGCCCGGTTGAAAGTCGTGTCCCACGGGCCGGCCTGAGCCTCCTGGGACGACGGGCTGGCCTCAGCCTCAGCCTTCAACTCAGCCTCCTGCGGACAAAGGAAATAAACGTGAACCCATGTAGAAATCAACGCAAATGGACTTTGAGATATCCGCGGTAATTAAGTTCCTTACCAGCGTTTTCTCGAAATCCAGCACATCTTGATAGTCGGTAACGAATTCCCCCGTCCCCGGCTTCAGATAGTAGCGGGACCGAACAAAGTTCCTAACTTGCTCGTCCGTGATTTTATGCCACATGTTCTCTTTCCCAAGTCTCGCAACCTCGGCATCCTCCTTGTCCCAAACGGGCTGTTTTCCTGCGTAACCGCCGCTTCCCAAACGGTGGTTACCTAAGTTCAGTGCCCGCATCTTCTTCCCCCACTCGGTCCATTTTTGAGCCTCCGGAGATTCCAAGGACAACTTGAATGCCTCGAACTCTTCTATGTCGATGTACGGCTCTTTGGCACTGATCTCCGCCCAGCTAAGACCCTTGTCAATCTTCGCCTTCACCCGGCCTCTCCAGCTGGTCAAGGCGGTGCTCATCTTCGTGATGGCGTAGTTGTCCACCTTTTTGTTTCCATCATCCGGGAAATTGTATCGTTGGTGAAGCTTCTTGAGGAGGTCTGTGCGCAAAGCCTCATTCTCCTTGCTCCTGAGGTCATACGTGGTGATCGGCACGGTTTCCCGGAGGATGCACCCTAGTTGCATGCTGTACCCGCTTGCGGTGTTCCTAGGCTCCTGTGGTTGGCCACTTAAGGAGACCTTAGTGAACGTGTCTGTGATGGGGGCCACCGCTTGCGGTGTCCGGTCCTTCCTCGGCTTCTTATGCCTCTTAGCGGTCGGGTTACTACCACCACCGCCATCCGTGTGGTCGCCACCCCCCGACATCCGTGTGGTCGCCGCCCTCGGTGGTGGTGGTTGCGTCCCCATCTCCGTCGGTGTCCTCCGCATCCTCCATCTCTAACAGAAAGTCACCATCGCCGTCACGAGCCAGTTCGGCGGCCTCCGCATCCTCCATCTCCGGGTTCACTTCCCAGAACGACTTGTTCTTTTTTCTAGCTTGTTCTTCGACGCTCATGTGCTTAGAAGGGCCAGCCTCGGATGACATGTTTGCACTGCATTGAAAAATAGGAAAAAAGTTAGTACAACAAATATAACAAAAGCATCACTTAATTTAGTACTAAGATACCCCGGCCCATGCATTAGCCGCAATACCCCATATGTCCTATTTTTAGCAAAGTCATGCTAAATTTCACGAAATTTGGCATGACCTTTGCTAAAAATAGGACATATGGAGTACCCGAATTTGCCGGAACGGAAGTTAATCGACGTTCCGGCAATCTCAAGGGCCTCACGGGGTACCTGCAAGCATTTCACAAAAATATCCACAACTCCGGCCGGCATCTCCGGCCGGCATCTCCACGACACGATGGTCGGAGCACAAACAACCACGACACGATGGTCGTGGACACATATCCTCATGCACATACATCACCCACATCCACATCCACATCGAGGGAGAGAGGAACTACCTCGGGTAGGGAAGGGAGGCTCGGGTCCGAGATCGGCGTGGTGGAGGTGCTCCTCGTGGTGCTGCAATAAATTAACAAAACCAATAAATTAACATTTTTTTCATCTCAACTAACAACAACCAGCACTAAAAGCAATTATCAGCAAGGCTACTAGCAATCAACAACAGAAATCAAAAACTGGAAACATTTCTAGGCCTTTCTTCAAATAAAACCTATCTTCACTCATGTTAACACATAGCATTTCTAGGCCTTTCCCATTTGATTAAATCTTGAAAATTTGGGAAATGCACCTTTATAGATCTCATCTACTCCATCTCATCTTCCTTATCAAATCAAGTTTGAAAGGATTTGAAATAGTTTGCTTAATTATCCATGATGGTTTTGGGAGCTAATCAAACCAGTGACCATTAGTGAAATAATCAAAATACTTAGCAGCAACTAACACAAAGTGGGCAGCAACACAAATACTTAGCATGGCATTGTTGATATGTAAGTGAGTAAATAGATCTACAAAGTGGGCAGCAACACAAACCAGTGAGTAAATGTACACCCATTTGGTGCTATCTCTCTCTCTATGTACAGATAATACAAGGAAGTTTGTGCATTGCTATTATTTGTGAATCTAATTGTTCCGATTGATATGGAATGCTGTAATTTTGCATGCTGTAATTTTGTTGCAGTACTATTGTTCAGACTGATGTGGAGGCATAAGATGCTTGCAAATGTTGCACCTGGTATTACTATGCTGATGAGTAACATGTACATTGGCTCCCAGTCCCAGTTGAAAGACACAAAAATGAAATACGAACCCAATTTATTGTCTCCGGAAAACATAGGAAAATAAAACATTATGAGTGTGTAGATCAACTCCGTTTATCTCAAATCATTCAGCCACACATACAAGATGCATTGGTCTAAAACTAGGATGAAAAAGAATCAAATCATCACAGCAGTCTTTCTCGTGAGCTCAGTTCTACAACTAGCACAACCAACACTTTACTCTTAAGAACAGAAACATGTACAATGCTGATGAGTTCTTCTCTTACGAACTTGACATCAGTAGATTACTACGAATTGTTGGAAAGCTTCAAATAATCACTAGAAATTTGGCAACACGAAATCGCAACACCAAATTTCAGTGGGTCATTTCATCAAGCACCTACGGGAGGGAGGGGAGGGAGGGGAGGGGAGGAAGGGGGAAGCACACCTCGGCCGGAGGGGGGAGGGAGGGGAGGTCGAGGACGTGCGCAGGGGAGGTCGGGCTCGCCGGCGCAGGGTATCGAGGTCGGCGGCGCAGGGGAGGTCGAGGAACGGCGGGGTAGTTGCACGCGCCGGCGCCGGCGTCGAGGAGTTGTTGCGGCGGCGTCGAGGAACGGCGGGGGCGCGGCTCGGTTCTCTGTGACTTAGAATGTCGAGGAAGCGCGGCTCGGCGGCGTCGAGGAGTTGTTGCGGCGACGGCGAGGAACGGCGTAGAACGTCGAGGAAGCGCGCGCGCGGTTTCTCTGTGACCTAGCGAAATTTCGGATGGAAGGAGAGGCAGCGCGGGGTGGCCCACATGTAATTGGGTGCGAAGGATTTCTGTGGCGCACCCTTTACGCCGTGCGCCACAGAAATATGAGATTCTGTGGCGCACCTTTAAGCGGTGCGCCATAGAATTATGTGATTCTGTGGCGCACCTTTACCGCGGTGCGCCACAGAATTATTCTGTGGCGCACCCTTAACGGGGTGCGCCACAGAATTGTAACGCCAGATTTAGTTGAAATTGAACTGATACTGTTATGGTACAAAAACACCAGCATATTCCAGATTTTATTTTTGGTTACAAATTCACACAATGTCTCACACATATTCAATTCATTTAATACACACAATGTCTCATACATATTTAGTTCATTGAATACATAACTCTTGCATTGTCTCACACCAAATGTCTCATACATCAAAAAAGTCTCTTCTTCGTCTCGGTTCCGCGAGTTAGCTTCTCTTCTTTCCCTTCTTCACGGTTGAAAATTTTAGGCCGGCGACCTTGAGATTTCTTCGCGTGAATGGACAACCTTTAGTAGGTAGGGAGGTCTTCTTTCTTTGTGTACTAGTAGTAGGCATGTCGAAGAACTTGTCGAATTCCTCCTCGATCTTTGGCTCGTTGTCCAAGTCTTGCTCGGTGGCGCCTCCTTCCATTCCGATGATGCTCCTCTTGCCCCTCCTCACAACAACACGGCTAGGCTTTGACGGGTCGGTAATGAAGAAGCATTGCTCAACTTGGCTAGCGAGTACCCATGGCTCATTTTTCGCGGAGGCGTTCTTCGATTTGGCATCGGGTATTACCATGGTGGTGAAATACCGGCCTTCTTTGACGACGTCCTTGGCCCATCTTACACGGAACATTGGCACCGACTCTCCACAGTAGTTGAGGTCCCATATCTCCTCAATCCTTCCGAAGTATCTTTGCTTGACAGTAGCCTCGTCATCGCCGTAGGATAGCATAGTTACTCCTGAGTTTTGATATTCGCTATTCTTGTCCTTTTCCTCGGTGTAGAATCTGTAGCCGTTGATGTCGTACGCTGATAGGTCTTTACGTTGTGCGAGGGACCCCGTGATAAGGAGAATATGAGTCTTTCATCTTCCGTAGATGGCGTTTTGCTCTTTGCTAGCTCCAGTTGCTTTTGCTTGAACCAACGCGTGAAGCTAGAGTTGTGCGCTCTGGTTACGTCTCCCTTCTTCCTCGGCCGGCCCAGGTTGATGTAATGTTGCTCGAGTAAGCATTTGTGCTCTTCCACCCAAATTTCGATCAATTGTAAGTGTTGTAGCGCGACCGGTGAGCCCTGTCGAAGTCGTCCTTTCGACCCTGCATGCTGACAAAGATTGAGCTGGTACCGTCTCGGTGACCATATCCCTGGAGCCTGCCGAAGTGTTTCCTCCTGGGCAGACCAACATGCTGGTTCTCGGTGCTTAGATAATTCTGGCAGAAGGGGATGCACTCGTAGGTTAGAAAGCCCTTGTCCATGCTTGCGTTTGGACGGGCCCTGTTGCGAACGTATCCTTTCATGACACCGTTCATCCTTTCGAACGGCATCATGTAGTGCATGAACGTTGGCCCGAGCTGCCTGATGTCATCAACGACGTGGAGAAGGAGATGCACGCAGATATCAAAGAATGCTGGCGGGAAGTAATCTCGAGCTCGCATAGTATCAGCACGATCTCTTCCTGTTTTCTCCACGGGTGATCCATGCGAAGCCACCTTTGAGCCCCTGGGTACACGGTTTTCGAAGACCCGGGATTCCTTGGTAGCTGGAGATGCGGGGTCTTATCCATGCACCTGACACATGCGCAGAATCCGTGGCCTACCTGGGCCGATACATATGAGCAACCAGGATAGTCCTGCACCGTCGTGAGCAACGCGGCTCTCATCTCGAAATAATATCCAGTGTAGGCATCCCACGTACAGGCTGGCGTCTCCCACAACGTGGCTAACTCCTCTTTCAACAGCGCGAGATACAGATGTATGTGGACACCTGCTTGTTTCGGCCCCTGAATGAGAATACTCATGTGTATGTACCTTTGCTTCGTGCACAACCACGGGGGAAGGTTGTAAGGCCATACAAACACGGGCCAGGTGCTATGCGTGCTACTCTGGTTGCCGAACGGATTGAGTCCATCGGTGCTCATACCGAGCCTGACGTTCCTTGCGTCGCCTCCGAAATTTCTGACGGCGTCCAACTCTTGCCACTGGCTAGCGTCTGAAGGGTGTGTAAAGATCTTGCCCTTCTCCGGATCTTCTTCGGGCTTCTTCCTTTCCGCGTGCCATTGCATGAGCTTTGCTTCCTTAGGGTCCACGAAGTACCGCTGCAGACGGGGAGTGATAGGAAAGTACCATACCACTTTTCGAGGAACTTTCTTCCCACGGCTCTTGTACCGTCCTTGGCCGCACACCGGACATGTGGTTCTGTCCTCGTACTCGCCCCGATAAATTGTGCAATCATTGATGCAAGCGTGGTATTTAACGTGCGGTAGGTCAAGAGGGCACACGACTTTCTTGGCCTCCTCGATACTTGTTGGCAATGTGTTCCCCTCGGGAAGACGCTCGTGGAAGAATTGCATGCTCTTGTTGAAGCTCGCGTCGGTCCATCTGTTTCCCGACTTCATCTCCAGAGCATCAAGCGTTACTTGCAAGCGCGTATCCTGTGGCCGGCACCCAGGATACAACGGAGTCCTCCCGTCTATCTCCATTTGCGCCAGCTTGGCTTTCTCTCTAACGGTGCTCGCCTCCTTGAGGAACAGTTCTTGAACATGAGACTCCATCAAGGCCGACATTAGCGAGCTCTGCGGCGTGTTCGCGTCTTCTCCACCACCATCTACTCCTTCATCGTGACCATGTCCGTCGGCATCTCCTTCGTCACGATCATCTTGCCCGCCCTCGTCTTCAGGCGCAACATTTGCTGTCGGCGCTTGGTTGAAGCCTTGCATGAAACCGCGCCTGAGCAGGTGTTCCTCCAATTGTCCGGAATCAGGGTCGATCCATCTCACAAGTTTGCAACTTCGACACGGACATCGTATCTGGCGCCCGTTGCACCGACTCATTTCCGCCTTCGCTTCTTCCTTGTAGTTGTTGATTCGACTGGAGCTCATCTTGATGACCATGGTCGCCTACCCGGTATACATATAGAGTATGTGTTATTAATTAGAATTAATTAACCGCAACATGCACACACACATACAAGCTTCTCATGCGGGAAGTCGGAAAGTCGGAAATGTTCGACGAAAAAATTCGGCATGACTTCCCCTAAAAGTAGGACATATGTGGTGCAAAAATTTACCGAAATGGAAATGAATCAACATTTCGGCAAACATCTATGCACCACGCCGGCGCAAGCAACAACATGCAAAGATTCATGCAAACCACACACACAAGTTTCATGCATAGATCCGTTCAACAAATAGTTTGCTTCATGCAAACCACACACACAATCGCCGCCAACAAGTTTCTCATGCTTTTAACAAACACCCATCCAACAATACCCACCTAGTAGATCTAGATCCGTTCCCGAGACGTGACCGTGATCGATGAGAGAGAGTGTGTGGTGATGGAGGGAAATAGTGGACAAAAAGGGAGGAGGAGAATATATATGGAGGCTTTCCCCAAGCCCTCACCAATTCTATGTCAAACAAAGTAGGTTTAACAACAAATAATGGATAATAGGATGGTCAAAATGCCATGGGAGAGAGGAGGAGCTCGAGCTAGATGTATGGGGGGGAGAATGAAGAAGGTCACATGGGGAAAGTGGGTGTTGTCACCTTTTTGTGGATCTGGGCGAACATTCTGTGGCGCAGTCACCTTTCTGTGGCGCACCGTTTCTGGTGCGCCACAGAAAGCTAACATTCTGTGACGCATGGTGACCGGTGCGCCACAGAATGTTAACTTTCTGTGGCGCACCAGCCGCGGTGCGCCACAGAAATTGCCCAGATGGATCTAGGCCCAATGATTGCACGTGGGACCCACAGGATTTCTGTGGCGCATGGACACGCATGCGCCACAGAAGTCTGACTTTCTGTGGCGCATGGTTGTCAATGCGCCACAGAAAACCAACTTTCTGTGGCGCATGGCCACCAGATGCGCCACAGAAAGGCCAGTATTTTTGTGGCGCACCTCCTCCCATGCGCCACAGAAATAGTTCTGTGGCGCACCAATTAAGGGTGCGCCACAAAGTGTCCACCCACCTATATAGGGTTTCCCTACTAGTGTAAGTCACCCACCTATATAGGGTTTCCCTACTAGTGTAAGTCTCAGCAGCAAAAACTGAATGGTATGTGTATGAGATAATCACACTAGCTGGGTCTATCTGCAGGTACTCGCAGCTGTTGCTGGAATCCAGAGTCGAGTGATCCATATTGCAGACAGCCAACAGCTATAAGGAAAATAGAAATTGTGTAGGGATTTCACAACTGCAGAGTGTAGTCCTTGGATGGAGGAGGGTAAGATGTGAAGTAACGATGTGGTAGCAGTGTCACCACCTTCTTCTCCTCCATCTTGCCTTTTGTCTCCATTAGCTAGCACTGGTGCACAAGTGAGATTGCTTTTTGTTAGAAATAAATTAAATCGGTGCATGTTTGGAGACCAAATAATGAATTTTAACTATGAAGCGATTTCACTAAACAAAAGATGCATCAAGGGAGAGATTTGACTCCTGGCATGAATGGAACCACATCATAGCGTCAGGCACAATCTCAATGCGAATTCATATAGCATGAAAATCTTACTCCAGATGAATTTTCTAGGGTTTGAGAAAATACTCACAGACAGGGGCGGATCCAGAATCCAGATGGGTTTTAACTAGTAATCGCGAAGGTCAGCGAGATGGATGGAAAGGAACCTCGATCGGTGTGGAGACAGCAGGCGATGTCATGACGACGAACAAGGGTATCGGCGACGACGGAGTTTTTATTTCTAGGGCACGCGCCACGCGGGAGTTCGTATTAGATGGAAAATAATAAGATCCGTGCTTGTTGGGCTCTGAACTCGGGGAGGCCCAGTTAGCTGGGCCGCATCCCGCGCTCGCAGCACTCGGGCTGGAAAAGCGAGCGTCCGTGCGCACAGCGCTAGGCTACGAGAACTTTGTCCCACCTCGGATTAGGAACACAGCGTAAGGCAGCTTAAATTAGGGATTTGGGACGTGTATTCTCGCTGAGCTCAGTGGCGTGAGCTCGAACCCTAGCCAAATGGGGGGCAGCAGCTCGGTAGGTTGGAGGTATTGCTGGGTGGAGAGCCTGTAGCCCAGAAACTCATTTGAGTTTACTCATGAGTCGGAGCGTGGCCTCTCTCCCTCCGAGCTGCTTTTTGCTATCAATCTCGATGAGCAGCGACGTCTTTGGTTGAGACCATGGATGCGAACGGGCAGAGCAGCCTTGAAGGTGCACCATGAAAAAGTCCTAGCAACACTCACCAGTCACCACGGTTGCATAGAATCAGAGGTTTAACCTGAAAAGACCTTGGCCTTGCCTTGTTCGCTCGGCGCCCTCGAAAGCTCACCTAAAGCTGCATAATCATCACTCACCCAATCTCATCCAAACCAAATCGTTCGCCGCCCTCGATCGCAGGCACCTCGTCCTCCATTTCTTTGCCAAGAAATTCGACAGCATTGTTAGTCCCAAGGATGGATGCAGGATCATCCTAACGCTCCGTAATAAACATGAGTTTTCCCGTACAAAACCTGGGTACACAAACAACTGCACATGTATTTTGCCAGTATAATATTTATACAGAGGGGATCCGAATAGCAGTACTGTAGTACTCCAGTACAAGGCTGCATGTTGTTCTTCAAGAGTGTGGACTTGTATTTTGATGACTTTCCATTGTTAGTTGCAATTTTCCACACCGTCGTCCCCGTCATGTCACGGCAGCACTGTGGGCTTTGCCGGTCACCGCCACGTACGCCTTACCTTTGAGCACGGTCACCTACCACGTCTCCATCATCATCAGCGAGCTAGGGCGTCAAGTCGGAATCTTCCTCTAACAAGAACAAGAAAATCATCCATCTTTGTTAGAGAAGCTAAAAAAAGAGTCAAAGAAGAGAGGATGGCAGCTACTACTGCAGTACTGTATAGTCACCATGGTCGCCCGTGCCTTCTCCAGAAATCCGCCCAGACCTTCTTGGACCTCCAGAATGCTAGAGATGCTCTTACCTTGGGCACGGTCACCTACCACGTCTCCAATCTCCATCATCATCAGCGAGCTCGGGCGTCTAGTCAGGACTTCTCTCTAACAAGAGCAAGATACCATCTTTGTTAGAGAAGCAAAAACAAAGGTGAAAGAAGAGATGATGGCAGCTGTCGCGGCGTCGCTGCTACACTGCATAGTCACCATGGTCTCCGGTGCCGCCTCCCAGAATTCAGCCCAGACCTTCGTGGACCTCCAGAACGCGGCCCGCGCCGACGTGGGTGTCGCGCCGCTGGCGTGGGACGACACCCTGGCGGCCTACGCCCGGAGATACGCAGCCGAGAGGAAAGGCGACTGCGGGCTGGTGCACTCCAAGGGACCCTATGGGGAGAACATATTCTGGGGCAGCGCGAACGGTAACTGGACGGCCGGCGACGCGGTGGCCTCGTGGCTCTCGGAGAAGCAATACTACAACTGCAGCGATGGCACGTGCGCAGCGGGACAAGTCTGCACTCACTACGTGCAGGTTGTGTGGGCTGCGCCGCCGTGAAGTGCGACGGATTCGGCGTAACGTTCATCCTGTGTGAGTACGACCCAAGGGGGAACCTGCAGGGCGGCCAGCCGTACGCCGGTTGCGGGCAGTTCAACCGGTCAGGTACTTTCCAAAATCCCAACTTGTTGCTACAAATTCGATGAATTACAATCACTATCTTGTGTATTATGTATTGTGGTATTGCTTTGGTTATGTCTCTCTCCAACTTAATTAAAAAGAGAGATTATCTCTTTCGGCGTTGCAGCGCAGAGTTCCCCTCAAGATTTCCTCAACCTCCAGAACGCGGCTAGAGCCGGCGTTGGCGTGGGCATGCTCTCGTGGATCCAGAGAAGAGCACGCACGCACGCGCACACGCACGCGGTTTTGACGGCGATGGGCTCGTATTTATAGAGAGGATGGAAGGAGTAAGGAGGAAGAAGATCGGGGTCACCTACGTCCGTTGTTAGCTGGGAGGAGCGATCCAAAACGTCCAGAACCGTTGAGATATGGTGGCGCCGTGGATCGATGACGTGTAGCGATCGCACGATGCGACAGTACACATTTAGTTTCTTGATTTCACGCGAGTGAATTAATTCTGGGTGGGGCGGCTTGCTCTGGTGGGAACGTCTGGAGAATCGGGATGGCCCCAACGTAATTTCGGGTGGAACATTATGTTACGGCTTGCATGCGGTGCCACTAAATGCTCCCGTTTTAACTATATTTGACACGGAAATAACAATAATTTTTGTTGCTACTGATCGCGTTGACAGAGAAAAATGAAGAGTCGTACCATGCTCTATGTTCCGTATCCTTAGGCCGGCTGGAGAAGGATTTCGGATTAACTTCCCTAGTTTTGAGCATCAGAGTCCCATTTTTATCTCTAGAGAATAGCTGCAGCACGACCCACGAGTCCTCCTTTTTCGTCAGCCTTATATTTTGCATGGAATCATTTTGTTTTCAGAAGACACTGATCTGACGATGGCTCTCAAGACTTTTATTTCACAACTGAAAGGTGAGTAGCTAGGCCATGCCAAAGATCGGAAACAAACACTTTTTTTTTTTTTTTTGCATTTTTCACCACGTATATTCAACAGATAACCACATACACAGTACACGGTAGAAATACAGGAAAACAATACGTAGAGGAAACGGAACAAGCAACAAGAACAACAACATCACCGGCGTCGGAAACGAAGACCACCAGCCGCCACCTTGCCGCTGCCAGGGAGAACTTTTCCCTATGAAAGACGCTGCCTAGCCCGTCCGCCGCGCCGCGGCGGAGCTTTTGTCGATGAACGACCAGGGCAAGCGCCCCCTGTCCCAGCCACACCACTTTGCCTCAGCCGCCTTCGGAGCCGTCGCCGGACGAAGCCGAAGATCTCGTCCTGCCCAGGGTTCCGGCCGCCAGATCCATCGCCACCACGGATCTGACGGGAAACAGCGGGGCTCGAGCACCACGCCGGGCCTCGAGCTCCAGCCAGTCCAGCGCGATGACGAGGAGCCCCGAAGAACTCCGCCGCCGGAGAAGATCACGCCGGCACCAAACCGCCCGCCCGCAGCACCACCTCCTCCAGAGCGCCGCCGGCGAGACCCCCGCCCTACCCTACCGTATATACAAGCCGGAGCCGAGGATCCCCCACCCTCCCGCCGCCGGAGCGGCCGGCGGAGGGGAGGAATCCCACGGCTCGCGGCGCGCACGGTGGATCGACGGGCTCGCTCCAAAAATCGCCTTCTTTCCTCTTGCTACAGTGGCGAGGAGGGGATAAGGCCTGCACTAGCCCGGGCGGCCGGCTTTGGCTGGGTCGTCTTGGAAACAAACACATTTATTCACCTCCAAAATGATGGTATTTGTCTGACAATACAACAAGGACAAAACGGCATACTGCTTTACTTTCTTCAGCCCGGAAAACGTTTGATTGAGTAAACTGCCGTTACATACATCAGATAGTGTATACAAACTCCACTGAGGCGCCCCGCTTGGGAGCAACAGCCCTGCTGCGTAGAGTAAATACTGAGCAAACAAATGGTACGGAGTACTTGAGTATTTCAACAAGAATCAGAATTACCCAATCATTCCACACGAATCAAAAACAAAAGTCATACCAGTCGTCAACCTATCTATACAAGGCTAGGATGTCCAGCATCTAACCCATGGCCGACACGAGCAGCGCTGAGCCGTGGAGATGGAGGTGATAATCCGGGAAGGCATGCAGGCAGGCAGCTGCGGCTGAGCTCTCGCCGCCGCCCCAGGGCGCACCACATATCCACCCATGTCCTCAGATTGGCCCAGATGATCCCAAAAGAAAAATACATGGCAAATATAGCATCCGCATTCCTCGGATTCAAGTGGAATGAGGTGGACTTGGCACCACCCGGGTACAAGGAAGACCCCTTCTTCCCCAACCTGGTCGAATTCCAGAAACTGACAAGGACCTACACATTATCAATGCAATATTCTAAAAAAGGAGAGCAATAGAAAATACTGGAGATTGAACATGAGCAACAAGACAACAACATGACCAATCATTCCACACCAATCAACAAGGAAATCAAACAAGTCCTTAACATACCTAGACAAGCCTACATGTCCAGCATCTAACCCATGGCCGGCAGGAGGAAACCAGAGGTGATAAGCTAGGAAGACATGCATGCAGCCATGTCGTCGTAGCTGCGGATGAGCCCTCGAGCCCGCCAGGGCAAACCAGAGATCCAGTCATGATAGAGAATCCAAGTTAAATGTGGTGGCTGGGCACCACCTGGGTACAAGGAAGATGCACAGGGACCCCTTCCACCCTTCTTCCACAATCTAGTCATATACTGCACGTTTCCTAGAATTAATAAGGACCTGAAAGAAATAGGACACGTAGTATGAGTGCATATTTCTATTAAATGACCAGAAAAAGGAGTTGTAACAAATATTGGAAGAGGCAGTTTAATCCTGAAGGATTATATGATCGGCTATAAGAAGTTGACGAGCCTGTTTTACGCACGACCCGACACTGTTGCTAAGAGCGGCGCCTAACACATAAACACGAGTAGCTGAATGCAGTAGGACTTTGGTCAATAATATGTATTATGGGCGTGAACTAAAGACAGTATCAAGAACAGAGTTTATTTATCGCCTAAAAGTTGCATGCAGATAACAACGCGAGTAGCACCTCCCTCTAGGACTATTTGCATCATTGGCTAACAATATCAGGTATCACGAACAGACCGGGGATTCAAAAGAAGCTCAGGCACAAGCCAAGGTGGCAACTGTAATCATCATCACCACAAACGGAAAATTAATGGATGACAAGCTAGAGATCAACTAACTTCTTAGAAATTAAAACCTACTCCCTCTGTTCCAAATTAATTGTCGCGGATTTAATACAACTTTGTACGAAATCAGCGATAACTAATTTGAAACGGAGGGACTAACAACTAAATAGCCATCCTAACCGCGAACCAATATGAGGGGTCATCGGATCGATGGACAGAGAAGATTCTACCGCAGAGCTAACAAAGAACCCCGAAGTGTAGTGCCTGGCTAGAAAAACACGCACACATGGTCATGGCACGAAGGCCACGACCCAAATCACCATGCGGAACACCAGGTTATACAATATATCACATCACATGCATTTTGGTTTTGATAATCAATAGCTAGCTAGTAACTTAGGATGTGTTCGGTTCTGGAACCGCGGGGACGGAACGGAACCATTCCATTCCGAGGGCATGGAACGGTTCCGACCCCGTGTTCGGTTCGGAAAAATTCGAGGAACGGAACGGTTCCGACCCCGTGTTCGCTTCGGAAAAATTCGAGGAATGGAACGGTTCCGACCCGTGTAATAATAATTATTTTTTCCTAATCTGAGTGAACAAGCAGCTAATTAATCAAGATTAGGAATAATTAATCAAGATTAGGAATAATTAATCAAGATTAGGAAATAATTAATCGCGATTAGCGATAATTAATCAAGATTAGGAATAATTAATCAAGTTTAGGGATAATTAATCAAGTTTAGCGATAATTAATCAAGATTAGCGAGAGAGATGCCGAGCCGTTCCGCGCGATCCGGCCGATTTGGCCGGACGAGTCGATCCCGCATATCCTAGGAATATTCCGTTCCGAGGAACCACTCGGTTCCATTCCTTTCGCCCAACCGAACACAGGAACGGGTCCTAGGGACGGAACCGACCCGTTCCGTTCCTCCTGATTCCAGAACCGAACGCATCCTTAGTTCACTGTTATCTAAATGGACAATGACAATTGGCAAAGCATGAAACAACAGGAGCATCATCCAGCTAGCTAGTAGACAGTGAAATCAGCTGCAGCTGAAACCTAAACCGGCACATCATCGGCTCAATTACCGGATCACAGTTCAGCCACGGCCTCATTGCCGTGGTGTACCACACAGCACGAACAGGAGAAAGGAGAGGAACAAGAAACTTACCTAACCCATGGAGTCAAAAAAGAAGGCCACCCACAAACATTGCACAGCGCGGTGAACCCACCGCCATCTCACTCTTGCTCTTGCCTAACCCATGGACTGGTTCTCGCTCTTGCCTGCGAAGGACCAAATCAGCCGGTCGGCGAGAGGGAGACCAGGCCACGTGAACCTCCCCTGCTGCACCAGACCGAGCGGCGGAACCTGCACATCACAGGACAACACGCAATTATTACATGTTTATTATAACTGATACCATCATTGTTTGAATAGAAATCATCTCGCTACATTATATAAAGCAGGTTTTCATGGTGTTTGGATACTTGAGTATTCCAACAAGAATGAGAATAACCAATCATTCCACACAAATAAAAAAGGAAACAAAACCAGTCATGAACCTACATATACAAGCCTGGCATGCCCAGCATCTATCAAATAGCAATCAGTTATTCAGCTGCAACGGCAAAGCCAGCCACAAGCTACATTACCCAATATCCCCTAATAAATCTGCAAACGGGTGCTTGCACTGACTAATCAAATCCATGCGCTATCAATATTTCCAGAAGAATCAGATGCTAAGCAAGAGACAAATATGGCTACACATAAATACTTAACAAACAAACCATTGGAAAGAATAAAGAGCAACGCTACACACATGAAGGCTTTTAGCTTCGGTCATAGACTTGGAAGCCCCCACTGCAGCTGCTGCTGCCTGACACAGAGAGGCTTGGACCACTGCAACAATCATCCATGTCCCCATGCCATCTTGCCAGCAGTTCTTCCACTGCTGGATATGATCCCTATGAAATGAAAGAAATTCAGAGCAACACTTGCTTGTCATCACACTGTACTCATCATAACCGTACTCAAAAGAGTATGCATCAGGGATTGGAGATTGGATGTTGCTGAGAGAGCTCACCAAGTGATTAGGACTTGCTCGTCGAGGTTGTTGAACACGTTGACGGCCATGTTGTAGTTGGTGGTCGATCACCTAAAAGAATGCATAAAAGCAGAGTTCAGTTTCAGGAATTCTAAAGGATGAACAAATTAATAGATCTACATTCTAGACAACCACTAGATTGAAAAGTTTACATGTATGTCCAAGTACTAGTAGAACAGGTACTTAATTAATCAGCTGGTATTATACAAGACATGTTTTATCCAGTGAATTGCAACAAGCAAACATTACATCAGTCTAAACAGGTTTGCACATTCGGAATTGTTAAGCGTAATCAAACATGTTTCTATACATCTCACATATTATTAGAAAAGAAAGGAGAATAATTATGCGCAGCACATATACTGATCATAAGAAGAGCCTACACATACAAGTTCCTGGACGAGTAGGAGAAACAGTAGATCCAGAATTCTAGAATAAGCAAATAATTTCTTTGAACAGAATAGTATCCTCGTGTCGGAGGGGCATGCAAACATGTTGCCGTCGTCATCAGCAAGAATGGTTAGCACAATGTACAGAGAGACACGGCCATGGCACGAAGGCCATGACCAAGAGCACCTATGGAGGAGGTTGCAGGACTTGAGAAGCACCATGTACTTGAGTAGACGAAGCAGGGTAAAGCCGCCGTGGTTGTGGTGTGATGAGCCCAGCACCGTCACAAGACGGCGGCCTGCCACTTCGGGTTGCGGCAGCATCATGGACAACACCATCTCCCCCCGCCGCCGGCAACCTCACCTTGCTCCGGATGCTCAACCTGAGCCTCAATGTAAGCACAGCGAGATCCCTCCCAACATTGGCTCCCTCGAGTACCTCGGCCTGTAATGCAATGGAACACGGTCAGAGGCATGAATCCAAGCTGGTACTACTATCAGAAACAAATAGAAAAATGATCATACCAATAACCAGCAACCACATATCACATACACCTAGTGTATATACTGAACAAAATCAAGCCAAGAGTTAAAAAGAACAGCTAAATCCAGTAGCTCACCTAATAAGCCTAACTAGTGTCATTCAGAACAACAACCACTACTAGAGATCATGCAACCAGAAGTTCATGTCTGAAAACAGATCATGTTTAATCGGAGATAAGAAATCATGGAATCCATGATCCGGAACATGATAAATACTTTGCCAATCACTAGAAGCCTGCTGCATTGTAAAAATGAAGACTTCCTTGACAAGAACACTCCATATATACAGAGGATGGAGATAGACAGAACTAGATAGACAGAACCTCGGAAGCACGGACACGGCAGAACATGCCGAACTGCCGTCCTGATACGCTGGGATACGGGGACACGGCCGGATACGGCGGGATACGCGGATTTTGGAGTATCCCCGATATTCGAATAAAAAAAAAAGAAAATAATTCAGGGACACGGGGGGACACGTATGGGACACGTTTGGGATACGGCCTGGCCCAAAAAAGAGGCTCGGCCCAATAGCAAACCCTATTTTGCAGGGTTCCGCACGCTCTCTACAAAGGTACGAGCTGCTCCTCCCAGCTCCCACAGAACGAGCCGCCGCATACTGGATCGAAGTCACCATTGCCTGGACTCGACGCCTGGATTTCCCCGGCGACCACCCCCTCCAGCACCAGAGGCAGAGACTCCTCGTAGCCTCAGGTAACCCAGCACTCCAGCAGCCTCTCACCCTCTCCTCTTTCCGCCTTCCTCTTTTGTTCTTGAGATTTTCTTGCTGCTTTTTGCTTGTGCGGCTTGCCGGTTTGTTGATTAGCTGCTTGTTCTTGGCCTGATAGGAAGGAGGTAGCATGGCATCTGGGAGTGCTACCGGTAGCCAATCCTCCGTGGGTGAGAGTGAAGGGCGTGCTGGTCCTGGTGCTGTAGATCCTAGGTATCCTTTGTGGGTTTATGTGGAGAAGCTGCCTGCTGCTGCTGGTGTCCCTGGTAGCCGTGGAGGGAACGGAAGGTTCCGTTGCAATTTCTGTAACAAAATTTACCCTGGTAGCTATTCGAGAGTGAGGCCTCATCTTCTTCAAATAACAAAGAAAGATGTTGGAACCTGTGACAAAATTCCTCACCACGCCTTTGAGCAAATATGCAAGGAAGACAGAGCAGCCTCCCAACTCCTTCAACATGGTGTAACCCAGCAGACAATTCCTTTGCCTCCCTATGATGCATCTGCTCCAGCAAGAAAAAGAAAGCAAACAGCTATTGCAGAAAGTTTTAATGCTGAAGTCCGGCAACAAGCTGATGCTCACATTGCTAGAATGTTTGATTCTCTCACTTAAGTCTCCTTTAGGCTTCAGCCATGAGAGAATGAGCCCATCGGTCCTTCTCTCCATTTATGTTCCTAGCTGTTATGTAATATTGTAATGTACTATTGAACTACCTACTTTGCCATTTGAACCATTCGACGATGTGGCCATCTGAGCCTTGTTAAATCTTAAATGTTAGCTCCTATTTATCATGTTCTTCGATCTTCGTAGTGGAAATTTGACAAGGGTGGGCGAGGATCAATCAAGCACTTGACAAAGAGACACCAAATGGGGCAGTATTCTCTTTTCTGATCTCTTTCTCATTAATTTTCTGTCTTAACTTTTTATTACATGGCGTCTTTTTATTTTATTTTATATATACTCGCCGTATCCCCGAACGGCTGTTTTTGGAAAATGCCGTATCCCGTATCCCCGTATGCGTATCCCCGTCTTGCCGTCCCCGTGTCCGTGCTTTACCTTCACTACCTCAGACCAGCAGCGCTTCGCCCAACTCCAGCAGCTACATGCCATGGGAAGGGGCCCTCTGACTGCCCCGGATGGCGGGGCGGACGTACGAAACCGAGCTTGATGAGCTCGCTGCACATCGCATTTTGGGTCCATGCAGCAATAGATGGAATGGATAACCGTTGGTCGCGAGCAAGAGACCATGCAGGGAGCCGACCTTACAGGTGGCGCCATCGACACAGATGAGGTCTTGCTCCTTCATGGGGCCTCCAGTGTCGTCACCGCAACTACCACATAGACCCAAACATCAGGAAAGGAGCGAGCGACCTGAGAGGTAAATTCGTTGTCAGAGATGAACACATGCAGGTAACGACGTAACTCGGGCTCAGCAGCAGCAAACCAATAAATTGCAGCATAGACACGGTGCAAGAGAAAATCTAGCAAACTTAGCATGACATTAAAGATTTATTATAGCAGAGTGCAATAGTATATCCAATCTACGGGCCATCTCTGAAACTGTACACTACCAGTACGTACTATGTAGATAAAAACTTCAAATTGATCGACCAGATAGTATGGTCTCACCCGTAGAAACGATAGCCGTAATAAAACTGTTGCTGGGATATCACTTTAGAGAGCCTACGAATTGCTGCAAATAGCAATCTTCACCAGGCAAAGCAAACAAACCAATTTGAGCTAGATAGCAGCACCAAAATAAAAATAAAGCTCAAAGTCTCACGGCACGGCGCCTAAAATCGACACCGCCATGTGGCTGACTGGCTGGGATAAATAAATCCACAATGCTAGCTATAACTGGATATGACCTACTGCATCCATGACAAAAAATAAATAAATTGCTCACGTAGGTAGCTACTTAACTCCTCCACGCATCTACTTTCCATGGATCTCACTCACGCTATGTTAATAATTACAGAACACCAAGCGGAGAGTTTAGCATATAAAAATCTAAATTAATAGAGGGGTGTGTAACGTAACGGAAGCCGAATAACGCTGACGGACAGAGGATGACCAAACAGGGCGTGTTGCATCAGGCAGCGACCGATTCAAGCGCGGCCAAAGAAGAAAAAAATCGACCTTCTGGGTGAGGAGTCCGGATCAGCGTCGTCGAGGTCGCCGCGGCGGGCCTTGAGGGCGAGCGGCTCAGCCTCCTGCGCGCCGTGCACCCGCGACCGCCCGGTCTTCAGATACGACGCGCGGAGGGGTCGCGTCCATGGGCTCGCGGTCGTCGGCGCCCAGCTGCGGCTCAGGAAGACGGCGTCGAGTTCGGAGGGGAGAGGGGCGGGCGGGCTTGATCTGCTCCTCCTCCTCCTCGTGGTCAGGCCCGTGCAGCAGGAGATTGGCGGCGGAGAGAGGGGAGAAAGGGGATGGAGTGAGTGAGCAGCGGCGGGCGGCGGCGCGAATGGGGAGGAGATGCGTCGGGGCTGGAGACTGAGTGCGTTTTGGTGGTTTCCTTCTAGGCGTTGGATGGCCTGCGTGCGTGATGGACGGTGGGATGGGCGATCCGCGTCGATTTCTTCCCATTGGCTGGATTAATCCGATCATGATTATCCCGCCTGGGTTTATGCCAAAATTCATTCGTTCCTTCAGTATACTGTGGGTCAACAGGATTAATAACCTACCGTAGTTACTGCTATCTACCGTAACAATACCGCTTTAATAGTACTCCCTAGAGGCACGCGATTCATTAACCTACATGCACGCATGCATCTCATAGAGGCACGCATGCTTTCATAGTACTGAACAACTCGTACATCTACCACCCAATGCTCGTACATGTATATACACTAAGTAAGTACATGGAGAAATTCGCACCCACAAGGATCACCCTCCCCCTCCGGCCGGCTGCGGCGGGTGCACCATCACCGTCGAGAGGTGCGAGTGTCTCGGCACACCTCGCCAAGACGACACCATCCACTACAAAGGAAGGTCCACCCGAGTGATGGCCATGCCAAGCCTGGTGGACGTTGTGGGCCCACAAGTACCCCCGTGGCGGCGTTGGACCGGCGCTTGATGCATGCTCGTGCTCATGGAATCCGTCATGGTCATCATCGCCAATCGTGAGCGCCTCCGATCACCGTTGCGTTGTTTGCTTGTTGTTGAGGATCGCAGAGGGAGAAGGAGAAGTGCAAAGCAGTCTAACTGTCCCTCGCCCGTGTAAATGTATCGTGATGTGCAAGTTTTTTTGACAAAAACACGTCGGACACATGTTTTTTGCATTGATAACATAGAATTATCAAAACATTGTGGGTGATGAAGGGTGGGGATCGATTTCTATAGAGCTATCCGCTTGGAGCTCAGTAGAGTGATCCCATTGGCTCGCTAGGCTCGAGGCGGGTCGATGCGTGCACCTTTAGCTATGTTCTTCCTCGTGTAGCAATAACTAAGCATATCATTGGCCGGGTGCATGCGTATCGGCGTCTAGCACGGTTTTTTACAATGCCATACAGCGCCAGGGTGAAATCTGACCGGTCAACGGCGAATCTGGGCCGTCCGATGGCCGAAACGGACGGCCCAGATTTCACCCTAGCGCCATATGGCATTGTAAATGTCTTTTTCGATCGGCGTCGTCATTTAATCCACTAGTTACTAACTAGCACGGATTACGTGGCTTAATCGACCCGCAAGTAACAATACTGCTTAATTACTGCTACACATGGTTTTCATTAACCTACATGCATGCATAATACTCGGAGTAGTGGATACCAATGAGGGGAAGAGTGAGAAGTTTTCCAAACAATCTCGACTGAGAGCTGCCCCTCCGCATGCACAGCTCCCACCTAGCCAAAAATTTCATGCATGCACGTCGCTTCGTACGCCTCACCACAGCTCGCTCGCGTGCAGCTTCCCATTGGTCGTACCGTTGCCTCTCGCTGGGCTCAGCTCTTCTCTTCTCTATGGCGCCATGCAAAAACTCTTGTTAATTCACTAATTTTCGCCAAATTTTTGTTTGTTTTCCGTTAAAGATTGAGCAAAGCTGGTGGGAAGCACAAGATGGCGCCAGTTTTTTTTTTTTTTTTTGGCTTTTGGAGGCTGAACTCAAAGTTTTTTTCATTCCCTTCTCACTCCCATTATAAGGACAGCCACGGCCATGGTCGAGTTATCACAATCGCCTCTCCTTCCCTCATATTCTTCCCTCATACTTTCCGCTGGATCAAAAAAATTTAGAAAACAATATTGTTTGTTTCTGAAACTGCTCTTAAATCGTAAGGAATTTAGCAAATTGGCTAGAGATAGAAAAGGTGCGCATTTTCCATAGTTTTCCAACGGTATATCATTTGCATCAATCCGATAAACGGTTTGGAAACGGCGCCCAAAATAAAGTACGAAAAGAGAGTAATTTCCGAAAATAGAGTTTAGTATTTTTACAATTGTTTTAAAACCGTCCCGAATTTGGAAATCCCGTCAACATGAGAAAGTTGCGTAATTTACATAGCTATCTAACGTCATATCATTTTCTTCCATCCGACTAATGGTGTGAAATTAACGCGCGAAACACAGTACAAAAACGGAAACAATCGCGAAAACAGAGTTTCGTATTTTTGAAATTGTTTTAAAACGGGGCAGAATTTGAAAAACCTGTCAACACGAGAATGGTGCGCAATTTCTGTAGCTATCCAACGGTGTATCTCATGCCTCGTTCCGATAAACGATTCAAAAATTGCGCTAGAAAAACTGTCCGTAAAAACTGTGAATCTGAGTGTTCCGTCCAGAAATTCAACTACTATTAAAACCTCAGTTCAGAAAGTTGTCCAGAATAGTTATTTTAGAAGGGAATCTAGAATAGCAGGGCTATATATTTAGTATATAGGAAAATGAATCTATACACCTAAGAGCACGTACTCCATCACCACACTAACCAAACGCACCGACACCCCTCTCGTTTCCCCACCTACAGTAAACGAAGGCGATTTTTGGGCGACTCTCGCGCAGACCAAGCTCGCCGGCGGAGATCCGCTCGATCCCCCGCCTCCGCGGCCGCTCCGGCGGCGGGAGGTTGGGGAATCGACGGATCCCACCGTGTACATAGCCTAGGTGTGCGTGGGTGGCCTGCCGGCGACGCTGTGGAGATGGTGGCGTGGCCGGAGAGGCTTCGGGCGACGGCGGCTCCCTCCTCTGTTCTCGGTGCTCCGGCGGAGTCCAAGAGCAGATCTGCCGGCGCGGGCGCGGCCGCTGCTCTCCGGAGTCGCGGCGTGTCCTTCCTCGAGCTGGTGGCCGTGGTGGCGGCGCCGGTTCTAGCTTTTGGTGTTCGGCTGACTCCACTTCGGTGGATGCTCATGCTTTTGGTTAAATCTTCTGGGAGTTTGCAGGCGGATCGATCTCCCTCGCTGGTGGCTGCGGTGGGTGCTGTGGAAGATGGGTGGAGCTGCTGTTTCCGTTTCCGGCGTGAGACGGCGACGGCGGTGTGGTGGCAGCTCGAAGCTGATGCTCTTTCAAAGTCCAGATTCTGGTGCTTGCGCCTGATGGATCATGCAGCATTTCAACAATGTTGGTCGAGCTCGTCGCTTTGGTGTGAGGTATGTCCGCGTTCTTCGGCTCTGGCGGCGTGCTGTTGGTGCTTGAAGACGTTGGCCTGTTGGCCTGCTCGGTGGCTCCGCCGTCGCTGCGTGTGTGTTGTATCTTGCCTCTGTTCGTGCGTGTGTGTGCTCTTCTCTGTCTTTGATCTTGTACACGAACTCCCTGTCAAAAAAAAAAAAAAAAAGCACGTACTCCATCACCAAAATGCTGCTCCGCACCCACGCTACCGGATTCAATATCCCCGTTTAGCCATTTTTAATTATTCCAATTAATTAATAACAAATTACCAAGCGATCTTGTCCCGTGATAATAGGATCAGGGACGCCTTCATTTGCCCTCTTAAATACCAGCCCCGCGGTAGCCCAGGGTGCTAACCTGCGTAATTTCCGGCGGCATCACGGTGAAGAGAGGAGATGCATGTGGCCGGCGGCCGCTCGGCAACGAAGACGAGACGCATGCGGTCAGCGGCCGCTCGGCTTCGAAGACGAAAGGCGTGCGACCGGCGGCCGCCCGGCCAGCCGGCGACGAAGACGAGATGCGATGCGGTGCGGCATGGAGCCGGTGCCGGCGCGGTGATCGTTGGCGCAGGCCGGACCGGTTTGTGCCAATGCAACTGCCCAAGCCGCTTCGCATGCAACGAGCTGTGCTCCGATCGTACCCATCGGGATGTAGATCGGCAGCGATCTATTGATTCTGGTATGTATACGCGGCGGCAAGGGTATGAAAAGGGTACCAGCTCACAGCTCACTCGATCGGCACCGTTCATGGACAGCGGCTCCGACGACATCCGAGTCAGGCGACAGCTCGAGCAACCGTCTGGGTTTCTGCTGAGCAGTTCATGGCGACGACTGACAACGACCAACCGGACCGTGCACACAACACTGGTTCACACGCACGGTATGAGCAGTCACACAATCCATGCAAACTCACGTCGTAGTTGGTACCATTGCTGACTCCCTCTTATTTTTCTCAATTGTATGCATGCATGTATGCCTCCAACACAGGGCAAGCGGCCGGCAGGCGGCAGCTCGATGACGGAGACGACATGCGGCCAGGGGCGGCTCGACGACGGAGATGACGTGCAACAGTCGACGGCGACTACAGCGGCCAGCGGCTCGATGACGTAGATGACATGCAGCCGCCGGCGATGAAGACGACATGCGGCCAGCGGCGACGACTCGACGATGGAGACAACCTGCGGCCGATGACGGAGACATGGAGCCAGCGGCGGCTCGACCATGGAGACGGCATGCGGCGTTGATCCATTATGTACTAGCTAGTACCTTACAAATAGCGTATACTTCTTTTTTTGGCAGTATATACCTCCCTGGATCTGGTATATACTTCATCTACAAATGGAGTATATGCTCAATAAATATCAGTATGTATCATCAATCGTTTTGCTAATATAATGGACATATACTCCTTTTTTTTGTTGAACATACTTCATCGGAAATAGTAGAGAAAATTGCAAAAAACCACCACAATTGGTGGTCAAGCTTCAAAAAACCACCGGCTTTCATTTAATTCGCAAATCACCACCACTATTCGTTGACACGTTGCAAAAAACCACCACTTCTTCGCTAGCCGGTGGTTTTTTGCAACGTGTCAACGAATAGTGGTGGTGATTTGCGAATTAAATGAAAGCCGGTGGTTTTTTGGAGCTGGATGACATGTGGGCCCCGTCTGCCAGTTTCATACTTAACTGAGCGTCGCGGACGGTTAGCGAAGAAGTGGTGGTTTTTTGCAACGTGTCAACGAATAGTGGTGGTGATTTGCGAATTAAATGAAAGCCGGTAGTTTTTTGAAGCTTGACCACCAATCGTGGTGGTTTTTTGCAATTTTCTCGAAATAGTAGGTATAAACTTCTTTGAAAGAAATGTATAAACTCCTTCGAAATAAATGTACATACTCTCTTTGAAAAAAGGGTATATACTTCTTTATGTAGAGAATATACTTCTACATTTTTATGGACAGTATATACTTCTTTGGAAATCGCTATGTACTCCTTAAGAAATCAGTATATACTCCATACAAATTTAAGTATGTACTCATTAAAAATCTGTAAGTACTTCTTCAAAAAGCCTTAGAAAATTAGTACTACTTAGGAAATTTCAGTATGTACTCCTTAAAAAGTCAGTATATACTTTTTTTTAAAGTAGTATATACTCCTTTTTGAAAAGCAGTACATACCCACGGCAACTTATCAACTCTCTTTGGATCGTGTACGATATACCTTTTGATTTGTCAAGTAGTACACTCCTAACATGCAGGACATGCAAACGGCCCACCCTAATCCTTTCTTCTTTTGAATCCCACGCGATAGGAATAAGCAACGGGTGGCCATACCTTATCCATTTATTTATTTTTTTAGCTGCTAACGGGTGAGGCTATGCCCAGTTAGCAGGTGGGAGTATATATAGAAGCTCTATAGGCACCCTGGGTGTAGAATAATTTATTCTGCACCCAAGCCAATATGCCGAGCCAGACCAGAATGGCTGTTGCGGTCGAGACGAGTTTTACCCGGCGTCCCTCCACCTAACATAATTTTCTTTTTTCTTTTTTATTTCATCGACGGTTTCTATCCTTTTCAGTCGTGGGGTAGTGGGGGAGCTATAGCCACCTTGTAAGTCAGTTCATGCGTGTAGCGACCGGGAGAGCTCTCTCCGAAGCCTCCAGCTCTCTTCTGCACCGCCCCCGTTGAGAGTCGGCCATGTGAGCCCGGCTTGCTCTCCTTCTCTCTCCGTGCTGGCCGGTGTGGTGAAGGGAGTAAAGCTCGGGATTCCTATGTATATACTGAAAGTAGTTTGAGTAGTAGGTTTAGATCTAGGTTTTGCTTAGCCTTTATGGCTGTTGTTGCCTTTATGGCGGTTGCTTGGAGCTTGGCCACGGCGGGTGTGAGCACCGCCTCATGGCTGCGGACTCTTCCCCTTGGTGGCTGTCCATGGTGGCTGGCGACGGAGGAGGTGGATTCCGGCGTTGTCTCCATTAATAAGCTCACGGCTGGGTTGGAGCTCTTCTTCCAGCCGTGCGCGCTCGATCTGGCCGCCGTGGAGGCGGAGGATGGGCTGCTGTGCCGGAAGCTGGAGTTCCGGTGTTCTGGCTGTTCCTCGCTGCGTTCGTAAGCGGGTCTTGCTGCTGGCTCTGGCCGGGGATGCGGATCCGACCGCTAGCTGGTATCGGGCGTCGCCCCCGCCGATTTGCCTTGACCGTCCAAATCCCGGCGTCTGTGCCGGGTGGTCCATGCGGCGACATCAACGAGGTGTTCTCCTCTATAGGTCCCTGAGTTTCCACCGGCGGAGGCAGGGTGTGGCCGAGGAGCGACTGCAATTTGGGATTGCGGCGAGCGGCCTCAGCCAGCAAGCGTGTGTCATCAGCGGCTGCTGTAGATTGCGGCGTGTGTCCTCGGCAGCGCTGTCGTGGTCGGCCGGTGAGCGGCGCCTTGCCGGCCAGCGGTGTGGTGGCGTCCCCAAAGCGGTGAGCGGCGGCCAGCATCCGCACTGCCCGGCCTAGCTGGAGTTTCTCAGGCCTAGGGGCTGCGCCGCGCCAGGCTACGACGACTTCGGCGGCCGTCGACGAGGGCAGAGGCGGAAGCTGATCACCCCCGATCTGGTAGATCGATTCCCGCTGCCACATCTCTTGATCTTCGGCCCCGCCAAAGAGGTTGGGCCGTGCCGGACTGCTTGTTCTTTCCCGGATCAAGGAGGACGAGCGGGTGCCCGAGCGCCGATGCGGCCATGCCTTCCACCCGCACCGGGCGTCCTCAAATGGATCCTCCCGCATGGCACATGCCCGCTCTGCGCACCTCGTCATCATGCACAAAAGGTCCATCCCTCTTTCTCGTTCTGCTGTGTTTCCCGTGTGTATCAGCTTGCGTATGGATTGGATCTTGATCTTTAATTTATTTAGTTGCAGCTTTGGTTGGGAGCGAAGGTGGTCAACTGAAATTGGACCGGCCGGGGTTCTGCGTTAGCTGCCACAACGCTAGCATATGGCCGTGAACTGGGCATCTAGCCCTTGCAATTTTACGTCAGCCGTCAGTTTGGGTGCTAGCTAAATGTTAATTTCATAGGAAAGGACTTCCACTGTCTCCTGATTCTCATGGAGATACCAATAATCAGTTCCAAATGATAGGTACTGGTCTCCCACTAGTGTTGATTATTGACGGGGGTTGTTCAATTGGATTCGATACGGAAGCTCAGTGTATATTTTTTGTTTCAGATTCATGTATACTCTTAAGTCTTAAGCCACTGATTTTTTTTTTTGGTCCATGGATGTGGCCTGCATGTAAGTAATTGAAGTTCCATAGCCAAACCTACATGCAGGTAATTCTCCATGAACGCCACTTCTAACTAGAAGCTTTCATTTGTTTGAAGTGCCATAATATAGAGTTGAGAGAGCTTCAGAAAAACGAGCTTATTTATCTTGTTATTTATCAAGAAACAACCCTAGTACGTTCTGCTAATTAATTCTCATTATTAGAGCAGAAATGACCCACTTACGCTCATCACCCTGGGATAGTGGGATGCATCTATATTCTATACTCTCTTTGTTAGGTGGGTAGTGCTTCTTTGTTCAAGTTGATGGGTATATTATATGCTTGATTTGATGGGTAAACGAAATTGTTAGCATGCACTAGAAGCTGCCTTTGCTTGATTAACCATGGTCTGGTTGGTGATGCTTTTGAGAAAAAAATATACATCTTTCCGTCTGCATCAGTTTTAACAAAATTTGGTTGACTACACTGACACCATAATTGTGATTCGAATTTAAGCAATTTGTCGGTCCACAATAAGGGAGGAGATTTGTATTTGGTTTTTAGTTCGTCAAATGGCATTCAGTTTATTTTAAGCTGTCAATTCCCATATCTATTAATTACGTGCTCCTTTTGCATCATGAATATATGCAGTGATAGCCTGTTTCGTAAGCTTTTTAAGTTTTGATGCGATGTAATTCATATTAAAAAAAGGCGCACGTCAAACTTTTAAGATTATGTCTTCCATTATATGCTTAGCCAATAATATTACGTCACGTGCAAGAAAACTTTTAGCTCCGCAGGGGTGGATAGGCTTGACCCGCTCTTAGGCAACCTGCCTAAAATTATGGGCTTATAATAGTCACAGGCTCCCATTCTTGATCAGAATAAATAATGACGGGCTCACTTAGATGAAAATCATGATGGATTACCATCAGAAAGAAATTTCCTCTTGATGTGAACATTTGTTTGATGTTTCTTGTAGTTGCTAGGTCCATCCTTTCAGATTTTAGTGCTACTGGTGCTGCTGAAGTAAAATTTACATGCCAATCTTAAACTGAAGTATTGCATTCCAGGAGTATCATATTTAATCCTTGACAAAAACACCTATTCAAAGAGGTTACCCGCAAGCAGCTGACATAATTTATTTCTGTTCTTTCTTTCTCTTCTTCCGTAGTCTCTTGCTTTTATTTCAGTACATACTTGTCTTACAGCACTATTAGTTGTAGATGGTTGCATGCATCTTTAATAGCACGCCTTGGGCACGGAAGATGGCATTGTTGAAGCATTATATGGCTTTGTCAAAAGAAAACTGACAAAATTCATTTCATATAGATGCATCTCTTCTTGCCTATCTATAATTTGAAATGACGCTAAGCAGCAAAAAGCTGCACCTCGAGCTAGTGAAGCATCTTTGAGAAGTCTTTTATTGGTTTAATAAGATACCACTCAGCAAATTTATATGGAAGTACTGCATAGTTTATTTTCAAATGAAAGGCACACTGAACAACTTAGAAGACCAGTTGGGTTCACTTCTCTAGCATGTTGAGACTAAGATTTACCAACTTGTCATTGTCTATGTCTGATCTTATTCTTTTTTTACTCTGTAATTTATATCATTTTTTTAAGCCCGCCTGTGACTTTCAAATTACAGAGTTGTATAAGAAACATAATTGTAATATCGTGCTATGTAATAAATCATTTTGTACCCATTCGTCATTCATCTTTAAAACCAAGAGATTTGACTACTAGACAATGTATATTTTCTTTACGTGCGTGGTTTTATTTCTACAGTGTTCATAGTTCTTACTTGCAGTGATTTTCTGGCCAGCTGATAGCTCCTTGCATTTGCGATAATTTGCAGAAGAGTTGGATTTGTTTTTAATAGTCCTATGATTAGAGCCGCGCACTTAGCTGCAGGAAATTTAGATCGGCATTAAAGTTTCTTGTTGCTGGACGTAATTTTCCTAACGTTACTGTACTTTACGTCGCATGCATCCTTTGTGCGGTTGCGCGGAAGGTTAGCATAATTTTCCAATCGTTTTTTAAGTCGCTTGCAAAAAAATACGTCGCATGCGGTTGCGTGCTTGCGCGGGATCAGCATCTCTCCGAGAATCTTATGTCGCATGCACAGTCGTGGGCTGGTGGACGCGCGGGGAGTGCGGCGCGGACGGCTGATGCGTGGTTCGGCGGCCGGGTGCAGGTGTCAAAATAGCGCGACCCATATATATATATATATATATATATATATATATATATATATATGGCAGGACTAAACAGGAACCTCCCTTAAAAATTCCTATTTAGTTTAAGTAGGAACTATTCTTTTTAGGAACGATAACATATCCCGACTCATTAAAGCGTTCGAACCTCACCCACCCCCGAGGCGCATACCTTTCCCCCAATCCCCACCGCTACATTGCGGCGCGCGGCGAGCGAGCGTTGGCCGCGGCCGACGCGAGGGAGCCGGCGGCGGAAACGGCGAGACCCTGACAAGACCACCTTCTTCTGTCACCTCGGCGCGGCCGAGCGAGCGGCGTCTGCGGCCGACGGGAGGGAGGCCACACCAGAAACGGCGAGGATCTCCGATCCCCACCACCTTCTACCTTGCCGGCGATGGAAGCGGCGAATTCCCCACCACCTCCGACATGGATGATTTGAACTCCCCGAAATGAACTTCCGCGATTAAGAAAGTGAACCTCCTTTTCAGAAAAACATGAACTTTTTTTACTCGCGAATGAATTTTATTTTTTATTGTTAGGAAAAATGTGAACCTCGCGTATGGACGAATTGAACTCCCTTTATAATCTTCCGCGATTAAAAAAGTGAACTTCGTTTTAAAAATGAATATTTAGGAATATATCAACTCGCCGAAGTATGGAAAAATGAACTTCGGACCATGCACAATGTGAACTTCACGGCAGTGACGAAGTGAACTTCTCGACATATATTAAGTGAACTTCCTGTCGCGGTATAATACATTTTCTATTGGCGTACTGTTTTTTAGTGAACTTCAATGTTTTATAGTCTGAACTTCCAAATTTTCACCGAGTGAATTTCTGTTTTCTAATCCATTTTAAGCGAGTTTTTTCTTATAGATGAAACGAAGAAGAGTGAACTTCCCCTGTGATATAAAGTGAACTTTCGACTCATTCCAAAAGAACTCCCGACAAAAAGGTAAGCCTCTCACAAGACAAGATGAAATTAACATGCATTCAGAGTGAACTTCTCGACCTAAATTTCACATCTTTTCATGTGGCCTTTTTTGAAATTATTTATGGGTTAGAAGCAGTTTTAAACATAGTAAAAAAAACTTCTACGTTTTTGTGTTGTTTTTTCAGAGTGGATTTCCCCGACAATACAAATTGAAGTTTCAACTTGTACAGACAAAGTGACTTTTCTTGATAAAAAATAAACTTCTCGACCTAACAAGGTGAACTCCCGCACGGGACACAGAGTGTCGAGCTTGGGTTGTCGGGGCGCCGAGGGGGAAGGGTGGTGACTGGGGATCTCGGTGTCGTGCCCGAGATCTAGGCGGCGCGGTTGGGAGGTACACAGCGGCGGCGGGAACCGTGAGGTGCGCAGGGGCGAGTTATCGCCGGCAGCGGCGCGCGTGGGAGGTTGCCTGGGGCGGCATGCTCGGGAGTTCGCCGCAGCTATTCTGCAATCACTTGCAGAATTCTCAGTTTTTTACGGACAGTGTTTCTAACGCGGTTTTCGATCTGCTTATCGGAATGAAGGATACGATATACCGTTGGATAGCTACTGAAATTTCGCAACTTTCTCGTCTTGATGGGTTTTCCAAATTATTTACGGTTTTAAAACAATTTCAAATATACTAAACTCTGTTTTCCCGAATTTCTCCGTTTTCTTACTGTATTTTGGGCGCAATTTTCAAACCTCTCATCGGATCAATGCAAACGATACGCCGTTGGAAAGATATGGAAAATGCTCAACGTTGCTATCTCTGACAATTTTCGAAATTCCTTACGGTTTAAAAGCAGTTTCGAAAATACTAAACTATGTTTTTCCGAACTCCCCCGTTTTCGTACAGTATTTTGGGCACGATTTTCAAATCACTTTTCATATTGATGCAAATGATACGGTGTTGTAAAGCTGTTGATATTTCACATCTTTACTATCTTTGTTAGTTTTTCAAATTCCTTAGAGTTTAGTAGCAGTTTTAAAAATACTTCACTACAAAGGGGTCGGTTCGCGTTATTTGACTCTCAGAGTGTAGAATAGTCACTCTACCCCACCCTCTATTTTCACAACCGCATATGATTTTTACGTCACGTAAATTTTGTCTTACTTCGGAAGTAAAGAAGAATGTAACAAAATATATACACGACATAAACTTTTTATTTACGTGACTTTACAAAAATACGAATAAAATACACGTATTTATGCTATTTTTTGTGACTTTTACGTTATTATGACTCATATTTGCATTTTTATGTTGATTTTTTCTGTTATGAGTCAACATGAACATAAATATTTACATATGTAACATAATTTTTTTGATGTACCAACATAAAAAAATCGTGGGTGCAAAATAAGTTTTTTCTGCACCCTGTTTGCTGAATAGGGTGTCTATATATATATATATATTTTCGATCAACCCTACTTGCAAAATAATATAAATATTGTTTTCGATTAACTCAATTTTTTTCTGTCATCTGTTATATACCAAAAATATATTACGGGTTAACCAAGGAAAATGTAGACATTACAGAAAATGTCATAAAACATATGACCATTGGTTGGTGGTGGTTCTTCTTTCATTTAGTCAAGAACAACCGTTAGCTCTTCATAAATGTATCTAACCATATGCGAACCGAGGGGGGGGGGGGGGGGGTATAATTATACTTAAACATATCATAACCAATATAGCAAAATGGTTCTGTACTACTGGGAGTATGTACACACACTCCCCATACCCCCTAGATAAATGGATTATACCTCATTGTCCTTTTTTAATTTGCATCATTTACAACAAACCACGTCGAAACATATTACAGTTGATGGATCATCCTAACTCAACTCAAATAAAAAAAATAGACTATTGGCATTAGCACCTGGGGCATTTTTCATTGCAAAGAAATAGGCATCGTCCTCGAAGGCGAGTGGGAGAGGATGCACGCGCATTGCTAGAAAACACTAAACTAAGTTGAGAATCTCGTGGCTTTTGGCAGGCCCCTCTCCGACTGGTCTGTGACGAGTGTCCAAGCGCATATGGTCAGCTCAACAAGTTGGAGATGGCACCAGAGGGTGTCTTCGATCTAGTGGTGGTCTTCGAGTACAAATTATCAAACTCTGGGTGTGAAAACCCATATGTCTGCCCTTCATTCATTGGACTTGGCAATGGTTGTGTTTGTGCGTTCTTCCCTTCATGAAGGCATTGCTTGGAAATTCTTCTCAGTGTGAAAACCCTTGATCTGGCCTTCATTGGTTGGATCCAGCGACGTGCTCGATTGAGCATCGTTCCCTTCCTAGAGGTGTTGCTTTTCGACAACCTTTCTTGCACTACGAGTGTCGCTTAGGGTAGTGGCTGATGTTGTTACTTGTTACATCGTGTCTTTTTTTTTAATAAGTTGGTTGTGTGCATCCACAATTTACAAAGTTCAGTTCCAAAAGTTACAAAGTGATTTTGTTGAATCAAATATGTACTCGTTGAATTTGTAATTGTTCCTAATATTTTTGTGTGTCATCAAATATGTGAAATCGGACAAAGAGATAGGAAATAGAAAAAAAAAAATGGGCAAATGGACATGTCCGTTTTCGGTGCCTGTTTGGGGCTTCCCTAAGGAAAGGCAACGTTCTGGATCTGGTCTCATTACTTTAGCAAAGGCAATCTAATAATCGAGAAAGATGTCCCTCGCCTTTTGCGTGCTTATCCCTCCGCTCACCACCTTCTCCCACGCTCAGATCGATTTCCTCCTCTAACCACGCGCAGATCCAGTATAGCAACTTGGGCATCGTTTGACTGTTGCCTCCGTCCGATGGAGGTGGCGGTGGCGGCGGGCGTCGTGACGGGAGCCATAAGAACGCTCCTGCCCAAGCTCGTCTCCCTGCTGGAGAAGAAGTACAAGCTGCCTAGCGGGGTGAGGAGGCAGATCACCTCTTTGAGGCACGAGATGAGCAGCATGAGCGCTCTGCTCGTGAAGCTGGCTGCGCGGGAGGAGCTCGACGAGCAGGAAAAGGACTGGCGTGACAAGGTGCGTGAGCTGTCCTACGACATAGAAGACTGCGTCGACATCTTCACCAACGAGCTCGACAGCGATGGACCCAAGAGAGGACGTTGGGTCAGGCGCAGGTTCAAGAAGCTCAAGGCGCGCTACAAGATCGCCCACCGGATCGAGGAACTCAAGGCTCAGGTTCTGGAGTTGAGCAGCTGCCATATCAGATATAAGCTCGATGGTTGTCCACAAGGCTCCAGTAGGGGCCAAGTGGTGGATATTGACCCTCGTCTGCAGGCACTCTACGTAGACCCCGCCAGACTTGTAGGCATCGATGCCCCAAAGGAGAAGCTCATCGACCTGCTGCTAAGGAAGGATGCTGCTGGTACACAACCACTTAAAGTTGTAGCCATTGCTGGATTTGGAGGTATGGGCAAGACAACACTGGCGAACCAAGTTTATACAAAGATCAAAGGCCAATTTGCCTGCACGGCTTTTGTATCGGTGTCTCGGAATGCAAATGTTGCCAAGGTTTTGTCAGATATACTTTTGGGAATTCGTGGCTGGTTGTACCATGGGAGTCAAACAATCGACCAAATCAGGGAACATCTCCAAGACAGAAGGTATATATATGCTCAACCGACTAACTTATTTACAACAAAAGTAGTTGGGTAAACCTTCAAATATTCCTTCCCCCCAATGTAGATGTTTCCTTTTAGTGGCTCGTAGTAATACGCGCATCTTTGGACTCTGTACCGACTTATTAGGTTTGGCTATGGTTTAAAAAATCTTAAGGGTCTCTTTGATTCACATGATTCTCAAAACCTACAGAATCCTACGGGATTTATAAGCTACAGAAATTTTCGTCAAGAAGTGTTTGAATCACAGGAAAAAAAAGGAATTGTAACATGAGATTTGAGTGGATAGAAAATTTCCTCCAAAACATAGTTCAATGTAATCCTATGGGAATTTTTTCTAAGGATCTAATCCTACAAATCAAAGAAAGCACATAAGAATTTTTTCTAAAATCCTTCACAATTTCTATGAGATTCCTTTGAATCAAAGGAGCCCTTAAGATATTTGTCCATGTATATGTGTTAAGGGTTTGATTAAGAAAGGCTTCCATGATGAGCGGGTCTTCGAACGAGATTTTGGGAGAGAAGGGAAAAAGAAATGAGCTCCATCGATTGTGGGGACAATCCCGCGCCACCCTTACCAACCCTCCGTTACCGTCGCCGGTGGTCGCTCCGGCGAATCCAAGCCACTCTGGATCCGTCCCACCCTCCCTTCTATCACCCCTCCCAACTCTCTCTCCCATGGGTCCTTGGTGAGTCTCACCAGCCTGCCCCGATCGACCCCGTCCCGGCTGTCGCGATATTGTAGGACGCTGACCTCGCCACCTCCCCTACTTCAGGTTCCCCAGCCGCCATCCCCAGCGGTGGGTGCAGCACCACCGTGTATATCCGTCGCCCCCGCCCCCGGCTGCCCGACAAGCTGCGGTCAACCCCTGGTGCGGCATTTCTTCTTTCTGTCTTTTGCAGTTTCCAAACTATGGTTGCTTTCTCCCTCCTTCACCCTAGGCTCCGTTCTTCTAGCTGTTCCTGGATCATGCCGCCTCTGTCTCGGACCATTGCAACGGTTTTTTTGGGGTCAAGAACCCTCTCAACTTCTGCTTCACCGATCTTCTGGATTCCTTCTCAAGGTGGAAGGTTAGCACCTTCACCTTTTCCTCCCTTGCCGCCTCTAGTAAGGTCACCCGTTTCGTCACCGATCGCCAAGAATTCCACCTTGGTTGTTCCTCCTTCCGTCTTCACTCCTCTCGCGATGCAGCCTTAGAGGCAGAATCTCTGCTTCTCTCCTCTGCTTTCTGACCTAGGCTAGGCGACGACGAATCCAGTGACCCACCTTTCAGTGCGGGTGATCCTGATGTGACTGTCGCTAACCTAGTCCAACCGCCGGGCCCTTGCCACGTCAACCCCTCCCCGCGATGGACCGGGAATGCCCCTAGTCCACCCAAGGCCCACCTGTTAGGTGTCCCTCCCGCCCCCTCGCTTATCTCCTCCTGTCATCGCCATGTCCACATCCCTCCTCCCCCATCCCCTCTCCCGTGATTCCCATCGATGGCGCTTCCAGCGCCGCTCACGACCGTGCATCGGTTTCCTCCCCGCATGGTCGCCAACTCCAATGCGCCGCACCCCCATGCTCTACCTACTTACCTCCTCCCTCTGCCCCTCTGTCCCCCTCCCTACACCTCTCGTCTGAGCCGGTGATAGATATTGTCAGCGTCGCGCGAGATCCCGCTGTTGCAGTCACCTCGCCGGGTTTCGGAATGGCGTGCACCCCTCCGCGCCGTCCAGCCAGTGATCATCCCACGACACCCCTCTCCTACTTAGAGGCACTCCTCTCCATGGCTCCTCCCCAAGCTTCTCGGCGCTTTTCCACTATGTTCAAACCAGTGGCCAACCGCCCCTTGTGCTTCCGGTGCCTCTGCCCTGCCCACCCTTTTCTTGAGTGTCGCGACCCCATGCGCTGCAAGTGCGGGAGATCGGGTCACCGGAGAACGTCATGTAAGCTTTCTCCCCTCCGCTACTCCCTCTTCTCTGAGCCACCCTCTCCCTATCTTGACTCCAATTCCCTTGCTCCCTAGGGTTGTCCAACGTCATCAACATGTGGAGCTCCAGCTCCACCTCCTCGACCGGTCGTCGGTCTCCCTCCCCACCTTGCTCGCCGCAGGGGGCCTGGCTTGCCCGGTACTACCGGGACGTGGAGATGGAGCGTCGCGCCCCCCATCTTCCGCCTTCCGATGCCTTACCCGCGTGTTGGCGTGCTGCCGCTCTTTGCCACCCCGTCCACGTAGGCTACTCCAGAGAGCCGCGCCGCCCTGTCCAACGGAGCTCCCCTCCCCATGCAGGTCGGGCCACTTTGTGGAGTCTATGGAAGGCCAAGAACGACGCTACCTTGAACGCCAAGGACTTCTCTCCGCCCCACATGTTTTTCGACGCTGCGCGGACGAAATAAGCCTTTGGGGACATCGGTTCCCTCAAACCCGATCATAGCGATGTTGAATCCCTACGTGGATATTTATATCATTGCGTCATGTAATCTCCTCCCCCCACCCCCTGTAAAACTTCTGTAACTGCACTATGTAATTGTGTCTGGCCCTCGGGGTCGTTACGGGTAAGGCTGGCCATAGTGGGAGTAACTTAGATAGTAACATCACACATCCTAAGACAAGTTTGCTTACGTGGCAAGTAGTTAATGAGGAGAGAGATATTTGTGGTAACATAATATGTTACTGTAACATCACACATATCAAGACAAAATGAGTTTATAGCCTAATAAATGAAGTCTTGCATGACACCACACATATGTTACTACGCACTATAGAGTTAGTAACATAGACTAGTAACATATGCATGTTACTAGTCTAAGTTACTCCCCACTGTGACCAGCCTAATATAACAACCGGTGTGGAATTCTCTCTCTCCCCCCCCCCCCCCCCCCCCCCCCCTCCCGACATTCTCGAAAAAGAAGGCATAGCAAGATTCAGAACCCGGAACCAACAATTTAAGGATGGTGCAGATCAAGGACTGATATCACTAACTAATTTGACTGACTGATATAGCCAGGCACCGGAAAAGATTAATTCTTGATGGTATGCATTGTTAAGGATGATGCTTTCACCCAAATTTCAAAAGTTCAATATTTTTGTTACTACAAGAAAATTCCGTCAGTACATATATTAATTAGCTATAGAAAAGTCTACAAATCTCAAAGGAACGTGGTTACCATGAGGTGGAGACAATTATATACATGTGTTAAATCAAATGAAAATCAGATATATGTACAAATTAAATCTGAAAATTTGATTAGCGGGGTCCTACTATTATTAAGGTTAATATGTATTTCCACGCCTAATCCGAACTATTTTTATTTATGATTCATAAATTTTCGTAAAGAAGTTCGCAAAACCAAGAGGCATCAGACAAGCATATTATATAATTTCAACCATTTTAGTAGTAACAAATTAGTAGTATACTCCTGGCGCATAACAAACTTTGTTTTATTGTCTGACAGATACCTTATTGTGATTGATGATATATGGACAATGGAATCATGGAATGCTATTAAAGGTTGCTTCTTCGAGAACGGTCTTGGTAGTAGAGTAATAACAACTACACGATTTGAAGATATAGCTCGAGAATGTTGTTCCTCTTTCCATGGCCACTTCTACAAGATCAAACCTCTTAATGGTCTTGACTCGAGAAGATTATTTGATAGAAGGGTTTTCCGTTCTGGAGATGCTTGTCCCGAGAAACTGAAGAATGTACGTGATGAAATTTTGAACAAATGTGAAGGGGTGCCATTAGTCATACTTAGTGTAGCCAGCATTCTGGCCAGTCATGAAGAAGACTCAAATGAAATCTGCTGGGAGAAGATACATAAACATTTAGGTTTCCATCTGGAAGGTCACCCTGCGTTAGGGTGGATAAGGCATGTACTTAATCTTGGCTACAATGATTTATGTCTGGACCTTAAGACCTGTTTACTATATTTCAGTATATTCCCAGAAGATACTGAAATAATGAAGAATGATTTGGTGAAGATATGGTTAGCCGAGGGTTTTGTTACGGAAAAGCATGGTTATGACCCACATGAGATCGCAGAAAGTTACTTGAGTGAGCTGATTAATAGAAATATGATCCAAATAGCTAAGTTTGATGAGTGCGGGCATGTGTTATCTTGTCGAGTGCATGACATAATGCTTGATTTTATCATACTCAAGTCCACAGAAGAAAACTTTGTCACTATAATGAATGATCTGCGGAGGAGCACGAGAGGCTGTTTGGAAGTTCGTCGGTTATCCCTCCAAGTCAAGAATTCCGAATGCAATCACCTGCTGGAAAAAATGAGTCTCACCCAAGCTAGGTCATTTACCTTCTGGGGTCCTACTGAATGCATTCCTGGTGTTTCCATGTTCCAACTTCTGCGAGTTCTTCATATTAGTGGCAATGGGAAGTTTGATCTGTCTTGCATTTGCAACTTGTTCCAACTGAAATATCTGAGGGTTGTAGGCATTTGGTGTACGGAGTGGCCGAAACAATTGTGGAAACTGCAACATCTGCAGACATTGGAGATTTCCAGAGTTTCTTCAGAAAACAATTTGGAGATTTCCCGAGGAAATTTTTACATAGACGTCGTTGAGTTACCCTTGTCGCTGTGGCATCTGATTATTCCCTGCCATTCAAAACTGATTGGTGACATAGGCTGGATGAGATCCCTCATTTCTGTAGATCCCTTGACAATACATTATTTGGAAGGTATGGAGAGAATGAGGGGGCTCGGTAACCTGACCCACCTAAGGGAGCTAGTGCTACAAGTGAGTGTAACTGTTTGGTTCATAGATGGGCGTGGACGTGACCCTGTAAGAAGAGGACACCTCGATGTTCCTTATCTAGAAGGAGTTGCCATTTGTGAACCTCTACTGTCCTCCCTCGGGAGGCTCGGGAGCCTTCAATCCCTAATCATCCGTTGGGGGCTCCCTGTTGATGTCTTGAATTGTTGGTCTCCGCCTCCATGCCACCTCCGTAGGTTTCATGTGTGGGACTGCCCCTTCTCCTCCGTCCCAGGTTGGATCACCCAACTCGCCAACCTCAGAAGCTTGGAAATTCAAGTTTGTTCCATGACAAGGGATGGTATCCAGATTCTTGCCCAGCTGGACTCGTTGGTGAACCTCAGGTTGCAAGTTACGAAGCATATTCCCAGAGAAGGCGGCGTCATCATCCCCGGCGGTGTGGCATTCCCGAAACTCAAGGACTTGTTCTTCCGATGTAAGGCCATCTGTCTCATGTTCGAGGCAGGGGCCATGCCCATGCTTGAGAACCTCACTGTGGAGTGTCATTCAAAAGCAGCGCGGCTGGCGGTTGGTGATGTACTTGAAGGCATCGAGCACCTGGGAAGCCTCAACAGATGCAATGTGCATATCTACAAGCGCGAGCACTTCGTGCCGACGTTGAGGGGCGGCGGTTCACCAACCGCCGGGCAGGCATCTTATTGGACGTATGACGACGGGGACGTGCAGAGTCTTGTGGATGCGGTCAGGCAGGCAATCAACAAGCATCCGGGGTGTCTTGAGTTTACTGTTAAATATTTATGAAAAACATGCATGGCCAGATCAAAAAGGAGGAGACATGCCTTAAAAATGGTAACTCTTTTGTACTTCTTGTTCAAATTAAACTCTTTTTGTTGTGTGCAAGTTCAACATGTTGCACTACTTCAGATATATTTTGCATGTTTGGGAGATTTATTTGTTCTGGTTCTTTTTGGTTTGGTCATCAGCTCCTTGACTTTAGTGCTACTTCTCATCAGAGAAATATTCTATGAGTTCTGTGGCATTAGTTTTAAAATGTACGATTTAAGAAATCTAAAGTAATCGCAGATATACATTATTGCATGATGAAATACGCACCTGCAAATTTTGAGCCAAAAATATATATGGTCATATGTGTGCTGTTCAAACAAAAAAAAGATGACAAAACTTTTCTTGGTTATATACGTTTTCGGTGCTAGAGATTTTTTTTTTTTACTTTCATCCTCGCCGTTGCTTGATGGGCTATCTGGACCATCAGGAACAAAGCAACCTTTGACAATTATGTGGTCAAGTCCCCTGTGATGATAGTCTGTTCTTTTCTCACTTACTGACAGGTTTGTACAATACTGGAGACTGCGAGAAGCTCAAGGCTGGAGCGAAGAACTTGCTGCTCATTCTCAGGGAGACGATATGATGGTGCTGCTAGCTGCTGGACCGTACCTGGTGATCCATGGTCCTTAGGTTGTGATACGTGCGTCTGCTTACTCTGGATGCATATCTCAGTTAGACTTATGTACCGAGGCCACCAATGCCTAATATATCATGGCCATCAGTGCCTAATGTATCAAGGCCACCTCCGATTCCACAAGAAATTGATTTAGATGACCTTCCATATGGTCCGGTCGATCGGAAAAGAATTCCACAGTATAGTCGAAATCCTCAGAAGCAACCTTTTAGCAATGAATATTAATTCTGAGAGTGCCACGGCGTCAGTGGAGAGATGCTTTTCAGAAATGAATATTGTCAAGAGTATTTTACGGAATAAAATGGGTGAGAAGTACACGAGTGATTGTCTGATTTGCTATGTCGAGAAAGATATATTTTCTACCATCAAGAATGATGACGTGATTGATATCTTTAAGAAGATTAAAGATCGAGAAGAGAAGCTCTAAAATGTGAGTTTCTTGGCACTTCTTTCTTATATTATTTGTTTCGGATAGTTGTTGGGAATATAATATGTTCCTTTTGTCCATTCTTTCCAGGAAGGTACAAATTATAGAATCTTGAAGGTCATCGATGTTGCCTATTTTATATGGATGTGTAAAGAACTAGTTTTATGATTTCACTCGATTGGTACTCGGTTATGCAAGCTTTTGAATATGACAAAAATTATCAATAGATCGTTGCAAAATTTCATTCTTTTATTTCTCATGAAGTTATTTATATGGTCTAGAGAAGGTTTTTACACCGCCCTTACATGGTCGTATAGTCGGAATTTTGCTATCCGACACCAGTGCACATTTTTTCTAGCTTCGTCCCTGGCTGGGGCGGCGTCTACAGAGGTCTCCGAGCGCAGTGACTGGGGCGGCGCCCTCGGTCAGGCGACGGCAGCAACCTCCTCCTCCGGCCACCGTCAAGGGCGGGCTGTGGGTCTGGGCGCCCGCTCAGATCCGTCGTCGACGCGGCCTGCGGCCGTACGGCGGCGCGGTTGGGGGCTGGCGCGGAGCTGATCTGCGAGTCTCGGTGGTGATCCAGTCGGTTGCGAGTTGGGGACGCGATGCTGCCGGTGAAAACCGAGGTCCGACTTCGGTCATGGCGGGCGATGGCGGTGTATTTGCGCCGTTACCTTGGTGAAGGCATCGTGACTGCAGTCATCGTCTCCGCGCTCGGACTGCTCCGAGAGAAACCCAAGATCTGGGTCTACCTTATCGGACGATGGCGACGCTCAGTGTCGTTTCTCCTCCTGGGGGCATTGTTTTTGGAGCAGCTGCTGGCTGGAGGGGTCCTGAGGTGGAGCGGCGTGGTTTCTTCCTCGTAGAAGACGATATGGCTCGGCGGCGTGGCGGAGCGGGGCCTAGTCAGCGAACGCGTGAAGATGGAAGCGCGGGACGGTGGCACTGTTTGGCATCGTGGTGGCGTCGACGGTAGGCCTGACAAGGTCGATGCGTTGATCCCTATCCTAAAGATGGGTTCGCGGAAGACGGCGGCGGCGACTACTGGAGCGCGCGCATGCGGTGCGCGCAGAGGGTTTGCTGAACCGGTACTCCGGTTTTGGATGATGTGCGTAGGTGTGAGGTTAGGGCAGACGGCCCTGATATGGCCACCCCCATCATCAAACTTGTCGGTGTAGCGACACTTGTCACCAAGAAGGTGGCTTCGGGTTGTTTGATGTATTATCTTGTAAGGCATTGATGAATAATTTAATAAAAAACGCTGTGTGCATCATTTTGATGCAGAGGCAGGGGGTTTCAACCTCCATTTAAAAAAAAAACATATTTCCAAAGGTGCATCGATAAATTTCTCACTGAGAAGCGTTATAGGTATCAGTCGAGCAGAGAGGAACAATACTATAGAAGGCACGAGAAAAACAAAACAAAAATTTCTGGTTGGTTTTTGCTTGGTAACTTTGTTTTCTAATATATTGGCAGGAGCATTGTCTTTTTGTTTAAAGAATTGAGTTCGAGCAAATACTTGCTTGGTAACTAATTCCAATCTATATGGTTGGCAAGAAAAAGCTAGAATGCTTTGGCAGTTATTTTGTTGTGCAAGTAAGGAAAGCATCAACACGTCAAGAACAAAGGAAGAATCTTTTGTTTGGTTTTGGATTCGGTTCCAGCTAGGACAACAAGTCCATCATGCCTGGCTCTCATGAAGAAGATCAAAGATAAGGGGAAGAACTGGATTCTTGCCGGGGCAAAGAAGTTGTCTGGACTTACTGGAATCTAGGCTTGTTTTTTGGTTTTACTTGGCCTAGACCCGCTATGTTTGCTTCTCCTATATCAATGTAAACGGCAAAGCTTTTGGCGCGTTTCAAAAAAAAAAGTAAGGTTGGAGAGAGCAAAGCTAGAAGGCATAAGGAGTTATGCCAAATAAGCTCCAACAACACGAAGAACAAAAGAATAAGTCTTTGGATGGTTTTGCCTTCGGGTCTAGGCGAGAAGGTTGGCAAGAGAAAACCAATAGAAGAAGACATAGGGAGTTATCCCTTGCTTATGCGAAGGAGCTGCAACACGTGAAGTATCGAAGAAAGAAGAATCACCTACTTTTGTAGCAAGAAAGTTTGTGAGAGAAAAAGTTTGTGAGAGAAAAAGAATAAGAGAGACGTATGGAATTGTGCGAAAGGAGCACCCGGACGCGAAGATCAAATGAAAGAATACGAATCCCTTAGTTGTTTTTTCCTAAGTGTACACGACAAGGGTACCAGGAACATCGAGGCTGTTGAGTTGTAATTAGCAGGGTAAGATAGCTAGATTTAGTTTTGAAGTCGGACCCTTTTGTATATAATAATGACGGAGGTTGGATGTCATCACTATTATGACCATGGCCAGTTAATAGCAGATTTATGCCGTCGCCGGGGTGGGCGTTGTTGCTGTATTAATTGTGTGAAAGGAGCATCGTTGTCATGTCCTGGAGATGAAGTAATCGGCCAAACCTCGTTCGCAGCACCATGTCTCAGTGTCATCTATGATCTTGCACGACATGTTTATTCTAACATTGTGCATCTTAGATGTAGAGACCAGAGGTTATACTCTACTCTATTTCCAGATATTGGAACAATGAATTTTGATTATCCTCATTTTCGAAAAAATATTAACAATCCTACTTAAAAATTCTACCTGGATGGAAGGAGAATCATCCAGGTGGCCTCTGATTTGTTAAGATGTTAGTGTCGATCAACAGTGCAGATTCGCGGATTCGTAGTGCGGCCTTCCTTTATTTCCCCTTTATGTATCTTTTTGTAAACAAGACTTGGTTGTGATAGCTTCTCGTTGTTAAGTGTTTTTTTGATTTTTCTGATGTTACAAAAGGACCACCAAGAACGTGGCTGTCCTACCTACCGTTGCTTTAATAAAACGAAAGCAGGGCCACGATGCCCTTTGTCCCAAAGGTGCTGATCCAACTCCAAAGCAAATGCCATGTCTTGTTTAGTAGCTCTGCCTATTAGGTGTATTGCAGCGGCAGCTCTTCCTACACAGATACAAATAAAACCAGGGGTTCATATCATGATATTTGTACTGGATAACCCTGTTCAGAAATACCGAGATAGATAAATGGCAGAGGAAAACACATGTCACAACTCACGCTGCCACTACGTCACAGTCACATAGTAGAGGCACTTTAAAGTGCATCAAAAAAATCATATAAGTGCCCCAAATTATTTTTAGAGGCACTTTGGAAAGTGCCCAATTTAATGGTGTTGCTAAAAGTTTTTGCAGCACTTAGAGAAAGTGCTTCTAACTGTCTATACTTGAGGCACTTCAAAACTGCCTCTAACCATTTTTAGCCGCACTTTGGAAACTGCCTCTAACCATTTTTAGTAGCACTTTGGAAACTGTCTCTAACCATTTTTAGCAACACTTTGGAATGTGCCTCGCGAACCAAATAGATGCACTTTTGAAATGTGCCCAATAACCAAATTGAGTTAGTTTTCGAAAACCACCTCAATACATTCTCATACCAAAATGAGAATAAAACAACAATAAAGATCAATATATTCCCATCCATGGTCAGAGATTCTGTGCAGTTCAACTCAAATCACATAAATAGCAATACACTGGAATTCAAGACAATACATTGCTTTCTTCTTTTACAATCTCACCATTGCTTGAGAATTATCCATGGCAGTAACTTGCGAATCCTGTGGTACAGCAGCTTCTCTCATGGTTGCATTGAACTTCTCCTTTTCTTGAAGCGAAATCTCCAGGAAATGCAATGTATATTAACCTTAGTGAGTAGCTGAAAGTCATGCCCATGAAGTGCAGCAGTCATAACTCCAAGCGCTTGCTGAAATACAGAGACCCAAGCATACCGCTGAAATGTATAGGCCGGCGTGGGCTTCTCGTTGCCGCCGCGACGAGGCTTTCTTAGGTGAAGTCGGAGTCGCTTGCTCGGGGAGGAGTGATGACGATGCCGCCGGTGGACAACCTCTACGGTGTCTTCGTTTTTGTGGTGTGCGTGATGTTCATGTTGGTAGCCAGGATGGCTGAGTGTGCCCTCGAAGTGGTCGTGTTCCATGACGGCTTGCGAGGGCGTTTGTTTCAGTTTTAGGCCGGTTTCCTGTTAATTAACCGGTCAATTCTCTCCTTCTTTTTTTAATAAAATAGGCAATTTGCCGTTTTGTTTCAAAAAAAAATATATTGCCAAGATTAATTGCACAGTTCTGCAAGTTGATGTTCTTAGTTGCACAGACCGCATGATAGTGAGAACTTGGCACCCCTGTATGAAGATAAAGACTTACAGATGGATGAGCTTTGAGTAGGCTACGTTTAGGGAATTAAAGCGCGACATGGATGAGTAATTTTATGACTTTAGCCCTAAGGCACTGACATACTAGAAAGTTATACATGACCAAAATTAGAATATCAACTGTACCTCATCCAACTGTACACACTGCATTTGGATCTAAAGCAAGGACAGTTCTAGCCTTGCCTAGCAAGCATCTGCATTTGGTAGAGGCATAATTTGTTAGCTTCTTAAGGCAAGCTCACTCATAAGTCATAACTAGTTGAATGCCCGTGCGTTGCTACAGGTTTTTAAAATTTATTTTCTCGTGTTCAACATAGCATACTTGAAAAGTTCCAGTGATGTGGAGGGTATGTTAATGAAGACAACTCTCCAATGAATAAAAACACAATCCATTCGAGGGAAAGAGTATTTAGTTTTGAGTCATGATTTTTTAGGCGTCCACCTTAGAACCCTTAGGCAACAGTTAGGCAAAAAGGCGTCCTAGTATAATCCGCCGCAACGGTCCTAGCAAAATGTCTGTGCGGTGCAACGGGTATAAATATTCGAACGTGTGAATAATTCAGGTACAATAATTTTAGAACTCCTGTGCACATCAAACAACATTATCAAGTTTTGAGCAGAAATGGTCACATGTGTACAAAAAACATTAAGATTGCCTATTTTAATTTAAAAACAACTGAATTCAATAAAGGAAACCAACTAATTATCTCGAACTAAAGCTTATGGAGAAAATTCTAGTAGGATATGCAAGTTTCCATGCACTTATGACATGTTTAAGATGTCCGACTCGACTCTGATTCTGTAAAATTGTACTGCTCAAGGTTGTTTCTAAGGTAATCAAACCAAAATAATCATCATATAAGGCTAGAGAACCCGACAAGCCATAGAATGATTTTAAAATAGCAGTCATATTCCATAAGCTCAAATTTGCTAACTTTTCATCAGTTGTACAACAACCAAGGTAAAAAAACTATAAATATGTTACAAGAGATAAAGAAAACCGAAATAATGAATACACATGCAACCAAAAAGAAACTGACGTGCCGATTTGAAATCTGGACAGTAAGATCATTTCATATTAATCCATTGGAAATGAATTTTGAACAAACTTAATAGAATCGCCAACAAGATAAAGAGGATATAAAGTGATCTCGACAAATATATTGTTACAGATAGCATGATATTCATATTACATATATGAAGCTCATAATTAGATTCAGTTGTACATAAATAGAATTATTAACAAAGCTTGACCAGAGACAAATATGCCACGCCACTAAAGAAATTTGACCAAACATCTTCTCACTGATGCTACAATTATGTCTCAACTTGACCACACAAATTCCGCTACAGCCTAGGCTCGTCAACAACACGATCTTCTCTTAGATTTCTTTACCCAAATGGATGAATCCCTGCATGGCACCACGCGTTCATGAACTTGGATGGATCCCTTCGTGCTTCGTAGCACCACGTGCTCCACACATCACGTCCACTGAGCAGCCAGACTCCACGCCGCCGACGAGATGGAGTGCTAGTTGCCACCAGCAAAAAGGGATCCGGGATTTGATAACTTTCTTTAAAGAACTATTTACGAAATTCTAAACATCCTCTTGCTGCAAAATAACTGTAGGAGATCAGTTGATTTGTCCGATCTTAAAGCACTGCATAAAGCAACTACAACCAGAAAACTTAACAATCACATTTGCACCTACTACTGGTAGACATCTCTTAACAATTACGGACGCATATTGAGAGCATTTACAGGCTTAAGCGAGGTATTGTACACATGTGAGATCCAACAAAACACTTCACTGAGCCTTGCTAGGACCCGCATTCCATCCATACAGGATTACATGAACATATATGACCACCTTATTTAAAAATGGGTAATAAATCGATTGACGCTCACAATTTCACATGTGGAAATGTAACCAATGCCAGCATGGCACTGTTCTAAACAGCAGTTAGTGAACATTCGCCGACCATTATTCTTTCATGCGGTTTAGATCGCTTCATATGCAAGATGAATACTTCAAGCGGGTGCAAGTGCAAATGTGGCTGTAACATATGTATATAAACACTAAACCCTATTATATGTATAATGTAGAGCACTGCTCAAAATATTGATGACTGTAAGCTGCATGTCCAGACCTACAGTGAGGCAACAAATATAAACGTTCTAAAATATGGAGTTTCGCAAGTACATTGAGCACATTTTTCAGTAAATTATGGAATTTCGCAAGTACATGTCCAGATACTCTAGCAAGACTATCTGCAATCTGATAAAACCGTGGTCTGCGTGCAAATAGACAACCCTGGTATGTGTACCCTAACATACGAACTAAATTTTTTTGTGGAACGGACAATAAAAAAAAGATGCAGATTTGGTGACCAAGTAAATTGCAAGGACCAAACCATGAAGGATCAGGCATTTCCCAAATCCCAGATCTGTCTCCACCATTTTGATCACCTCTTGGAACTGACATATCCACATGGCATTACATGGTTTGAATCCTAAACACATGTAACTTGCAGCTACATTTCCAATGTCAAAATGTGGATTGGTTGTGAAGTGGCTCAGGCTTTTAGCGGCCTGCAAAGACGCGTACATATTACAGCTATAGGTAAACTACTGTTTGCATATGCATTTTTTCAGAAATTCATGTATCTGGACATAACAAAGAGAGTTTGGCTATAATACCTTGTTGTTCCTTAAGTACGATTTTTTAACTGTTGCAACAACAATCCTGTCCCAAGCCTTGGACCTCGGAATCACTGGCGGAGGCAGGGGGGGACCAGCAGGGGCCCTGGCCCCCCCTAACACCAATGATTTGCTATTAAAAATATATGAACAGTGTTGATTTTGGAAAAAAATTAGCTAACCGGCCCCCTTAACAGTCAAGATTAAGCAATCCTGCCTCCGCCCCTGCTCGGAATCACAGTTATTGTAATAGAATGAACAGCTAAAGTATACTATAGTTGCTGTCATACACAACATCACATCGAGGGGCACATAAAGATCTCAGGATAGTTGTTGAGGCTTCAGATTCATGTGAATAATAGGAATGCTGTGTATAAAGAGTATACCTTCGCAGACCCCCATAATTTTTTATTAAGTGTGTATCCCAATCCATTTTTGTACGTACTTCTGAAGAAGTGAAACTTTGAATTAGTGAAGTACTGGAAGATAATGACTTCAAGAGCATTTAATTATTAGAATGCTAACAGAAAAAAAGATGATCGCAAAAGACATATTTACGGTAAAATTACAGCTTCCCTTGACATTGTATATCACTGAAAAGTTCAAGGAGTATATTTGCTGCCAAACTCCAATTATTAGTGTGGACACAATAATTATTTTACTTTGAATGCAATTTGAATCGGATAGTCTACTGTATTTGTAGCAGAGTAAACTTTCAACATTGTCGGCAACAATATATCTTCCATTGTTCTGCACAACTTTCTTTAGACTTTCATGGCAGTAGCCGACCAGCCTTACAACATTTTTATGTTTGACAGCTAAAATATTTGTAATCTCATTAGTAAATGCTTTTTCTCATGGCAGTGGCAAATTTCTATGAGTTTATTCACAGCAATGGTATCCCCACCAAGCAAAGTTCGATGTTCAACCTTAGAGATACCCTTTCAGAAAATATAGCCATCATTTTCAGCAACTTCATAAAAGGAAGAAGCTATTAAGGCACATCCATACCTAATATACAGTTCCAAATGCACCTGCACCAATTATACCCTCCTCTGAAAAATTTATCTCTGATATTCTTCATAAAGTCTAATGGTAGTGTATTCGGTAAAATGTTAGAGCGCTCGTCATGTTCTCTTCAGTCAGTTCCACCTTTTGTAGCGCTAGTCTCTATGTTTGATGATTTAATAAGTTTTGATGTGAACTGCTACAAGGTACACACATTCTCATTTACCAGAGAAAAGACAGATCTAAATACACAAAACTAAACATACAAGGATTGTTTGTATACTAAGCCATAAACATGCATGGTTGCTGTAACAATATCTAAATATAATCATCTTCTAAACGAACGCACTAACCTGGAGCATATATTAAACCTGAGTGATGCTCTTGAACTGTGAAGTGCACAGCAAAACGGGAAGGAGGCCTCTCTTAGTCCACTGCTATTCTGACATTCTTCTTCCGCCGAGGCCGTGCTGGAGGTCGACGGCCTCGTCCTCGCCGGGCACTGTTCTGTGCGCTGGAGGAGTCGTAGGGCGTCATCGTCAAAGCCGCTGACGGTGCCGCAGACCTGCCCCAGCGCTCCAGGTCGCAGTAGGCGTTGAAGTAAGCCCAGCAATGCTTGCAGTGCGGGAC
>CAMZMU010000103.1:30748715-30913906 GCA_947311845.1 Poa pratensis | reverse complement strand
GCATAATTAAGATGCACATAGCCACAAGTTCACCAGTACTCAATTCGGCAAGAAATAAAAAGGCGAATTACATATCAAAATGAGAAATTGTAGATCGGCCTAAGATGCTGGTAGGTCTATCCGGAGTCTATGTTGTCATCCATGCCAGGAGAGTAACTCCCTGGCCGCAGCCTCCAGCCTCGACGCCACCTCCAAAAATAAATCCCGGTGCTCCACACGCTGCAGGGCCGACCATGCGCGTAGCATAGCTGTACACCGATATATAACCTGCATAACAGAAAAAAAATTATCGTTAAAAACCTTGTCATTTCTACATAACCACAGCGACCAAATAACAGCAATCGCGCCCACCCTACTAAATAGTTTAAACCTAGGATCCACGCCATTTAACCAGTTGCCAAAAATATTTGCAACAGTGCGCGGTGGATGTAAGGTAGAACCTATCTGGATGGCTGACCATATAGACCTGGCGAACTCGCATTGGAAGAATAAGTGTGTAATAGTCTCGTCATGGTGACAGAAGACACACTTTTTACTTCCGTGCCAATTGCGCTTGGCAAGGTTGTCTTTTGTAAGAATTACTCCTCGACGAACATACCACGCAAATATTTTAGTTTTTAGCGGTATCCTCATCTTCCAAAATTTGTTATTATTCCTACTATCGACTGGAACTTCGGGTAGAATTAGAGCTCTATACATAGAATCAACCGAGAATTTACCATTCTTCGTAAGATTCATTGAAATTTATCTGGACCTTTCGACAATTGAATTGAATCCAATCGAATGAGGAAAGCATTCCAGGATGCTTGTCTTGTTCCAAGTAAACTTCTCCTGAACGAAAGAGTACCCAACACCTTGGCGATCGTGTCGCTTTTGTTTCGTACAATAGAATATAGAGCCGGATATTGTTCTTTGAGGGTAGCATGGCCTAGCCATTTATCCTTCCAGAAGCGAATTTCCGATCCATCCCTAATTGAGAAATATCCATGTGGAAAAAAGAACTTCTTTGTAGCCATAAGACCAACCAGAAGTGTGAATCGCCAGATTTTCAAAGAACCTAAGACACAGCTTGATCTCCCACATACTTTCTCCTGAGAGGGTTTGCCAAACTCCGTCTTCAGACAGAAGTTTAAATAGCCATTTACCTAGCAAGGCTCTTTCTTGACCTCAAAGTCATGAACTCCGAGTCCTCCTTGGTCTTTAGGGTAGCAAACCACGCTCCTTTTAGTCAGTCGATACATTTTCTTCTCACAATCCCCTTGCCAAAAGAATCTAGATCGGAAATAATCCAATCGTTTTAAGACTCTTTAGGCAATTAGAAGAATGAAATCATGTACAGTACCATGTTCGTTAGTATCGAGTTTATGAGAACCAATCTTCCACCCAGGATAAGAGTTTGCCTATCCAGCTATTTAAACGTAATTGAAGCCTTTTGGATTCTAGACTGTTTGATTTTTTTTACATGGACAAATATTTGACTGCCAACACCGATAGCATACACACCACAAGGCCACAAACTAATTTTCATTTGGCTGTAGTAATTCACTCATGCAAATAATATGAAAGACAATTAAAATGTTGGTGATGCAGAGGTAGATCGCTCTTTTCTGATTATAAGTGATATCCAGATGATCGAAATGTTGTATCCGGTGCTATTGTTGAGATTTTTTGTGAGTTCCTACCTAGACATGCCTACAGCTTTCCCTTGGTTCAGCCGTCTGATAGTCTGTAAGGTCAAAGCAATATTGCCCCCTTTTTTTTTGGCTTCAGCTTGTGAAGAAACCAGCTTCAGAGCTCTTGTGGGAGAAGCACTAAAATAATAGTTTTTCATTTTGTAGCTTGATGGTTTCTTCAATGAAAATCCTTGCTTCAAAAGAAAAAGAAAAATTTAGGGTGTGAGACTGTCAATTTTATATGTCCAGTTACATGTTTGATCCATTGCGCGAGAAAACGCATGGCAGGAACAAGTCATATAATAATGAGTAAATGGCAAGAACTAGAGAAGTTGCATCTTCCTCTCAACGTCGAAAAATTTCAGGATATAGCTAGCAATACTTTGTTCATTACGCATAACTTAGGCTGACTGAAATTTGATGGATCATGTGTCACCTGTTAGTCAGACCTTTGAAAAAACTAATAGTTGGCAGTCTGTCGATGATTCTGACTAGCATGCAATACAGCTTGCTAATTGTCTGATCGGCACTTTTCAAAACCAAAAAAAAGTTTGTCTGATGGGCCATGGAATACATAACAGTGCAATGCTAAATGATCAAGGTATATTCTAGAGTTTCCCTAAAAAAGGGTACATCATGTCAAAAGAAAAAGGGTACATATATTCTAGAGTTGTGTCTGGTATTAGCAGGTACACGTATTAGTTTAGAACTTCCCGTCCGTGTCCTGCTGAGCTATTCTAGGTCTTTGGCGGCGCCTCCATTGAGGCAGGGCACGGAGATGACCCGCCGCCGTAGCCGGCGGCCAAATCTCCAAATCAACCTCAGGGAGGAGGGCGCCGGAATGGCACTCCGCCGCAGCCAGGGTCTTCATCCACAAACCCAGACGGGTGAGGATGGTGCCGGAGTGACCAGACGATGCCGCCGGGTCCGCGGGACCTCGCTGGCGGCGTCTGCCTCCCTGCCGGATGACGACGACATGCTCCGGGAGATCTTGCTTCGCCTCCCGCCGCAGCCGTCCTCCCTTTCTCGTGCCTCCGCCGTCTGCAAGCGTTGGCGAGGCCTCGTCACCGATCCCAGGTTCCTCCGCCAGTTCTATGCACACCACCGGAAGCCACCACTCCTCGGCCTCTTCGAGCACAGTGACAAGGGGATCGTGTTTAACCCCGTCTTGGACCCTCCTGACCGCATACCTCGTCGGCGCTTCAACCTTGGACGCTGCAGCCGCAGCTACGGTTGCAATCTGCTCGATTGCCACCACGGTCGCGTCCTTGTCGAAGACTAGAAGGCCAATGAGATCGTTGTGTGCAACCCCATCACCGGTGAGCAGCGCCGGATAGCCATAACACGGGAGTTCCGGAGGGGCATCCTCAGCGGGGCGGTGCTCTGTGCTGCCGCTGACCATGCTGGCCACGTCCACGGCAGCTGCCACTCGAGCCCTTTCAAGGTGGTCTTGCTGTCCACGTACAGAAGCGATAATCGATCCCTCGCCTATGTTTACTCCTCGGAGACTAAGGTATGGGGCAATCTCATCCCAATGGAGGCCACATGTCTCCTGTTTGATGCTCGTCCTCAACATATTGGTAATTGTCTTTACAGTTGTCCTTCAATGGTGGCATACTTGAGTTTGATTTGGGTAAGAAAATCCTAACTGTGATCCTCGAGCCTCCTCTCGCAAACAGTAATATTATACCGTGTGGAAACCGTCAAATCATCCAGCCTGAGAGTGGCGTTGTTGGCTTTGCCATATTCTGCTACCCTCACTTTCATATGTGGCACAGAAGCGTCGATGATCATGGCATTGCCACATGGACAGCGTGGAAGACCATTGAAATACGTAGCATTCTTGGACTTCCTCCTTGGATTGAAAACCCAATGGGAGAAGTCAATTATACGGGGATATGACGAGGATACTGATGAATTTGCTTAAATATAGACGGTAGTGTCTATATGGTTCATATTAAGTCTATCCAATCCAGGAAACTGGATGGAACTGTTAGCACATATCACTATCATCCTTTCAAGAGTTTCTATACACCAGGTGATTGCTCAGCCTTAATCCTTATACTGTACGGGTAACCCAATCTGGTTATGTTTCTTACATGGTTGGCTCGAATATTGTCGTTGTGCTTCTCAACTAAGAAATTAAGCTTACTCGACAAGTGTCCCTTTGCTAGACAGACAAACTTAACTTATAATCGTATCCAAACACTAGTAGAAACAGGGCATTTAGTCAGAGTCGATTTTGGCTCTAGTCCCAAATGACTTTTGAACCCGGACAAGAGGGTGGGACTAGTCCCGGTTCAACAGCCACGAGGCCGCGCAGGACTAGTTCCGGTTCGTACGGGACCTCTAGTCCCGGTCCGTATTACGAACCGGTACTAAAGGGTTCTTGCCCCCTCTAGTCCCGGTCCGTATTACGAACCGGTACTAAAGGTCCTCTGCCTATATACTGCATCGCCCCAGCTCGTTTAATATTGAATAATTCATATCTTTAAATCCGTAAATCGAAATTGAACAAATAAAATGTCTAAATCGATTAGAAAAATGAGAGGAATCCAAATTTAACAATTATATCATCTTTTGCATCACAAGAACTCATTTAAATAGGATAAATTACTTTCGAAAAACCAGCACAAACTCATTTAACTAGAAAAATTAGGTAGAAATCAAGAAAATTCCTAATAATTGAGGATTATTCATAAAATGTGGATTACTCTTTGTGAAATTATATGGGTGCCATTTTGCACCATATCTTTTTTAGAGGTTTTTTTAATTTATTTGATTGTTTTCAAAAGCGGTCAAAATGGCCACAATGACTCTCATCGAAGAGGTCTAGGGTTTCATCGAAGCGGGGCTCCGGAGCGTTGGAAACCCCACCAAAACCTAGCTGGTTCCATACCATATGTATATAATTGTTTTGAGTGTTGTAAATGTCCAATATCCTACTCCGGTGTGTGACCGGCTTCACTTTCTCTCTAATAAGTTGGTGGACTTATAGCTGAAAATTCCCACTTCGGGCGAAACAGAGGGAATCTTTGCAAGAGTTGGGTGGATCTTGGTTTTGGATGTTCATATTTCCTAACCTAACACAACTAAGCAAAAAAAAAACTCCACTGTCCTACCCCCTTTCGACTCCGTTCAAAGGGGTATATGGGAAGTTTGACTTTTTCCAGCGGGTTCAAGGTTTCACCAAAGCGGGGCTCCGGAGCGTTGGAAACCCCACCAAAATCTAGCTGGTTCCATACCATATGTATATAATTGTTTTGGGTGTTGTAAATGTCCAATATCCTACTCCGGTGTGTGACCGGCTTCACTTTCTCTCTAGTAAGTTGGTGGACTTATAGCTGAAAATTCCCACTTCGGGCGAAACAGAGGGAATCTTTGCAAGAGTTGGGTGGATCTTGGTTTTGGATGTTCATATTTCCTAACCTAACAAAACTAAGCAAAAACTCCACTGTCCTACCCCCTTTCGACTCCGTTCAAAGGGGTATATGGGAAGTTTGACTTTTTTCCAGCGGGTTCAAGGTTTCACCAAAGCGGGGCTCCGGAGCGTTGGAAACCCCACCAAAACCTAGCTGGTTCCATACCATATGTATGTAATTGTTTTGGGTGTTGTAAATGTCCAATATCCTACTCCGGTGTGTGACCGGCTTCACCGGCTTCTCTTTCTCTCTAGTAAGTTGGTGGACTTATAGCTAAAACTTCCTACTTCGGGCGAAACAAGGGAATCTTTGCAAGAGTTGTGTGGATCTTTGTTTTGGATGTTCATATTTCCTAACCTAACACAACTAAGCAAAAAACTCCACTGTCCTACCCTCTTTTGACTCCGTTTAAAGGGGTATATGGGAAGTTTGACTTTTTTTCCAGCGGGTTCAAGGTTTCACCAAAGGGGCTCGGAGCGTTGGAAACTCCACCAAAACCTAGGTGGTTCCATACATATGTATATAATTGTTTTGGGTGTTGTAAATGTCCAATATCCTACTCCGGTGTGTGACCGGCCTCACCGGCTTCTCTTTCTCTCTAGTAAGTTGGTGGACTAGCTTATAGCTAAAAATTCCCACTTCGGACGAAACAGAGGGAATCTTTGCAAGAGTTGTGTGGATCTTGGTTTTGGATGTTCATATTTCTAACCTAACACAACCAAGGAAAAAACTCCACTGGCCTACCCCTTTCGACTCCGTTCAAAGGGGTATATGGGAAGTTTGACTTTTTTTCCAACGGGTCCAAGGTTTCACCGAAGCGGGGCTCTGGAGCGTCGGAAACCCCACCAAAACCTAGATGGTTTCATACCATATGTATATAAGTGTGTTGGGTGTTGTACATGTCCAAGATCCTACTCTGGTGTGTGACCGGCTTCACCGGCTTCACTTTCTCTCTAGTAAGTTTGTGCACTTATAGCTGAAAATTCTCACTTCGGATGAAACGGAGGGAATCTTTGCAAGATTTGGATGGATATTGGTTTTGGATGTTCCTATGTCTAACCTAACACAACCATGCTAAAGGATACCTTTTTTTAGGGGATTTTCGCTTTATTTGATTTTTGTTCAAAAAAGTTCAAAATGGCCGCCATGACTATTCATCGAAAGAGGTCAAATTTTCTAACTATCGATATTTCTGTGATGCAAAAGATGATATGTATAGAATATTTGAATTCCTCTCATTTTTCTAATCAACTTAGACATTTTATTTGTCAAATTTTGATTTCCGGATTTAAAGATATGAATTCTTCCATATTAAATGTAAAAACATAAAGTAAAATTCATTTTATTGTTATTTATTCAAGATATACTATTACATAATCATTGTTACTTATTCAAACAAAGTTTTAAATTTTAAACAATGAAAAGGTGTAACATCGTAACCGAGGGGTTAATATGATTGATAAAATAGTAGTATCAGTAAGTTCTCATTTCTCATTTGGAAGCTAATTTGAAAGGAACTCAAAAGTTAAGCGTGCTGGGACTAGTGCAGTCTGAGGATGGGTGACCCAATGGGAAGTTTGATCAGAGTAATTACTTTGACCTACGATTAAGTGTATAATTCGAGATTAAATGAGTGGCTAAGTGGAAAGTTTCGGAATAGAATTAAAATAACTCGAGACTAAAAAAAAAAATCTTGAGAATACCTTTAGTCTGGGTTGGTAACACGAACCGGGACTAAAGGTGTCGGCCCTGCAGCTCGATGACTGCCACGTGAAGCCGGGTCGTAACCCACCCGAGACTAGGGGGGAGGGGGGGCCTCTAGTCCCGATTCCGGCGTCCCGGGTGGGCAGCTGGGACTAGAGGTCCTTACCACCCGGGACTAAAAGTCCTGTTTCCACTAGTGAAATGACGATGATGCCAAGCAAAGAGCGAATCCTTCTAGATCATAAACGATTCTAGATTATCCAAATGTTGTATATGCTCTGTTGAAATCTCCTCAGCCCTAGGTCATGTTGAGATCTCCTCATCCCTTGGTTTAGATGTTACACCACTGATAAGTTCAAAGCAAAACACTAGGAACCCATATTTCTATTGGAAAAATCAGTCACAATGTCACATAATTCAACCCGCCCACCCCAAAAAAAAATCATGCGAAAGGGCTGGAAGATTTGTTTTGTTTTCATCGGTATTTCCATGAGGTATAGCCAGTAATATGATATCTGCTTATAGCTGATCATTTTTTTTTTTTGAGAATTCCTGGTCTTTTACAGTACAGCTGTAGTATCTGAACTCACGCACAACTCACTCCACACACACACTCAACACCACACACACGCCACCAGTGCGCAAGCTAGACCTAACCAGACTATACTAAGCTTCTCACTTGTAGGAAGTGCCTTTCTATGGAACGACATTTTGTGGCGCACCAAACTGGCAATGCGCCACAAAAACATTTCAGTGGCGCACTGAGCACAATGCGCCACAGTATTCTGTGGCGCATGCAATCTGGTGACATTTCTGTGCGCCACAGAAATATGGTGGGTCCCGCATCAACAAAAATCTGGTGACATTTCTGTGGCGCACAGGACTAGATGCGCCACATAAAGCATCGTTTCTGTGGCGCATCCAGTCCTGTGCGCCACAGAAATGTGGTGGGCCCCATCCAACGATTGCCTGGGGTGCTTATTTTGTGGCGCACGGTTCTGGATGCGCCACTGAAAAGAACATTTCTGTGGCGCATCCACAGCCGTGCGCCACAAAAAGTATTGTCTGTATACCACCGACACCTCCACAGAAAAATCTTTTCCCCTTTCCTTTTCCATCCGCATCGATCGAGCACTCCCCGCCGCGCGCGTCCGCCGTCGCCATCGACCACCACCGCCGCCTCTCGCGTCGAGCCCTCCACGCGCCGTCGCTGTCGACCACCACCGCCATCCCTCTCGCATCGAGCCCTCCCCGCGCGCGTCCGCCTTCGCCGTTGACCACCACTGCCTCCACGCGTACGTCCGCCGTCGCCGTCGACCACCACTGCTACCTTTCACATCGAGCCCTCCCCGCGCGCGTCCGCCGTCGACCACCACCGCTACCCCGCGTCGAGCCCTCCCCGCGCGCGTCCGCCGTCGCCGACGACCACCACCGCCACCTCTCGCGTCCCGGTACGTATTCCTCCTCATCGCCGCCCTGCAGTACCAAAATCATAGTTTTAAATCATAAGATTAAATTCTTTGTCATAAGATGCATGTCTTCCACTGAAAAAATTATAGTTTTAAATTATAAGATTAAATCATAAGTTTTGATAAGAAAGAAATTTGTGGGGTTAATTTGGTTGACCTAATTAATGTGGGGTTAATAAGAAAGAAATTTGTGGGATAAAAAAAATTATAGTTTTAAATCATAAGATTAAATTCTTTGTCATAGGATGTGCAAAGAACATAACTATGTTTTGATAAGAAAGAAATTTGTGGGGTTAATTTGGTTGACCTAATTAATGTTGAACTCAAACTTGATATTTATTTTGTATTGGCTAAACTGGAGCTTGAGTTGTTCCGCTTGCAGGACCTGATCTTTTTTTATCCTTTTACCAATGTTCTTGTATATGTACTATAGGCCGATGATTTAAACTATGTCATGTTAAAGGGAAAAGAGTATCTACAATACCTTGTACTATATACAATTTGAGTGCTTGTATTAGAACATGGTCTTGTAGGTACTCTTTTTGCCTTGTTTTGACAATGATATATGAGGCCTCTATTGTATTACACCGATGACTCTGATTCACAGTATAGCTAGGTTGACTCTGAGCCTGAGCATGACCGAACCTATAGAACGAATGTAAAAAATGGGCCAAAGATCGACGGCGTCGCACCGTCGGTCTGTAGTTTCTGTCAAGCTCAGGCTCAGGGCCACGCTACTGTTCTCTGAATCAGAGTCATCGCTGTGAAACATCATTTCATAGGATAGCTAGGTTGACTCTTACACTTGGAAGTTCCAACACTTGGAAGTTCTTGATGTGCTTGTGTTGATCTGTGCTACCACGACCATCGTGTCGTGGTTGTTTGTGCTCCGACCATCGTGTCGTGGAGATGCCGGCCGGAGATGCCGGCCGGAGATGTGGATTTTTTGTGAAATGTCTGCAGGTACCCCGAGAGGCCCTTGAGTTTGCCGGAACGTCGATTAACTTCGGTTACGGCAAATTCGGGTACTCCATATGTCCCTTTTTTAGCAAAGGTCATGCCAATTTTTTTCGTGAATTTTGGCATCACTTTGCTAAAAATAGGACATATGATTTGTGAAATGTCTGCAGGTACCCATGAGACCCTTGAGTTTGCCGGAACATCGATTAACTTCCGTTCCGGCAAATTCGGGTACTCCATATGTCCCTTTTTTAGCAAAGGTCATGACAAAAAATTTCGTGAATTTTGGCATGACTTTGCTAAAAATAGGACATATAGTTGTGTAGCTTAGATTGTAGATAATTTTAGTTGTGTTCATTGTTGGTTTATATTGTGTAATTTTCACATTGCTAAAAATGAGTTTGAAAATTGTGTTATTTGATAGTTGCTACGAATTTGTACTTTATTTAAATTTGCTTGCTGGACCAGAGGGGCGATGTCACTGTTGGACCAGAGGGGCGATGTCCGCGACTGGACTCCACCGGGCTGGCACTGGGAGGTGCTACCTTCCGGGACGCGTATCTTGGTGAGGAATCCGGGTGACGTCGTCGACCCGGATCTTATTTGGTGGCGGTCGCGTGGGCCATGCTCGGTGCAGAGGGAGCCGGCCCCCGAGGAGGTGGTACGTCGCCGTATCAGGGAGGAGGACGAGCACGTCCGTCGCTACATGACTTTGTTGGATAGGCAGTACAACAATGGATGGTCGTTTCTTCAGAGGGTTCCTCGTCACGTGAGCTATGACCCTGTGAGGGTTCCTTATCTTTTGATTCGCAGCGCCCGCGGCTCAGCACCCCGCGGCTCAGGACCCGAAGTTAGTTTCAGAGGTGCATGGGAGAGGAGATGTATTAGTGATATTATTCGCGATGTATTAGGGTTAAATAAAAATGGACCAAATTATTCATGGGATCAAGATGTATTAGTTATACTTATGCATATTTGATCAATGTCCCTACATGCATGAATATAATTTTGGCATGACTTTGCTAAAAATAATTTTAGTTCTGTTCATTGGTTTATATTGTGTAATTTCCACATTGTGTAGTTTGTAGTATATAGTTGTGTAGTTTTTTGATTCTAATGAATTTGTTTTTAATATGTTTTAGTTTCACGGAATGGCCGGGTTTAAGGGTGTGAGGGCGTGCTATAGGAAGAAGCTTGGTCGGTACGTGTATGGATGTCAGATCCATATCAACAAGAGGAAGCACTGGGCTGGGCAGTTTAATACAGCGGAGGAGGCGGCGCGCGCCTATGATTATTTCGCCGTACACGAGTACGGTGATAAGAAGAAAGATAAGGATCTGAACTACCCAGCGGATCGCCACCGTGTGAATGAGTTCATACCGGATGGGATCAGACAGGTGGAAATGGCCAAGGAGATGGAGCACAGGTTGGCTGAGGCGCAGATCGCACGTCGCAACGCACGCCCCCAGGACGACCCGTATGTGAGGCATCTCCTGCAGAACGAGCCAAACTTGATGTCCTACCAGCAGTTCGGCGCTAGTCCTTTTGACGGTGCTGGTCCTTCGTACGGCACCGGTCCTTCCCACGGCGCCGGTCCTACTGACGACGACATCACTTCTCTTGGGATCTGGGCGGAGGAGGAGGAGCAGCAGGAGGAGGAGCAGCAGGAGGAGGAATGGGAGAAGGACTGGGATTCCGACTCTGAGCAGCAGCGGCAGAGGCGGCAGCAGGAGCGGCAGCAGGCGTCGGAGGAGCGGCAGCAGCAGCGGCACCAGGAGTGGCAGGAGTCGGAGCAGCAGCTATTGCGGATGTTCGGGCCGCCGAACCCCGATGCTTATCACCACAACGACCCTAGGCACTGGGTCGAGGTGAATAGGCGGGACGGCATACCTCCGTTCCGCACTCTTTCGGGTCAGCCGTGGGGGAGCGAGGACAGTGATGACCCCGCAGATCCGATGTACTGGGCTCAGCTGGATAGGCCTAGGGACGACGACCCATAGAGCGACTTGTCCACTTCTTTCCGTACTATGTTTTATGTTGACTTGTCCACTTATCTATGTAGACTGATGTTTCCACTGTAGTTGGTTAAGACTAATGTTTTATTTTCATGCATATGCCAATGTTAAATGCATATGCTTGCACTACGACTTATCCCAATGCATATGCCAATGTTAAATGCATATGCTTGTACTATATATGTATGTATCTCGGGCTCTAAATGGTGATGTACATATTTATCTGTCTGTTTTAATACTGTGTCAAAATATATTACTGTTTCTATTATTTTCTGTAAAAATTCTGTAATATACCTGTATTATTGTCAAATACAGCAAATAATCGATAATACAGCAAATAATCGATAATATATACGGCAAATAATTTAGTGGCGCACGGTAAATAATTCTGTGGCGCACCATATTCTGTGGCGCACGAACAAAGTGCGCCACAGATACATTATTTTTAAATACAGCAAATAATCGAAATTCTTTCTGTGGCGCATGGACAATAATTTAGTGGCGCACTCTAGAGGTGCGCCACAGAATTGTATACTTTCTGTGGCGCATGGTTCCGTGCGTCACAAAAATAATATTTTTGTGGCGAGGATTCTGTGGCGCACCGACCATGCGCCACAGAAAGGCTTTTTGGTGCGCCACTAAACGGCCTTTTCCTACTAGTGTCTGAGCCTCCGTGAGTCTAGACCTACTGGAAAACCCCTGCGGTGGTGGGCACACCACAATACCACTAACTGAACCACGGTGGAATCGGCCCAGAAGCTGAACTGGGCAGACTGATTAAGGGCTCAGTCTTCTGGTAAACGCAGCCCAGAGTCCCTCCACAAATTTGCTACAGCGCAGGAGTCGAACAGTGTCGCGCTGGTGACAACCGGAAATTCGCTCCCGCAGGAGTCGAACCCCGGCCGGGCTGGTGAGCCACTGCTCACACAACCACCACGCCACTGCGTGGTCCTCGCTTATAGCTGATCATGAGTTTGTACACACGTGTTCTCGATATACTGTTACATGGGTGTTACTATTAGATTTTGTCTATACTGGTATCAGGTTACTAAGCGATCAATGTTGTTTTCTCTCCAGGCGACGTAAACGGCTTCTGCAGTTAGCAGCTGTCACCGAGTTTGTCTCATCATATCAACTTGTTTGGCAGTGTTTTCTGTTCATATGCGATCTAAAAAAAACTTACTGAATGTGCGGCTTAGTCTAGCAACGTTTCTGTAGCAAGATGCTTTTAAATTTCAGCTTCCCCAAGTAGCATTTCAAGTTGATTTCGTCTTATATTGTTTTCCAATGCATGGTTGTACTTGGGCACTATTCTCTTCAGCCAGGAGAGTTTCAACCCCAAGCTCCACCTAAGCTTATATTCTTGTGTACCCTTCTCTCTCAACTGTGGTGTGAAGAGCATGCAATTGCCGTGGATGCAATGTGGTCATGAGTCAGTAGCAGCCAGTGGCGGACCAGAAAAAAATTGGAGGGTGGGCACAATCTAAAAAAATGTCGCACCATGATTTTTTTTACCAAATTGACACAACATTGTAGTTTAACACATATTTTTCAAATGAACGTGATTCGATACAAATTTAAAACATGAACAAAGTCTTACATGATGAAGTATAGCATAAATAGGCGCAATATAGTTATTTCTCTTCATAATCAATTCTATAATTACTAGAGAAACATATAACATCATGTATAAGAAAGCTAATGATTTCAGTTATAGGATCTAGACATTGTCCAGTAGACCAACTGAAGAGGCGGTAGAAAAACAAAGTAGAAAAAAGGCCCAAACAGCCAACCTGGGCCACGAATTTGAGTTCATATTAGGGGTAGCCAGGAATTTTCACAGAATTCTGGGTGGGACGGCCCACCCAGCCCACCCCTGGGTCCGCCACTGGTAGCAGCAGGACTTACCGAAGTAACTACTGCACTGCAGGTGCAGCTAGCATTCTTCCCAGTTGTTGTTTCAAAGGCTTTTCGTCGATGTTGATCCACCGGTGCTCTATCTGTTTCCCTTTGAGATTCATAGAAGGAAATTACTGTGGATGAGTGTGGTCATTTTAGTGTTTACATGACTGAAACTGGGAGCCATGACTGGGGCAGTCTATAACTTTTTTTTCTTTTCGAACCCGAGGCAAAAGCTTTGCCTCACCATTTATAAGCAGAAGGTGCCGGTTTATTATGGAAGAAACTGGGCGAAAACCATACAACAACACAACACAACCCACGGGGCGAAGCCCCACAACCTCGAGAAACCACGACGCCGCACGACTGGCCACCCACAGCCCAAGCTGCACCAGGTAAGCCGCTCGCAGACCACGGCCGCCGAACCAACATCCGGGGCCGCCACCCCGGCCTAAAAGGCAACCGCTGCTGCCGCTGCCCAAGCAGCCCCGACAGCCTCGCCGCCAGCACCCCTTCCGGGACCGCCGTCCCGACATAGCACCGCTCGCAACCGAGCCACGACGCCGCACGAACCAGCCACCCGCAGCCCAAGCTGCTCAGGGAGAGCTGCTCGCAGACCACGGACGCCGAACCAACATCCGGGGCCGCCGCCCCGGCCTAAAAGACGCCGCCGCAACACAAAGAACAACCCTCCGGGGAGCTGCGACAGCTCCCCCAACGGCGCAGAGGCGACTCTGAAGAAGAGCTAAGAAGGAGAACCAGGCAGGCTGGCGCCGTGGAAACTCGCCGAAAGGAACATCTGTCGCCAGTCATCGTACACCACCGGGAACCCACCGCAGCAGCTTCGACTTCACAACAACAAGACACGCCGAGGCAACCCCAAGGACACGCCGGAGAAGATCCGACTACCGCAGCCAGAGATACGTCTCCGACATCGCTCATCATCATCATCGTCGCCACAGAAGCCTCAACGCACCCCCTTCCGGGACCGCTCGCAACCGAGCCACGACGCCGCACGAAGCAGCCACCCGCAGCCCAAGCTGCCCAAGGAGGGCTGCTCGCAGACCACGGACGTCGTACCAACATCCGGGGCCGCCGCCCCGGCCTAAAAGACAGCCGCAGTTGCTGCCGCCACATCAGCCTCGACACCCACGCCGCCACCTCCCGCAACCACATGCCCCTCCAGCCGGTCACCACTCCAAGAACGATGCCCCCAAGGGGGAGCATGACACAGAGCGCCATCATCGCCCGATCCCGGAAGATCTAGAGTTTCCCCCGGAGTGGTCCGGGTGAAAGGCGAGCACCACGTCTCGACGGCATCTTCAAGAAGAGAAACGGCGCCCGAAGGCGTCGTTGCCGCCTGCCCGACGACAGCCGGAGCAGAGCTTTCGCTCGACGTTCTTGCATCCGCTCACCACGAGACCGACTAGCCCACCAGCTTCCACACTCCTCCGCTCCACCGCTGCCACCGCATCACGAGACGCCGGCGCAACACCTCGCGCAGCACCTGCATCTCGCCACGCTGCCAGCCGACCGACAGCACGCCACCACCACCTCTTCCCCCACCCGCTCTGCCAGCACCACCACGCCGCAGACCAGCGCCTGCAGAAGCCCCGCAGAGCGCCGCCTGCAGCGCGCCCACAGACCGCCGCCGCGCCGAACTCACCGGCCCTGGAAGCCCAGATCGGGCCCATCTGGGCCCGCGCCGCCACAGGAACCAGGAGCGCCGCCGGAGGCCGCCTGCACCGCCCTCGCCACGGCCGTCACCTCCTCAAGCCTCAGCGCGGCGCCGGCCGCCGGCCCGCCACCGGACACCATCGCCGCACCACCGCGTCCACCGCTGCTCTCCCCACGGCCTTCGACTTCGGAGGCGGGGGGCCGCCACCACCGTGGAGAGGCCAGCGGCAGTGGCGGCGGGGAAGGGTGGGAGGTGGGGAGGCTAGAGGCGGCGGCGGCGGTTTCCCCCGAGGTCGCCCACGCGGGGCGACGCGGGGTTCGGGGGAGGGTGGGGGTCTTCGCACCGAATTGGAGAGAGAGAGTCCCGAGCACTACAAGTGATGTGTTTCCAGTCTATAACTTCTGATGCTAACAAGCGACAAGACTCTGACGAGCCTTACCGTTGGAACCTCTGAACACAGCAGGACGTTGAATATTTAGTTGCAAGCTCTGTACAATTATAGGATTCAGGAGCAATTGCTGATCTCCCTTCTCCGGGCCATACACCCAGAGAGTTATCGAAATGGTACGAAACCTCGTCTTCGTGTGCATGCTGACCGAATTATGACAGTAAAACCAGTTTAATCCAACAGTTCATGTCTAGAAGCACCTGATGTGATGCAGTACATCGACTGCAATATTCATCGAAACAATGTTTTCACAGCAACTGTCTTGAAGAAAATGTTTCCACTTTACAGCAAGTGCAGAAACAGTTCCCGTGAGCTATGTCACACAGTTAACTCGCATTCATCACCTCTCCGCAGACATGAGAGTTTCAGCCCCAAGTACTATCTGAACCTATATTTCTAATGTGTTCTTCTCAGCCACGACTTGAAAAGTGCTGCATCGTCGCCGGTCTTGAAAAGTTTCAGCCCCAATATACCGGCTTGTCAGGGCCCAATTCTATGAGTGAAGAAGCCACGAAGGCACGACCGCACGAAGCAGAGGGAAACCCTCACTCCCTCTCCTGTGCGTCCTCCAGCCAGCTAGGTGTTGGCCTGGCCGGCGGCGCCGAAATGAACACCGGCGAGGAGTGCGCCGGAATGGCCCGCCGCCGCCGCAGCCCGCGCCTCCATCCCCAAATCCAGGTGAGAGATGAGGGCGCCGGAGGGACGACATGCCGCCGCAGCCCGCGCCTCCATCCCCAAATACAGGCGAGCGAGGAGGGCGCCGGAGGGACGAAACGCGGCCGCAGCCCGCGCCTCCATCCCCCAATCCAGGCCAGTGAGATTGGCGCCGGAATGACCCACCGCCGCATTCGTCGCCGCCGAGGCATCTCGCCGGCGGGGCCTTCCTGCATGACGGACGACGACGATATTCTCCGGGAGATCCTCATCCGTCTCCCGCCGGAGCCGTCATCCCTCCCGCGCGCCTCCGCCGTCTGCAGGCGCTGGCGAAGCATCGTTACCGACCTCAAGTTCCACCGCCAGTTCTATGCCCACCACCGCAAGCCGCCCCTCCTCGGCGTGTTCGCGTGGGACTGTTACCAGGGGAACATGTTCACCCCCGTCCTTGACCCTCCCAACCGCATACCTCCTGTTCGCTTCTCCCTTGCACGCCACAGATGCAACAATGTGCTAGATTGTCGACACGGTCTTGTCCTTTTCGGAGACATCTATTGGAAGAAAAAGGTCACTGTGTGTGACCCCATCACCGGCGAGCTGCACCGCGTGGCCATTCCCCCGGAGTTCCAGAGCTCCTCCTTCAAAGGGGCAGTGCTCTGCGCTGCTGGCAACCAGGGCCACGTGCATGGTGGCTGCCACTCCAGCCCATTCAAGGTGGTATTGATCTCCAACAAACCCGTTGCTCGTGTTTACTCCTCGGAGACTGGCCGATGGGGAAATCTCATGTTAACAGCAGCTCCGTATGAGGCTTGGGTTGATGAAACTTCGACCCTTGTTGGTAATACACTTTACTGGTTGTTTGGCACAGATCGAATACTTGAGTTCGATTTGGATGGACAGGGGCTGTCTGTGATCCCGGGCCCTCCTGTTGTTACAAATGATTTCCGCCATGGAAACCGTCGGATCGTCCAGGTCGAGGATGGTGCTGTTGGCTATGCAATATTGTCTTATCCTCACTTCCAAATGTGGCTGAGGAACGTCAATGGTCATGGTCTTGCCACATGGGTGCCATGGAAGACTGTTGAAATGGATAGCATTCTTGGACTCCCTCCTCAAGTGGATGTAGAGATAGGATGGAAGGAAATAATTAAGGGATATGAGGAGGATACTAATGTAATGTTTTTAAAAGTGAATGGCAGTGTGTACATGGTTCAGTTGGACTCGATGCAATCCAAGAAACTTGATGGAACTTTTACTGGTCGCTTTCATCCTTTCAGGAGTTTCTATACACCAGGTGATTCTCGTCCTTAGTCGTTATATTATAGAGCCAGAGTCCAATTATGATTTTGTACATGGTTGCTCAAATATCCTTGTGCTTCTCAAGACACTAACAACAAGCTTGATCAACAATTGTCTCTTTGCTAGATAGTCCAAATTAATTTATAACTGCATTTTTTAATGTTATCATGCGCTGTAGTCATTCATGTTAGATCTAAATCAAATGCCAAATGAGTAAAGATGTAAAACTAAATGTCAATTAATAACTTGGTTGGCATGTTTGGAATCTCACTGCTAGTTGTATCATTTTATCCATTACTGGTATTGTCTTTGATCTTGCTATTTTTACTGAATCCATACCTTCTGAAATTATTGTTTACTTTGTCACTTGCTGAAGATCCAGAAAATTAATTGCCTTTCTTGTCATGTATTAGGCTCCATGTATTTTAAATTGAATGCCCAAGGTGTTTTGTTGCTGGAGTTTATTAGCTTGGTCATGTTTTAATTTTGTCTGCGTGTGACATGATGTGGGATAGTTTATCTGAGGAAATTCTAGAGTCCCTTTTTCTTTTATCAGCTAAATTTGTCATTATGAGGTAGCTAACTATAATATTTTCAAGAATCTGGCTTGCATGTTTCGACAGATGTAGTTTTGTTTTCTATTTCTTGCATCGGAATGCGCTATAATTCATCAAGTTTGAGTTAAAAAGTGAGTTCTGCTCAAGTTTCGTTTGTCAACACATCGTGTAACTGACTCAATGTTGCTTCTAGTACCCATTTGTCTTTCCGCCAAAACTGTGAATTGACTTGACTTATTATGCTTCTTGGTACAGCCATTCGTGAATGTGACGAAGCTGGCATGTTGCACGGTCCAAAGAAGGACTTTCTGGTTTTGCTAATGTGCTAAAATGGTTCTAAAGGTAAGAAGACATTCTGAATTTAGTTTGTGAGATTTGGCATGTTCGATTCTTTTTTGGGGAAAATATCTGGCTGCCAACGTGGGTAGGATGCACCTGCACCCTCAAACTACTTTCATTCACCATGTGTATGACACAAGCAAACGTTGAAATGATGCCAAGTGATAAAACTAAAAAGAGACTCTTTAGATCGTACCAAATGTTGTATATGGTGCTGGTGTTGGATTCTCCTCACGCCTAGGCCATGCCCAGAGTTGTGAGCAATATGTGAGTACCCTATTTATTTACTACAAACATCATTCAACCCGCAAGACAAATTTGTGTGAAAAGACTGCTGGCTTTATTTTATTTTCATCGTATTCCTATTAGTTACAGTCAGCCGTATATGATTTCTGTTATATAGTTCTTATATATGTTGCTGATAATTAGTTTGTTTCTCCAGGTGAAAGAATGGCTGCTGCAGTTCTTCATATGGGTCTGCCACGTTGCGTCAGTGTCATCGGAAGTGTCTACATGTTATCTAAAGAAATAATCGACGTGTCGTAGTCTAGTTTAATTTCTGATGTAGCAAGATGCTTTTAAATACCTAGTCTGCAGAACTTCTCCTTCTCCCAGTACTGTTCCAAGTCGGATTCCGTTGTATCTTGCTTTTGTTGCATGTCTGTGATATTGGCAGCTCCTCCACATCAGGCATGAGAGTTTCAGCCCCGAGTACCATCTGAACTTATATTTCTGTGTGTTCTTCTCGGCTGTGAGTTGGAAAGTGTGCCATCGCTGCCAATCTTAATGTGGTTACTTACTCATGATTCACCCGTGCTTTGTTTTTTCCTTGAGATTAATATGGGCAACTATAGGATGGACTGGAACAAACTACTTCACTGCCAGAAAAATGTTGTAAACTAGCTGAATGCTAGGTCATTACTCTATAATGTTGTAGACCACAGGCAGCATTCCCAGTTGAAACTCTGAATTCGTCCACGACAATGATTTCTACCTGCATGCACTTCTTCAGGCCATCGAAATGGTACAAAAACCTCATGTGCTTAACAATATAACATTGTCGCGGTTTCTTAAGCACACTAGTCTGTATTTCTGAGATCATGCCCCTCCTTTTCTTTTCCCTTTACTACTAGCACCAGACATACTATAACCGCATTAGTTTGACTGGAATATTCATGTGGTCTCTACGGCAGCTGCAAATATCAATCCAGCTTACACAAGCTATATACAATTATAGCTTTAGATATATTATGTCTGAAGCGCTTAATCCCGAGTTAATTTTACATGTGGAATCTCACCCTTTTGGGAACCTTGTGAGTTAAGCAAATATGAAAACCCGACAAACGTGGCAAGGAACAGAAGAAGCAAAACGAAGAAGCAAAAAAGTATGAGGCCACCAAAATCTTGGGAGGAGTCATGCTTGCATCACGGACCATTTCTTTGTGAGCATGCGACTTCAGATGTAACAAAAAATTAGCATCACGGACCATTTCTTTGTTGCAACATATCCAGTAAATTTTGGAATCGCTACAACTTGGAGCTCAGATGTATCAGGTGCGAGGTGAACTGAGACAATCCAGTTAGGCAGACAAGATATCTTATAAGATTGTGAGCATGCGACTGTCTGATGTAGATAAAAAAGAAAGAAAGCTCTGGTCTGATGTATCATCTCGCAATCCCTTTATCACCATGAGTTAAATTTCCATGTGGAATGTCACCATGCTGATGTATGGTTTAAAATAGAGGGAAGAGCTCAGTGTTACTCAATTGTTCAGATCTATTTTTGTAGCACGAGTGTAGATGGCCGTGATTTGGCTCCCGATCTCCAGGTAACCTTTTTTTTATATTTTTTGAAAATTTCAATTTTGAAGCTTAAAAAATTAAAAAAATATTTCATGTTGTAGCCTATACTATGCACTACAAGTGTGTAATTTTGTTGATAGAAAATACCTTGTATTCTAGACTCAGCAAAATAACAAATATGTAGAGCTTGTTTCACTCTCAGAAATTGTTTGATTTGTCTTTTTTGCTGAGCCTAAAATAAAAGGTACTCCATGCAAGTATTTTATTTCGAACTTTTGGAGACGTTTCGAAAAAAAGTAAAAACGGGCTCCGTGGAGCCCGTGCTACATTACAACTATTCTCCCACGCGTGTATTACTATTTTGTTTGTAGTTTTTTTTGCACTAAAAAAAAAGACGTACTCCATGTGTTTCCAAATACTCATAGTAGTGTTAAAAAAAGACGTTTGTGCATGCATTTGAATCCATATTCACGCTCGTAGTAGTGGTGTCAGCGAGCCAGCGAGAATTAATCCAGATATGCATTTGGAGAGTACATTCTGTCCTAGTAGTGATGTTTTGTGATGGGCACCGAATCTGACGAAAATGAAAGTCCCTACATATGCAAATCGTCGAGCAGTGAACAACACCACCTCCCTGTGTCCTCGATCAGACGAACCGCCTCCAAACCCCAAATCCGTTCCCCAAATCCAGGCGACCGAGGAGCGCGCCGGAATGGCCCTCGCCGCAGCCCGCGCCTTCATCCTCAGATCCACGCGAGTGAGCAGGGCGCCAGAGTGACACGCCGCCGCAGCCCACGCCTCCACCCACCAATTCAGGTCAGTGAGATTGGCGCCGGTCTGCCCCGCCGCATTCGTCGCCGCCGAGCCACCTCGCCGGCGGGGCCTTCTTACATGCCGGACGACGACGATATGCTCCGGGAGATCCTCATCCGTCTCCCGCCGAAGCCGTCATCCCTCCCGCGCGCCTCTGCCGTCTGCAAGCGCTGGCTAGCGCTCGTCACCGACCCCAAGTTTCACCGCCAGTTCTATGCGCACCACCGCAAGCCGCCCCTCCTCGGCGTCTTTTCGCATACCTGCAAGGGCATTGTGTTCAACCCCACCCTTGACCCTCCCGACCGGATACCTCATGTGCGCTTCTCCCTTTCACGCTACAAAAATAACTATGTGCTAGATTGTCGACACGGTCTTGTCCTTGTCGGAGACGTCCATTGGAAGAAACATCTCGTTGTGTGCGACCCCATCACCAGCGAGCAGCACCGTGTGGCCATTCCGCCGGAGTTCAAGAACCTCTTCTTCAAAGGGGCAGTACTATGCGCTGCCAGGAACCAGGGCCATGTGCATGGCGGCTGCCAGTCGAGCCTATTCAAGGTGGTGTTGATCTCCACAAGCAGAAACGAACCCCTTGCTCGTGTTTACTCCTCGGAAACCGGCGGATGGGGAAATCTCATGTCAGCTCCAGATCAGCTTAATGGTAGTATTGGTACAACTTCGACCCTTGTTGGTAATACACTTTACTGGTTGTGTTGGCGAGATCAAATACTTGAGTTGGATTTGGATGGACAGGGGCTATCTGTGATGGGCCCTCCTGTAGCAAATGATTTCCGCCATGAAAGCCGTCAGATCGTCCAGGCTGAGGATGGCGCTGTTGGCTTTGCAATATTGTCTTATCCTCACTTCCAAATGTGGCTGAGGAATGTTAAGGCTCATGGTCTTGCCACATGGGTGCCCTGGAAGACCATTGAAATGGATAGTATTCTTGGAATCCCTCCTCAGGTTGAAGGAGAGATGGGTGGGAAGGAAATAATTCAGGGATATGAGGACGATACTGATGTAATACATTTAAAAGTGAATGGCAGTGTGTACGTACTACATGGTTCATCTGAAGTCGATGCAATCCAAGAAACTTTCTGGAAACCTTAATGGTCCCTATCATCCTTTCAGAAGTTTCTATACACCAGGTGATTGTTCATGCTTCGTACTTATATTGTAGGGGTAGACCAATTATGGTTCATACATGGTTTCTCAAATATCTTTGTTGTGCTTCTCAAGTCACTAACAACATAGGCTTAATAAACAGTTGTCTCTTTGCTAGACAGCCCGACTTAATTTATAACTGTATTTCTTAAATTTTATCATGATTTGTATTCATTCATGGTAGATCTAAATCAAATGCCAAATTAGTAAAGATGTAAAATCAAACGTCAGCTAGTAACTTGGTTGGCATGTTTGGAATCTTAATGCTAGTTGTATTATTTTGTCCATTACTTGTCTATGTTCTAATCTTGGCATTTTCACTAAATCTATACCTACTGAAATAATTGTTTTCTTTGTCACTTGATGAAGATCCAGAAAAATTAATTGCTGTTTTATCTTGAATTAGGCTCCCTGTATTTTAAATCGAATGCCCCAAAGTATTTTGTTGCTAGAGTTTATTAGCTTGGTGGTGTTTTAATTTTGTACATGAAGAAGGATAGTTTATATGAGAAAAGTCCTAGAGTCCCTTTTATCTTATCAGGTAAACTCGTCATTATGAGCTAGATAACTATAATACTTTCAGGTATGTAGCTTGCACAGTACGACATATATAGTTTTGTTTACTACCGCTAGTATCAAATACGAGCTATAAATCGGTTGTAAAGTATTAGTACAAACGTGAGTTGTTTGGTTCGAGTATTATTTGTCAGCTCATATGTGTAACGGACTCAATTTTGCCTCCTCGTATCAATTTGTCTTTTCCTTCAAACTATTAATTTCTTGACTTCTTAATTCTTATGCTTCTTCGCACAGCCAATCGTGGATGTGATGAAGCTGACGTGTTGCCCGATTCATAGGATGGCTGTCTGGTTCAATGTGCTAGTGCGTTGAAATGGCTCTAAAGGTAAGAAAATCTTCTCAATACAGTTTTTTGAGATTTGGCATGTTTGATTATTTTTTGGGGGAAATATTTGTCCGCCAACGTGGGTAGCATGCACCCTCAAACTACTGTCCATTGCAATAGGGATTCATACATGTGACTCTTTTTTGGATTGTAAATGGTATTTAGATGATTCAAATATTGTAAATGGAGTAGGTGTTGGAAACACCTGTGTGTGCCTAGGCCATGCCAAGAGTTTTCCCTTGGCTTAGATGTTTTCATCGTCGCTAAGTCAAAAGAAAAACATTAGTAGCGGTCTTGTAATTGCGAACATCAGTCACAGTGTCCCATCATTCAACTCCCCCGCCCCCAACAAATTCATGTGAAAAGGCCGAAGGATTTGTTTTCTTGCCATCGGTATTCCTAGGAGGTATGGCCTGTAATATGATATCTATTACAGTTACGTTTTGTAGATGATCGTGAGTTTGTACACAAGTGTTCTTGATATAGTATTATATTTTGTCTGTATTGATGTCTGGTTACTAACAGAATAATAATGAATTTGTTTTCTCCAGGTGATGCAAAGGGCTGCTGCAGTTAGAAGTTATCACTGAGTTTGTCTCATCTATCGCATCAACTTGGTTGGCAGTGTTTTGTGTTTATATGCTATCTGAAAAGAACGAACTTACTGAATGTGTGTGCTTAGTCTAGCCAAGTTTCTGTCGTAAGATGCTTTTGAATACCTAATCCAGGGAATTTCAGCCTTCTCGAGTACCATTTCAATTTTTTTTTTTTTTTGATTTAGTTGCTTACCACATATGCCATGTGGTGAGTACCATTTCAAATTTATTTCGTCTTATGTTGTTTTCCACTCCATGGTTGTGCTTGGAGCTATTCCTTGTGTCCTTCTCTCTCAGCTGTAATATGATGCACTATTTGCTGATCTCCCTTCTTCGGGCCACGCAGTTGTGAAAGTACTAGTACTGGTACTGAACCTCGGCGCACGTATGCTGACCGAAATATTGCGGTAACAATGATTGCCAGAAACAGTGCCCACTTAACAAGGTCAATTACCCAGTTTCATTCAATTGCAATATTCATGCAAGCAATGTTTCCACAGCAGAACGCGCTATGTAATCTGCATCCGGTCGTTGGATCCAATGACGCCTTCTCTCGCCTATCTGAACGGCTGAACCTGGTTTCAGTCAGCAGGTCATTCATACGCTCACATTGCTGTACAGATGGCAACGCAGAGGCAGAAATTCTTCGCTCTGAGACTGACTGAGGTCGCAACTGGTGTCCACCACGAAACAGGCTTTCGCCCAGCTTTATAAATAAAGCACCGATCAACATACAACCGATGATACAAACTCGACACCACACAAGCTGGGGCAGCAGCAAACACACACAATGCCCAAAGAAAGGAAATGAAAACAACGGAGAATCGACAAAACACTGCAGACTCGCAATCGTTGCACCCTCCGACTTTGCTCCACCACGCTCCAAGCACCCCGAAGCGCTCCGTGCCAAGCAACACCTTCAAGAAGGAAGCACCGTCACCGGCACTGTTGCCCGGACCATCGGTCCTAGGGTTTCCCCCGGCACGCAGAGTACAGTTGACAGGGAATTCCCGCGACGCCCTTCAGGAAGGCAAGGTGCCACTCGAAGGCGGCACCGCGTCAGGTCAGACAAGCCGACAGGGATTTCTCCTGACCCCGTCCACAATCCCTGGCGCAACGGAACACCACCACCTAGCTTCGTCGCCCACTAGCATGCGCCACACGATTTTGAAGTCACAATTATCTGTCTCTTCGTGAACACCGACGAGTGGCCTACAAGGTAGCGGCGGACAACAACGTCGTGACAGGGGACGGCAGCCTCGCAACCGTGCAGGAGGGATCCACCTCCACTGCCCTCCCCCCTGGAAGGCAGTCATCGGCCGGACAGAGCAGCCAGAGCACACCAGGCCCACACTGGCCCGACCGGGCCCAGACGGGCCCATAAAGCTCCGGCCGCACTGCTACAATGGGCAGGCGCACCGCCGCCGTCCTCAGCCCGGACCTGTCATCACCACCACCTGCAGAAGCTCCACAGCTGTAGAACCCCGGCCCGCCCCCATCTGAGCCCATCTGGGGCCCAGGATGCCCAGATCTTGCGCTCAGATCCGCCGGCGAGCTTGCAGCCATGGAGCCGGCCGAGCCCAGCCCCTGCCGTGCCCAGCACCACCACCAGCGTCACCCAGCCGCGCCGGACCGAAGCTTCCCGGAGAACACCGCCACGGATGAAGAGGAGGCCCCGACCACCATCCACCGCGCGGGTAAAGGCAGGCCGCCGCCGCCGGCGTCGCGCGGGCGGCGCCCGACGACCTCTGCCGGCGGCGGCGACGGTGTCCACTAGTCTGTTATGGTTCATATCCACCAAAGGTCCGGGTGGCGCCTTCGTCGGGCGTGTCATCATCGCTCTCCTCCTTGTCGCACATCGCTGTGCCGGCTTCCTTCTCGTGCATCGCTGTTGCCCGGACGGGTTTCGTCTTTGTCATCGAGGAGCAGGCATCACCGCGGGGGACCAGCTGTTTGTTGGCCGCTGATTAAGATGCTAAAACAGAGCTGGCGGACTACCACGTGCCATCGCCGTTGCGCCACCCAATGACGGCGAAAATCCGGGCCGGCTCATGTCCACTCTCAAGGAGTCATTGAACATCATGTAGCCGGCCTCCATCGAGTTCGCGTGCCGATGTCAGTGCAATACCACGGCATCATCACACCCCATGACGACAACAACGACGGCGATGATGCTATCGACGTCGGCAAGGATGACCAGAAGCTAGACTAGTCCGTCTTCGACTATTGTTAGGTTTTAGTTTTCAAATTTTATTCAAACTTGTAAAATATTATAAGTTTAAACGAAATTTGACTTGACGGGTTTTCTATGTTTTTTTATTGTCCTGCTGGTATGAAGCCCTCGTGAGAGCGGAGGACTGGGGCGTTCCGGTGAGACACGGGAGGAGGCAGGGTGCTTAGACGATGGTGACTGCATCAATTACGACGGGGGAGCCGGCAGGCATGGCTAGCTGCGGCGTTCAAGCACGCGCTCGCCGGCGGCCGGCCGGGAAGCGATGGTGACTGCATCAAGTACGACATCGCTGCAAATTTCTACTGTATGTCTTTTTTAGGGGCTGCAAATTTCCAAGGTGGTCTGTCGAATCCGGCCTATCCAGAGCCCAGCAAGAGCTCGTTAGCCAACTTGCCTTTGCCTGGCCCAACACGACGTGCTTTTCATATCTGAACGGTAAAAAAAGACGCTCCAGTCCCAGTGTCTGTCAGCATCTCGATCCCCAAATCCACATGAGCGACAGCGAAGTGATGCGCCGCCGCCGCCGCAGGCCTCCCTGCCGGACGACGACGATATGCTCCGGGAGATACTCCTCCGCCTCCCGCCACAGCCATCCTCGCTCCCGCGCGCATCTGCCGTCTGCAAGCGCTGGCTAGAGATCGTCACCGACTCCAGGTTCCAGCGCCAGTTCCGCCCCACCACCGGGAGCCGCCCCTCCTCGGCGCCTTCGTGTGCAGCGACGAGGAGATGGTGTTCACCCCGTCCTGGACCCTCCCGACCGCATAACTCCTCAGCGCTTCGACCTTGGACGCTACAGCGGCAGCAGCGCTCGCGCTCTGCTCGATTGCCGCTACGGTCGGGTCCTCATAAAAAACAAGGCGCGGCAAGAGATCGCTGTGTGCAATCCCATCACCGGCGAGCATCACAGCGTGGCCATCCCGCCGGATTTCAATTTTGCCCTCCTAAACGGGGCGGTGCTCTGTGCTGCCGGCGACCTTGGCCATGTGCATGGCGCCTGCCCCTTCAAGCTGGTCTTGATGTCCATGCGCAGAAAGGACATACGACACGTTGCTTGTGTTTACTCCTCGGAGACTGGCACATGGGGCAATCTCATTTCAACGGAGGCTCCATGGGTGATTCCTGGTCTACCTGCGGTCCTTGTTGGTAATTGCCTTTACTGGTTGTCCATGAGGGAACACATACTTGAGTTTGAGTTGGACGAGAACAACCTAACTGTGATCAGGGTGCCTTTCGCTACAGAGGATACTCCCTTTGTAAAGCGTCAGATAATACAGGCTGAGGATGGCGCTGTTGGGTACGCCATATTGTCTTTATCCTCGCTTGCAAACGTGGCAGAGGAATGCCAATGGTCATGGTGTTGCCACATGGATGCCGTGGAAGACCATTGAAATGGATAGCATTCTTGGACTCCCTCCTCAGGTTGAAGGAGAGATGGGAGGAAAGGAAATAATTCAGGGGTATGAGGAGGATACTGATATAATGTTTTTAAGAGTGGATGGCAGTGTGTACATGGTTCAACTGAAGTCGATGCAATCCAAGAAACTTTATGGAAACCTTAAAGGTCGCTATCATCCTTTTAGGAGTTTCTGTACACCAGGTGATTTTCATCCTTAGTCCTTTGTAGTGCTAGAGTCCAATTATATTTCGTACATGGTTGCTCAAATATTCTTGTTATGTTTCTCAAGACACTAACAACAAGCTTGATCAACAATTGTCTCTTTGCTAGATAGTCCAAATTAATTTATAACTGCATTTCTTAATGTATCATGAGTTGTAATCATTCATGGTAGATGTAAATCAATTGCCAAATGAGTAAAGATGTAAAACTAAGTGTCAGTTAATAACTTGGTTGGCATGTTTGGAATCTCACTGCTAGTTGTATCATTTTATCCATTACTTGTATCGTCTCTGATCTTGCTGTTTTTACTGAATCCATACCTTCTGAAACTATTGTTTTCTTTGTCACTTGCTGAAGATCCATAAATTAATTGCCTTTCTTGTCTTGAATTAGGCTCCACGATTTTAAATTGAATGCCCAAGGTGTTTTGTTGCTGGATTTTATTAGCTTTGTCATGTTTTAATTTTGTCTGCCTGTGACATGATGAGGGATAGTTTATATGAGGAAATTCTAGAGTCCCTTTTTCTCTTATCAGCTAAATTTGTCATTATGAGGTCTATGTAGTTTCTCTATAATATTTCAAGAATATGGCTTGCATTTTTCAGCAGATGTAGTTTTCTTTTCTATTGCTAGTACCGAAGGCGGATATAAATAATCAAGTACTTCCTCTGTAACTAAATATAAGACGTTTTGTTAGCTAAATTTAAGCTACCAAAACGTCTTATATTAAGATACGGAGGGAGTATGAATTAAGACAGTGAGTTGCTCGGCTCAAGTTTCGTTTATAATCTCATCTGTGTAACTAACTCAATGTTGCTTCTAGTATCCATTCCTCTTTCCACCAAAACTGTGAATTGACTGACTTATTATGCTTCTTGGTACAGCGATTCGTGAATGTGATAAAGCTGACATGTTGCACAATCCATAGGAATAGGATGACTTTCTGGTTTGATGTGTTAATGTGCTAAAATGGTTCTAAAGGTAAGAAGACATTCTGAATATAGTTTGTGAGATTTGGCATGTTCGATTCTTTTTGGGGGAAAATATCTGGCTGCCAACGTGGGTAGCAATATGCACCCTCAATTCCTCAAACTACTTTCATTCGGCAATATGTGTTCACTCATGTGTATGACACAGGCAAACAGTTAAAATGAAAGTGTTGCCAAGTAAAAACTAAAAATCGACTCTTTAGATCGTAAATGATCCCATATTAAATGTTGTATGTGGTGTTGGTGTTATATTCGCCTCGCGCCTATGCCATGCCCGAAGTTCTCCCTTGGTTTAGTCTTTTCATAATCGATAAGCTGAGAACAATATATGAGTACGCTAGGCCAAATATAAACTAAAAAGTGACTCTTTAGATCATAAATGATTGATATTGTCCAAATGTTGATATGGTGGATTCACCTCACCCCTAGGCCTTGCCCAGAGTTCTTCCTTGGTTTACCTGTTTCATAATGGATAAGTTGGGAGCAATATAGGAGTACCCTGTTTTGTTACTACAAACATCAGTCACACCATTCAACTCGCACAACAAATTTGTGTGAAATGACTTTCTTTTGTCATCGTATTCCTTTGAGTTACAGTCAATATATGATTTATTTATAGAGCTCATATATATGTTGCTGAGCTGATAAAGAGTTTGTTTTTTAGGTAAAGGAATGGCTGCTGCATTTCTCGCCGAGTCTGTCGCGTTGCGTCAGTATGGTCGGCAGTGTTAACATCTTATCTGAAGAAAAAACTCACCGTGTCGTAGTCTAGATTAATTTCTAGTGCACCGAGTCTGCTTTTGAGTAGCTAAATTGAGGGAATTTCTGCTTCTCCAAGTCTCATTTCAGGTCTGATTTCATTATATCATGCTTTTATTTCATGGCTGTGCTTGGCAGCTCTTCCTATAGCCATGAGAGTTTGAGCCCCAAGTACCATCTGGACGTATATTTCTGTGTGTTCTTCTCAGCCGTGACTTGAAAAATGTGTAATCACAGTTTGAAATTAATAGCTGGCAGACCGAAACAATATATTACACTGCAGATTAATAGCTGGCAGACCGAAACAATATATCTGTACTATTTACTACAGAGCCGCTTGCTGGGCGAGCAGAGCTAGCCAGTCTGCATGAATGTAATCTCGCCTATCTGGACAACTGAACCTGGTTTCGGTCTAGGTCATTCGTACGCCTACATGACTGTACAGATCGGTACGCAGAGGCACAAATCGTTTGCCGTGAGACTGACTGAGGTCGTGACTGCTGCCATTTCCTGCTGGTGACATGGACCAAAACATTCCCAGTTGGAAACTCTGAATTCCTACACGACTCTGACTGCTACCTGTAGATGGCGCAAAACCTCGTGGCATACAGAGCAGTATAGTAGCATTCCACAGTTCAAACTCTGAATTCCGATACAGTTAATAGGATGAACGGCCTGGCAGCATAATAGGGAAAACCAATAGCATAATAGGGAAAACCAATAGCATAATAGGATGAACGGTCTACAGGTAGCAGTCAGAGTCGTGTAGGAAGTCAGGTAACCCAGCATAATAGGGAAAACCAATAGCATCAAGTGCACAATCCACGAAATATCCCTCAATCAGAAGAATTTCCACAATCCAATCCTTGATGCTCCTCCCAGACACTGGCCGTTCATGAAACTTGCTGCAATACCACGATGGTACAACAAAAATGGAATGAAAGAGAGCCTCAACAATTTTGGGATAAGATGGTAAAGAAAATAGAACCACAGTGTGCAAATGTTAAGATCCTGAACTCACTGAATCTCACGTAGTAGGCATTCCTTTACGCTTTTCTTATAATACCTGAAAGGAAACTGAACAGCAAATCCACTCTTCATGGATTCCACGGCATCTGCATAACTGGCATTCTTTGGCGCCCGGCCACTCCAAGGAGTCATGGCCAAGTACCCACAAGAAGGTTCAAGGTAATTCATAGAAGGAGATTCTCGGCAAGTTAACATGTAAACAAAAGAATAATTGGTGCTCAGGCAAGCCACGTGATTGTATATCCGACTGCCCTTTACTTCCTGAGAACATTTAACAAAGCAAGCCTGACTATCTGCAAGCGGCGCCAATTCGATTTCCATGCCTTCACGTACGTATGAAGGATAAGGAGGACGTTTCCACCGGGGTATAGGGCAGCTGTTGTATAAACCCAAGTCAGCATCAACAACCCAGAAGGTAGAATTGTCGTAGTTGATGCCGGAGACATAGTATGTCGCATTGTCGATGCGAATTGTTGCCTTGGTATCAGCACAGACCAGTTCATAAGATCCATAACCACACCCAGGTGGATCACCTGCCTGACGAAATGGGGATGATACATATCCAAGAGGGCCGCACAAGAAAGAAGGACAGTCAGGTTGATGATGCCGCCCTTCAACATGATCTGCTACAAGAACTACAAGCATAGAAAAGACAGTTAAGGTTTGGAGAGCAGAGGGCATGGCCATGGCAAGCTGGTTCACAGAAGAAGCAACAGATAGAGGGAGTAGCTGCTGAGGTCAACAAAACTCCAAAGTAGGATAGTTACATACTAACTACCGGCTCTACATGATTATGATATGTGTTGTTGACTAGGAGACTAGCTAGTTTCCACCGCGCCAAAGTATGGTCTGCACCACATGTAGAGTCAATTATTGATTAGTTTAGCATATTTTCCGGTCCAATTCTGTTGTAGTCATGGAAAAGTTGAATTTAATACTCAATACCTTGAGACAATGACAGACAGAAGGGACAAAAAGTCAATGAAAAATGAGATGAAAATACCTAAGCAGTGACGTAATCATTCATTTTCCAAAGGAAGCTTCCCAAGCCATAGTACACAAACATGAGCTTCAGTGGTAGCTAGAAATCCTGCTCGAACACACAGCTACATAGGCAAGCACAACATCGTTACTTTACTCATCAGAGGTTAAAGCAAATAAGTGATTGTTCCTTATGCTCCCTCCCTTCTCGACGACCGTCTTCATCTCCATTACAGCTCATGGATTTGCCTAAATCTCTGGTCACACTTCTGCTGCTATCTCTTCTCACATACAAATCCTATGTGGATGCAGCATCGGATGATGAAGATTTCTTCAGAACTTGTTCATCACACCGGTGCAGCAAGCATGGACCAGAAATCCGATTCCCTTTTCATCTTTCGATCCACCCCTCATCGTGTGGTGCACCTGGTATGCAGTTATCATGCTCCGGAGGTGACACAATCCTGGACCATCATGTTCTTGGCCCCTGCAAAGTGACCATGATATATTACAGGCACCGCGTCATCAACGTTATCCCAGTTGTGGACCCATTGCACTGCCCACTACAGAAGCTTACCTCAAGAAACCTATCAACTGATCTGTACAAGCAACCTCAGTTGCCGGAATATATGACGACGACCCTCGTACGCTGTTCAAGAGATTTCATACCAGTAGATCAATATAATATAGCTGGCCCAGCCTCTTGTCGGACTAACAACACAGCTAGCCAATTCTGGTATTTGGCATCAGCTTCTGCATACATGTCTGATCTTCCACAAGACTGTGTGGCTATTTCTAGAAGCATCCACATACCCTTCACCTATGATAAGCATGGCCCGAATACAGATGAGTTCAACGAAAGAGCGAATAGAGTCATCGACTTTGGTGAAACAACATTCACTTGGGAACTCAATAACATTACCGGTACCTGCCAACAGTGTGAACATGAAGGTCGACACTGTGGATTCAGCGCACAAAGGAGTCAAGCATTCTGTCAGCACCATGGTATTGTTTTTCCCCTAACTGAAATCACATATACCAGTATGTGTGTCATTTTATTTTGGAACTACATTCTATATTTTGTTTCTGCACCTACTAGTTCGTTTGTCTCCTATATTCTGATGTTGTTTTATCACCCCACAAGATTTTCACCTATAGTCAAGTTATTTAACAAACAAAAATGTAGTGCATATCAGACAAATTATTTGACATGTAGTCTAGGCTCATATCCATGGAAGTTCCCACAAAAAATTTCGTCAAGAGATGGCAGCAACAAATTATAAGGGCATAATTAAAATGGTAGACTAATTTGCAACTTCTCACGAGAAAAGTTTTAGTCTTTTAGATCTGAAGACAAAGCTTTGTTTGAGCATAAGGCCTAGCTCAGTAGGTTGGATTTCACTAACCGTATACTTAATGATCTTTATCCTTGCTACTTATTGACTTGTTGAGTGGTGAAACTTGTAAACGTATGAAGCCAATCAAGAAGTTATTTTTCTCACTACTTCCTAAATAGTGTCAAGAAATATGTTCTCGGAACATCTACTCTTAACTATGTGATCATTGTATACATACATGAGCTCATACACTTGTGCATCATGTTTGGAAAATTTGTGCCAATTTTCCAGTAGAATTCAATCATCCCGTAGACCTTGTACCAAGATATACTGATTACTCACTAAACTTCAAATACATGAACATTACTTTTAACGAACTTGTCTTAAATTAAATCCTCTACAAAATTCAAATATTCAATTAAAATACAAAAACAAAGATACTGGCTAATAATAAGCACATAGCTGTATGTGTTCCAACATTTCTAGAGCTTTATACTCTTTTGTTACTAGATCTGCATGGAAAATAAAAGAAAAAAGATAGATGAGTAGCATCTGAAGTCCAATATACATGAAGCCAGCAGGAAGCTATCTATATCCACACGGAGAACTCATGTAACAACCAGGAATTAGTCGTTCCTAACGTATTTTGTAGAAATAGTTATTCTGTTTTTATCTACATTAAATCATGGCAAAACTAATGATCTTCTTCCTACTTCCAGGTATGCATGTCATCCCAATTGCAGGTAATGCTGCAACTCTTATTCTTTTATCCATTATAAATGAAATTCTCGTTGCTTACCACCGTAACCCTTGTGTTTTCTAATCACAATAAGTGTCTGGAACGCATGGCTTTGTATCTGAATGCAACTCAGCCAATTTCCTTTCTTTTAAATCTGCAGCATCATCTGTAGCTGCACTTGTAGTACTTTCATTGATGGTGGCCAGTGCGATCTATCTCTCCTGAAGTCAAGGTACAATGAAGAGGTAAATATGAAGGTTGAAATGTTTCTCAAGGCATATGGCACATCGAAACCCACAAGGTACACTTTCCCTGAAGTTAAGAAGATAGTAAGACGGTTCAAGGATAAACTCGGCCAGGGTGGATTTGGAAGTGTATACAAAGGCGAACTACAAAATGGAGTGCCCGTGGCAGTCAAGATGCTAGAGAACCCTACAGGGGAGGGAGACGAATTCATTAATGAAGTTGCAACCATTGGACTAATCCACCATACAAATATTGTCTGCCTCTTGGGCTTTTGCTCCGAAGGAACTAGACGGGCTCTCATTTACGAATTCATGCCTAACGAGTCACTTGAGAAATACATATTCGCACATGTTTCTAATATATCTCGACAACTCCTAGCACCCAACAAAATGCTAGATATTGCTTTAGGCATCGCCCGAGGAATGGAATACCTACATCAAGGATGCAACCAGCGTATTCTCCACTTTGACATCAAGCCACACAACATCTTGCTGGACTACAACTTCAATCCGAAGATTTCAGACTTTGGCCTCTCAAAGCTGTGTGCAAGGGACCAAAGCATCGTTACATTGACTGCCGCAAGAGGCACTATGGGATACATCGCACCAGAGTTATACTCTCGGAACTTTGGAGGGGTGTCATACAAGTCAGATGTGTACAGTTTCGGCATGCTTGTGTTGGAAATGGTGAGCGGACGGAGGAACTCCGACCCAAGTGTTGAGAACCATAACGAGGTATACCTCCCGGAGTGGATCTACGAGAAAGTAATCGCCGGGGAGGAATTGGATCCTAGTTTGGAAATGACTGCGGAAGAGAAAGAAAAGATGAGACAGCTCAGTATTGTGGCACTGTGGTGTATCCAATGGAACCCAAAGGATCGACCTTCAATGACAAAGGTGGTAAACATGCTAACGGGTAGGTTGCAGAATCTGCAGATTCCTCCGAGGCCATTCGTCTCATCTGAAAATCGTCCAATGGCGCAAAAAATGAAAAATATATCACCACACGTTTGATGGGCATACTTTAAATTGCAATGTTGTGTGGTGCAATGCCCTGCACTAACATGTAGAATAATTGATTATCTACTCAACTATGTGTGAGCCACTTTGTCTGTAGATGCCATCTTCATGTAATGTTAGTATTATTAAATAGAAACACATGATACTGCATTTGATTTGCAATGTAATCGTTGAATACTGAAATCACCAATCATGCCATTTGTGTACGTGCATCTCCAGGCTGCGCGTGTGGTACATATAATTAATGAAACTTGAAGCAAACTTGATTGATTTCACTAGCCCAGGTGCTAGAAACTTGCTATCCGCACTCTAAGAACAGAAGGATAGCAGGGGGATTACCAATTTACCATGGCATTTAGCTACTTAGCTTCTGTAGGGGTGCTCCTCGGATCAGAGGATTGGGCCGTTCCGGTGAGACACGAGGGAGGCGGGGTAGCAGGGAAGACGAGGCACTTGCTTAGTCGGCGGCGAGGTATCGCAAGGTCGACTGCCGTCGGCTAGCTGCGGTGTTCCAGCACGCGCTCGCCGGCGGCCGGCCAGGGAGCGGTGGTGGTGGTGGTGGCGATTTGGACTTTCCGTCAGACAGGAGGTAGGCTGAATAGGCCGGGAGATATACAATGGGCCACAGGCGCGTAACACAACCGAGCGAAGGGCGGCCGGGCCTGACCGGAGAAAATTACATGACAGTGTATCCGGCGAACGAACCATTCAGGCGCTATGGCTGCCACTTTGACTGTGCTGAAAACTCAGAGGATGATCCTGCAGGTTGATTAGCCATGCATTTTTTAATCCCAGAAATAACAAATTTACAATGTGGTTGTATGTATGGCGAAGTATATAGCCGGATTCAGTTACAGTTCCTACTAAGGTTCAGCAATGGAAAACGAACGGAAATCAAACAAATGGGGTTGCTACCTTCGCCGGAGCAAATGAGGAGGCAGCGGATCTCGAACTCGAAGGCGGGGAACGGGCTCTCCCGTGGGGCCATGCGGCGTTAGGAGAGATGTGGAACTTCTTAACTGGAAGCGCGATGTGGTGGGGCGACCGGTGAACCCGATGCCATGGCCGCCGCCGCGACAGCAGCAGCAGCGTCGATGCGCGCCACGCCGCCGCTGGTGGCCAGCCGGCAATTCCTCTGGTTCCTCGCGCCGTATCTTCTGCCGCGCTCGTTCCCGTGCCGGTGCCGCTGCAGCCTGCCGTTGCCGTCCATCCCCAAAGAAGATTCCCTAGCCTCGCCGCGGCAGTCTCCCGCCACGCGTCGGCATCGCCGAGCAACACATAGCCTCCAGCGCCGCGGACCCGCTCGGCGGCGGGGCGGCGAATGCGGGGCCCCGGAAGCGAGTATTTAATCATACGGAGCGGCGCCAACCATCGTTGAGCACGCCGGAAGATCAGCTGTACGCCTGTGAGGGGGCAAGGCTGCTGTTTGGCTGGGTGGTCGCGAAGAGCAGGTTCAGAGGAGGACCAAGTAAGTTTGCGGCTTTAGCTTTACTTCCACGATTATTTTTCTCACTAGGAATTTGCATAGGAGTATGTAACAGCGATTAGATGGATATACACTTTTGCATCCAGGCTCTGAAATTTTAGGTTCTTAATCAGGGCATAAATCTCCTCCGGCATTAGAAGAAACAAGTGTAAAACCTGATTAAAAGTTGGGTAAAACATCAACAATATCACATCATCCAAGCACACACCGGCCCTTAAATCAGTTGGACATTGCCTCGCTGATATGTTCAGGAGAACCTACAGACTACAACAGTTGATGTTGTGAACCACAATTAGAAGCACTACACACAATTAGATACTAAATCTCCTGGCAATTAGAGGAAATTTCTATATTTCAAGGTCTTGGTAATAGTGGTAGCTGTCTGCCTCTGGCATTAGATCCAATTAATGCTTTTTAATAGTTGGAACTTGGAACAAAAAACTCATCGGACACGAGAATACCGTAAGTTATAGATGCCGACGCTCTCGACTATAGGTCATAGATGCATGGACTATGTTCTATGATACAATGCCGAAATTCGTCACTCTTATTTCTGAATGTACTCTATTACAGGTCACCTTCTCGAAGAGTTGGAAATCATTGTCGGATTTTGGAATTCACAATACTTGTTTCCTCAGGTTCGGTGGAACTTGCACTTTGTACATCCATATTGCGAGCTGAGTTTTCACTAGAATGAGAGATAATTGTAGGTCAAATTACTTAAAATGTTCTTACAAAATACACTGTAAAACAAAGGAACACAAACATGGGAAGAAATATCTTACAGCAGTTCACAGAAGTTTTGCTTCGGCGGAATATCCAGATCATCTAAGCTTCTCTCAAACATTTCTAGAACTTTTGTTATAGTGGGGCGATAGACAGGTATTACTTGTATGCACCACAAGCCAATTAGGATCATCTTTCTCGCGATTTCCTCAGTTTCTCCTGTGACTTCACATGCTTGTAGTCCATCATCTTGCGCAAGGTGGTCGTAAATCCAATCTGGAAAATACTTTTCGCTAGATTTTTCAACAATTGATTTTACGTTTCTCCTGCCTCCAACCATCTCTAGCAGCATCATTCCATAACTATAAACATCTGACTTTGTTGAAACCACTCCAAATGATCGATAGTGAACTTCCGGAGCGATGAATCCAATTGTTCCTCTAGCACATGTCATCGAAAGCTTGCTCCCCTTTGTATGACACAATTTAGCTAGACCAAAATCAGCAATCTTTGGGATAAAATCCTTGTCTAAAAGGATATTTTGAGGCTTGATATCGAAATGAACAATCCGTATATTACAGCTATGGTGCAAGTATTCTAGGCCACGAGCAATCCCAAATGCTACCGCATAGAGCCTCTCCCATCCTAAAATTTCTTTGGGGTTCTCTGAGTAAATGTATTTATCCAAGGAACCATTGGGCATGTACTCGTATATAAGTGCTCGTTTTGACCCCTCCAAACAAAACCCATGTAAGCTAACAACATTAACATGAGAGGTCCTGCCAATGCTCATAACCTCATTCACAAACTCATCACCATTTCCTTTGCAGTCATGCAAGAATTTTACAGCAACCAGACGACCATCATGTAGTCTTCCTTTGAAAACCACACCATAACCACCTCTCCCAAGCTGATCACTACGAGAAGATGTTATTTTCATTACCTCTGAGTACATGTATCTTTTTGGAGCTAGGGATCCATAAGATACTATCATATCCTCGTAATTCTTTTCAGTGTTGCTGCTAGTCTTCTTGCAAAGTAGAAACCGTAGTTGTTTACCCTTTCTATGCCATATCAGGAAATAAATACATGGAAAGAGCAAGGTTGCAGCTGTTGATGTCGAAACTGAGATGGAAGCATATGTTATTTTCTTTTGTAACCAGAAGTTATAATACAATCATTATGATTCCCAAAATCATCAATAGTTTAACTTCCTCTTTCTAAAGAGTATATACTATGCAAAAAAAGAGAGTATATACTACATTGTGGCAAAAAAAGTAGCAAGAAGCTAAAGGCCGTAAGTTGACCATTCTTGTATATGCACGAACAAGAGTTTCTTGTTTCAATTTTTAATTTAAATTAGCTTTCAATGATTGCCGGCAAGATAAATTTTGAAGTTAGTATTTCATCATAGAAATCACTATTAGTGAACTCGTGATTTTCAAATCATTATGGACGAAAATATGGAAAATGTTTTAGCATACCTATTAGCACGATCTTCGTGGAGGTCCTCTTGCTACCTGGATCTGGAATATAACATATCATTTATTAGTAAAAACAATTTCGTCCAATAGTAGTATGTTGGTTGTTTTCTCCAAAAGAAAGAAACATGCATTGTAAAAAAAATCTTCAATATTCTTCCATAAAAAACACATTGCAAGATAATGAAGAACAATAGAACATGGACTGCATGTCTGACTTGCTTTTTATTAGTGGGATTGCTAGCATGGTTCAATAATCGAAATCTTGGCAAAAGGCACTGCGGCTAGTCCTTGCTAGGAACCTGATTGAAAGATGATTTGCCGGACGGATGAACTTACCAACAGCTGCAAAGGGAGGAAGAGGATGCGGAGTGGGCTCCCATGTCACGAGGAAGCCACTGCCAATGAGCTGTGCGTAGTGGCTCGCGTTGGCCACGCCGGGCGGCGAGCCCAGCACCGGCACGACCCAAGCCTGGCAGCCGTCGATAGTGAAGCCTGCGTAGTCGCTCGTCTCATTGTAACTCCCTGCCACGCTGGCAAACACTCTGCTCTGATCCTCACACCTGATTGTCGTCTCCACGAGCTCTCTGTGACGAAGTGCTGCGGCCGCCTCCGTGCAGTTGTACAGGATCAGGTTGAGGTTGACCGGGTCGATCATGAGCTGGGGGGCGAGTTTGGCGGAGGTGTTCCAGGTCCGGTTGCAGCTGTTGGTGGTCTGCAGTAACTTCAACTGGGCCAGATCTATCGCAACCAGACTGCGTGCCTCGTAGTTGATATGGATGATCCCAAAGCCGACAAGTCCATAACCCCGCATGACTGGAATTTTGTTGTAGCAAGTGACCTCGAAGTCATGGGAACCACATGGTGTTCCCGTCTCCAGGTTAGTGAGCCAGAACGGCTCGGAGAAGGTGAGGTTGCCGCAAGTCTTGGCTGAGCAGCCTTCGCCTTGCTCCTCAGCTTTGGTGACCGCGAATATGAGCGGTAACCACCAGGCCCAGAAGAACCAACACCTTGGAGCCATGGCAGCAAAGATTTCGAAGTTTTTGCTGCAACAAACAGAAGGGGTGACTGATCATATGTGTTGTAGGGAGATACATGTAAAGAGAGAAAACTGTGCTTAAGAATGAATGATTGATACATGCTGCAATGCTAGTGAGTGGAAGTCCTGGGCAATGGACAAAGGTCATTCACACATGCGAATTCCTTGAATGCACAACTGACGGGATAAGGGAAGACCTGGGACAAAATTATGGGTGGCTGTAGATCAAGTTGAGTATCAATTCCTTGGAAAATGCTCTCCTTCCGGTGGACTTTTCAGAGATATGGAACTTATGAAAGGATGACCGTGGATAGTTTCTTAGTCTAAAGAGAGGTGCATATAGATGCCGTGAGCTCTCTGCCAGGCACGTAGTTCCGATCCACAGTTACAGCCGGAGCTGGGTGAGTATATTTCCCATGATCGATGTTTTTTCTACATGTATTTCTTCTTCTTTTTTTCTATTTACATGCCATGATTTCCTTTAAGCAGGATAGGTACACCCGATCGGTACTTGGTACAGTACAAGAAGTATAGAAGACATGTTGAACAACAAAGCAGTACTTGGTGAAGGCCGTGATCCCCACATTACTTGCACTTAACTTTCTGGGGCATCTGGACGTGGTCTTCAACGGAGCGATGCTTGCAGCGTCAACGATGGGGAGGTCTGGCGCTTCAGGAGTAGTGTGCACGGGTGGTTTGGCTTGCCGGTAGGGTTGGTTGTTAACGGCCACCGGAAGCGTCATTGGTAGCCACACCCCCACGAGCAGAAGATGCAGTAGCCCAGAGCCATCGCGGAGTAAGATTTGGAAATTGTTGCAAGGGGTGTGAGGAGATAGAATTAGAGACAATGCTGTGCCTAGTGGGCAGAGTGCTACGCTATGTTCGTCCACACGTCCTGCGAGACGGTCCTCAGACTTACCAAGAAAGTTCAGCAGAAACCAGTGGACAAGTCCCCACAGAGCGGGATGCGGTTGGATGTGATTCCCAGCAGTGGACTTGTGATTGACTTATTGTAATGTTTTGGTGTGCCCTGTTGTTCATCTTGTGTAGCGTTGTTGTATCCGGGCACTGTAATTTAATGTTCATTTTTTTTGCTGTGGAAGAGACTCAAGAGGGAACTTTGTTGCCTAGTGAGTACTCATTATATACTCCATCTGAATAGACCGCATTTTTTTTGTGCAGGTCATACAAAAATATCTTAATAAAGTAAATATATTAATATCGTTAAGATACAAATTACACCTGACCTTTACACCAACACGATACTAAGAGCTAGTCAAGACATCTGAGTAGTATGCACACACCCAAATTATTGAAAAAATGACGAACAATAAAACAGCTGCATCAACCACCAATGTTAACACCATTAATTTGTGGCAACTTCTCTAATTTTAATAGTTTAAATTATTTAGGAAGTAATGCCCATTCTTCTAAAAATCATATTGTAATCATTGTAAATGTACAGGCATGTTAAATTAATTGTAGGAAGCTACTTTGCACATGCGCTTACATGTGTAATTATCACGTCCTGCACATGTATGAGTAATCTCTCTGCGATGAATGCACTACTTGTTATAGTCTTTTTTATAGCAATCCATGTCCGAGTCTCCACCGCTACTCTTCGTCGAATCGTATACAATAGTGAAGTGGTAACAACTATAGCAAGCAACGAGACGCTAAATGACGGAAGAAGTAAATTATGTTTTGCCGTATGTATCTTACTTAATTGAGAATAGGAGGTATTAGGGAAAATTGACAGGAAGAGCTAGGGAAAGGTATAGTTGACATGCTTCGGCACGTTTCCTATTCTGCCACTGAAGTCTTCCTCCTACGAACCTGCTCCAATTTCAGCACTTATGGGTGGCCCTTATCTTCCGCTTATGCGCACGAAAGGCTTTCGTCAGCATGTGGAGCAGTTCTATGCTGTGCTCTTCACGGTCCATTGGCCAATACCCTAACCATGAGAGTCAGAAAAGACATGGAAGGGAGTGGGGCATGCTTGGGTTGAGACTGCTTTTCTCCACAAAGAAGAAAAGAGTCTATTATGAGAATGGTAAATAAAACTCAAATATTGGGCGTTCCAAATCTACAAAACTGAAAGAATCTATTCAGGACCTTGAATGCATTTTACTCACTAAAAATAGTTCAAGTATCTTATAAACCTCCACATTTTGTCGACCTCTTATGTTCAAAATCCATGAGAATATTGACTAAGTTGTCATCACTTACTTTGACGAAGATCTCTCTCTCTCTCCAAACATCTTCCGCTTATGAGCACGAACGACTTCCGTCAGCCTAGAAAACATTTCCACTGCGGTCTCTTCACGGTCCATTGTCCCATACCCTAAACATGAGAGTGAGAAAAGACATGAAAGGGAGTGGAGCATGCTTGGGGAGAGACACACCATAACCACCTCTTCCAAGCTGATCACTGCGAGAAGACGTTATCTTCATTACCTCTGAGTACATGTATCTTTTTGGAGCTAGGCAGTGGCGGAGCTTGCCAGAACCTCCTGGGGGGGGGAATAGCATATATAAATTTCTGGGGGGGCAAATCACACAAAACAGCACAATTATAAGCTATATCCAAAAAAATCCTTCCTGCATGTGCAAATCATGGCCTCATAATTCTTTCAGTGTTGCTGCTAGTCTTCTTGACAAGTAGAAACCACAGTTGTTTACCCTTTCTATGTCATATCAGGAAATAAATACATGGAAAGAGCAAGACTGCAGCTGCTGATGTCGAAACTGAGATGGAAGCATATGTGATACGTGCATTTTATATCATCATTTACACAACTTATATTATCATATTAGAACGTTATTGGCATTGTTATATCATTGTTTTTACATGTTTTAGATGATTTATGGGACTTTCATACAAAGTCCCTATTTTTGGTATTTAATTTCTGGGAGGCAGAAAACCTCCTTTTTCTTGTTTTTAATGTTTCAGGAGCTACAGGGACCCAAATGGAAAAAGGAAAATTGCACAGCTGGTTTTTCATCGGGAGAACAGCAGTGGGAAGAAGATCGAAGGGAGGAGAGCCACGAGGCCCAAAAGGGGGGCCCACGCGGCCAGATCTTTGGCCGCGTGGGGCCCACCATCTGGAGCCTCGGGCACTTCCTCGCCTGGGGCTTTTTAACGAGGTCTCGTCTCGCCCGAAAAGTAACGCCCTAATTTTTACGAGACTATCCGAGGTCGCGGCGGCGGCGAAACTCCTGATTCCCTCCGAGGGGGATCAGATCCTGCTGCTCCGGAGCTCCGGAGAAGGGGGAAATCATCGTCATCGTCATCACCTCTCCTCCTTGGCGTGGGAGGAGGCCTCTACATCATCACCATCACCAAGACCAGCACCATCTCCATCATCATCTCCGTGATCCACTCCGTCCCCCTCGTAGTTTGAGAGTTGCTATACCCTAGATACTTGTCTTGTGCTACTATTCATGTTTGTGATTGAGTACTTGTCATTATTTGGTGGTGAAGTTATATTTTCAGATTGTGTTGTACCACTTATGCCACTGAATATCACCATGTTTGCACGTTGTGAGTAGTTCCCGTATGTTCCTGAGGGCATAGGATGAATTGGCAATGATTTATATATGACATGTGTTGGTATTTTGTCTAGTGTTTATCTTTTTGTGTGATTCTATGATGGTGTTGTGCGAACGTCGACTGCACAACACTTCACCTATATGGGCTCATAGGAGAACACCGTAGTGTAATGGCGTGAGGGAGACTTGGGAGGACACGAAAGCCTGAGACCGAATCATTAAGTTACTTTACGGGGTATTAGTATCGGGGACCTAGAGCGTAATGCTATGGTGGGATTTTATATCTTAATAATTCTTGTGCTGTCATTTAATTGGCCACATGATCCATCATAAGGGGTTTAGTCTATTTATTTAGCTGTACCTAATAATAGCTCCGTCCGAAGAAGATTAAAACTAGACAAGATATTCAACGTGTTGTTTAATAAATCTATATGCCTAGCAATATCCATGCCGCCCTCGGGAACGTTTTCCACATATAAGTTACACATCACTTGAGCTTGTCCTCTTACACATAGAGGATTGGGCTTTCTCTCTCTTTGAGAGCTTTTACTTGTTACCATTTACCTGCTGCATTGTTACTGTCTTGCAATTATACAATCGAAAATACCAAAAACACTTGCATCTTTTATTGTCTATTTATCATTTCTAATAACCAATACCTTCAGCTCCTCGTGGGTTCGACAACCTTTTCTATTCGAAAGGTACTACAATTGATCTCCTGCACTTGGGAGTCATCAAGATACTTTTCTGGCGCCGTTGCCGGGGAGCGTAGCGCTATTGGTAAGAAGTTTGGTAAGGAAACTTGAAAGGTGAATTTTATTTACTGTTTTATCTCATTGCTACTATGGCATTTATGAATCGTGCCTCGCTGCATCTTGCTCTATATGAAAGTGCTTATGCTCCTAAAACTGTTGAAACTACTGTGCCTGAGATACCTAAAGTGGGATATAAAATTCCCGTTGGTCATGTTAAAAGAGTTATGAAAAATCCATTTACAGGGATGGAACTAAATCTGCACGTGAACACATGGAAACAATTGAGGCTATATGTGGTTTATTTAGACTTCCTGGTATTTCTGAAGATCAGGTAAAAAGGAAGCTGTTATATCTGTCTTTATCTGGTAATGCTCGTATTTGGTTCAGGTCTTTAGATGAAGAAGTCACTATGGACTGGAGTATTTTGAGGAAGGTTTTCTTTCTTAAGTATTTTACTCCTAGAGAAGCTTATGAGAACCGCTGCTATATATTTAATTTCTGGCCACATCTGGGAGAAAGTATTACTCAAGCTTGGGGGAGGTTAAAGGAACTCCTCCGCAAGAATCCTTGTCATGATCTTACAAGGAAAATTATTCTGATAAACTTTTATGTGAGGCTACCAAGGCAACAAAAGGAATTTCTGGATAATTCATCTAGTGGAAGCTTTACAAATAATACTGAAGAAGAAGCATGGAATTTATTGGAGACTATTTCTGAGAATACTGGTCATTGGGATCTTGATAAAGGTAATGAGCCCTATCTGGACTATGAGTATTCATGTGTAGAGAATTTCTCTACTTCTACCTTGTTTAAAAATCTGAGTGATACTTTTAATCTTGATCCTTATGTTATAATTGAGGTAGCTAAATCTTTTGCTAATCATATTGGTATTCCTAAAACTGGGTTTGAAGCTTATGTTGAACCTGTTAAACAATCTATTGTTGTACCCAAAGTTATTAAACAGGTAGAACCAGTGTCATCCTTGACAATTGAGGAGTATGTTGAGGCACCACCATATCCAAACCAAGTCAAGGAAAATTTACTTATTGCTGTTTCTAACAAGAGTAAAAGAAGAAGATCTCAGCCTTATGAACAGATGGAAGTCAACAGTCAAATCTCTATTATCAAACAATTAAATGAAGAAGATCCTGTTGATGTTTATCTATGTGAAGATGCTACTAAAGTTGTTAAAGGCAATTCGGCCAAGGTTGGTAAGCCTGTTATATCATGCACTATTGGGACTTCTAGTTATCATGGCTTATGTGATATTGGAGCAAGCATTAGTGTCATTCCATATTCTCTGTATCTTGAAATCAAGCCTGATATTGATCCTATCATTATGGAAGAGACAGGTATGACAATTCAACTTGCTAATAAAGATTATATTAATCCACTTGGAATTGTTAGAGATGTTGAAGTATTGGTAGGTAAAATTAAATATCCTGCTGATTTTATTGTGCTTGGTTGCCCTCAAGATTCATTTTGTCCTATCATTTTTGGTAGACCTTTCTTACATACTGTTGGTGCTGAAATTAATTTGCTTAAAGAGAAAGTGTTTATTAATGTGCTGGTGAAAAACTTGATTCAACTTTTCAAATTTGCTGATAACATTGTGAAAGAGCCATTTCTGAAGATGTAATTGAAACTCTTGCTCATGTAGCTGTAGCTTCAACAGATGTGTAGAACGTTATATGCTTAATCAAGATGAACCATTTAATGAAGAAGAAAAAGATGCTTTAGAACAAATACTTTCACAACAGCCACCACAATTACAATTGCATATCCCACCTGATAATTTAGGAGTGCTACCACCACCTAAAGGGGATCCTAGCTTTGAATTAAAACCTTTGCCTAAAATCTAAATATGCATATTTGGATGAGAAGAGCATATATCCTGTCATTATTAGTGCTAACCTTTCAGCTGAAGAAGAAGAGAAATTACTTGATGTGCTTAAAGCTCACCGACCAGCCATTGGATACTCTCTTGATGATCTTAAAGGTATAAGCCCAGCTCTATGTATGCATAAAATTAATTTGGAAGAGGATGCAAAACCTGTTGTTGATTATCAACGCCGTCTCCATCCAAAAATGAAGGAAGTGGTAAGGAAAGAGGTAATAAGACTTATTGAAGCTGGTATCATTTATCCATAGCTGATAGTAAGTGGGTTAGTCCTGTTCATTGTGTCCTAAAAAGGGTGGAATGACTGTTGTTCCAAATGATGAGGATGAACTTGTAGCTCAACGCACTGTTGTTGGTTATAGAATGTGTATTGATTTCAGGAAGTTAAACAAAGCAACTCGTAAAGATCATTACCCATTGCCATTTATTGATCAAATGTTAGAAAGGTTATCTAAACACTCTCACTTTTGCTATTTAGATGGTTATTCAGGTTTCTCCCAAATTCCTGTTCATAAAGATGATCAAGAGAAAACCACTTTTACATGTCCATTTGGTACATTTGCTTATAGGAGAATGCCATTCGGTTTGTGCAATGCTCCTGCTACTTTTCAAAGATGCATGAATGCTATATTTGCTGATTATATTGAAAAGATAATGGAAGTCTTTATGGATGATTTTTCTGTGTATGGTACTTCCTTCGATAATTGCTTGTTCAACCTTAACAAAGTTTTGCAGCGTTGTGAAGACCAACACTTAGTTTTAAACTGGGAGAAGTGTCACTTCATGGTTACTGAAGGTATTGTTCTTGGGCATAAGATTTCTGGAAAGGAATAGAAGTTGACCCAGCAAAGATAGAAGCTATTGAAAAGCTCCCATTCCCAAGGGATCTCAAAGGTATAAGAAGTTTTCTTGGGCATGCAGGTTTTTACCGTAGGTTTATTAAAGATTTCTCCAAAATATCAAAACCCTAACCAATCTTTTGCAAAAGGATGTTCCTTTCTCTTTTAATGATGATTGCATTGAGTCCTTTAATATTTTGAAGAATGCTTTAATAAGTGCCCTATTATTCAACCTCCTGATTGGAATTGCCTTTTGAAATTATGTGTGATGCTAGTGATTATGCAGTTGGGGCTGTTTTGGGCCAACGTGTTGATAAGAAACTGAATGTCATTTATTATGCTAGTAGAACACTTGATGCTGCTCAAAGGAATTATGCCACAACTGAAAAAGAATTTTTAGCAGTGCTATTTGCTTGTGACAAGTTTAGACCTTATATTACTGATTCGAAAGTCACATTGCATACTGATCATTCTGCCATTAAATACTTAATGCATAAGAAAGATGCTAAGCCTAGATTAATAAGATGGGTACTTCTATTGCAAGAATTTGATTTACACATTGTTGATAGGAAAGGGGAAGATAATCAAGTAGCTGATCATCTTTCTAGAATGGAAAATATACCTGATGATCCTATTCCTATTAATGATAGTTTTGTTAATGAACAACTTGCAATTAATGTTTCTAGTGCTAAAGTTGCATCTCCATGGTTTGCCAATTATGCAAATTTTATTGTTGGTAAAGTTTTACCTCCACACTTCACTACTCAACAAAGAAAGAAATTCTTTTATGATCTTAGACATTATTTTGGGATGATCCTTTTTTATAAGAAGAGTGTGGATGGTATTATTAGACGTTGTGTACCTGAGTATGAACAACAGGCTATTATAAGAGATTGTCATGACAGTCCCTATGGAGGACATCATGCAGGAGATCGTACAGGTGCAAAGGTATTACAGTCTGGTTTTTATTGGCCTACTTTATTTAAGGATTGTGCTGAATATGTTAAATCTTGTGATAAATGTCAAAGAGTAGGAAATATTGGTAGGAGAAATGAAATGCCTATGAACTATTCCTTACCACTTGAACCATTTGATGTGTGGGGTTTTGACTTTATGGGACCTTTCCCCGAATCAAAGACAAAGCATACTCATATTTTGGTTGCAGTGGATTATGTTACAAAGTGGGTGGAAGCAATTCCAACCAAAAGTGCAGATCATGCCACGGCAATGAAGATGCTTCAGGACATCATTTTCCCCAGGTTTGGTGTTCCTAGGTTTTTAATTACTGATGGTGGTTCTCATTTCTTACATGGTATTCTTAGGAAAACTTTGGCAAAATATGATGTTAACCATAGAATTGCATCACCTTATCATCCCCAAACTAGTGGACAAGTTGAATTAAGTAATAGGGAAATTAAACTCATTTTGGAAAAGACAGTGAATAAGTCTAGGTCTGATTGGCCACTTAAAATTAACGATGCATTATGGGCTTATAGAACTGCTTTTAAAAATCCTATGGGAATGTCTCCTTATAAAATGGTTTATGGAAAAGCTTGTCATTTACCTGTTGAATTAGAACATAAAGCTAGATGGGCTATTAAACAATTGAACTTTGATTTTAAAACTGCTGGAGAGAAGAGAATTCTTGATTTAAACCTACTAGATGAATGGAGAAATGAAGCTTATGAAAGTGCCAGGATGTTTAAAGAAAAAGTTAAGATTTGGCATGACAAGAAAATTAAAAAGAAAGAATTCAAAGTAGGTGATCAAGTGCTATTATACAACTCTCGTTTCAAGTTTTCTGCAGGTAAGTTAGCTTCAAAGTGGCAGGGACCATTAGTGATACAGGAAGTATACCGTTCAGGAGCTATCCGTCTTCATGGTGATATGAAAGGTAAACCTCATGTGGTTAATGGACAACGCCTTAAACATTATATTGCAGGAAAAAGCTTCATTGGAAAGGTGGAGGAATTCATTTTACAGACACCGGAGGAGGTAATTGCAAAGAAGTTTGCAGTTTCAGAAATCCAAAATCAATAAAAGGTAACTTTTACTCTGGAAAGTTTCTCGGAATTGCGTAATATTTTACGGACATCATTTTTTATGGAAATTAACGTGTGGGACAAGAAAATTGGAAGGAACGGAGACCGAGGGAGAAAAGAGGGGGTCCCACGCGGTTAGATGCTTTGGCCGCGTGGGCCCACTCCTTTTGCCCCTCGGAGTCCCGTTCCGTCTCGTTTTCGACTCCGACGCTTCGTCTTGACCTAAAAACCGTCAATATATACCCCTTTTCGTTGATCTAATCTCGCACCGAGCGTTCTCGAGCGATCTTTGCTTTTGCTGTTTCTGTCTGTCAGGTTTTAGCCATGTCTAGCTCCGGATCCGATCATGAGGGGGAGAGCTTCCCCAAGGGAGGTGTTGTGAACCGCTACCTCAACTCCGTGATGGCACCAATGAAGACCTTGTCCTTCAAGGAGGGCGCGATGCTCATAGAGGAGGTGAAGGCTCCCAAGATCATTGGCACGGTGGAGGAGAGGCTGGAGGACCTGGAACAGAAGATCTTCAGGTATAATACTGTTGTTGAACGCAGCCTTGATGCTCATCACTTCATGAACCTGGAGCTGGAGAAGAAGGTTGAAGAGTACAAGGAGAGGCTGGAGGACTTGGAGAAGAGGTATCTACATGTCACATCTGAGTTGGACAAGCATCAAGCTCTACTGTGGGATGTGGAAAATCAAAACTGTGAGTATGAAGAGCGCTTCAAGAAGATTGCAGCAGCTGCTACCCTCAGGTATAATGATCCACCTAACTCCTTCTACAATGGGAGGCCTTTCCCATGGAAGAGGGCTGAATGGGAGGAAGAATATGAGAAAGAAGAGGCTGCAGCAGAGAAAGCACTGGCAGAACGTCAAGCTTGGGGGAGTTCCACCTAGTCTTTATCTTTACTAGTTTATCATATCTATCTAGTCATGGTGTGTTTTGCTTTTATCATTTAGTTATCAATCTCTTTTAGGCTTGTGTGAGCTCATGGAGCATTATCATGTATCCCTATCTTATGGTTTATCAATGAATATTAAAGTATGGTGTCATCCATGATTCTCTTGTTTGGAGATTTATGGGTAACACTCATGCAAATGAGCGTGGTTTATTTTAGAGGTTTCAGTCACATCTTGCCTTGAATTTAATTAACTTGAGTATGTTGGACAATTGTAGAATCTAGCTCAATATAAATAAGAAAAGAGTGAGTCATTATGACTTGAGAATTAATAAGTTTAAGGTTGAGATATAGTCTTGTAGCATAAAAAGTTGGGAATAGTTAATGAAAAGGATATGAAACACTCTTGTTAGAATCTAGTATCTTTTGAGCAAATGAATGATCATGGATGTGTCAATACTTATGCTCTTGTAAAGTGTATGAAAGGAAGGCACCCGAGGATTCGGTTAGCCATGGAAAGTGTGAGATAAAGGTTGTTTGAGCATAAGAACTTGATTGAAACATCCATGACTAAAGTTTGCACTAGTTACTAGTGAAGCAAGGGTGCAAATAATTTTATATCTGTCTTTTCATTTGTATTCTTTAACTTGTTATCCAATGAGAGTTTATCTTGTCTTTAAACTTCAGTAAAGTATTAAACATTATGATGCTAGCCATAAGAGCAAAAGCATGTTAAAAATAGTGTGATTCAATTGTCCAACATACAATGGTTATTTGCTTTCAAAGTGTAAGGGGTGATTGCTAGAGCTTCTACTTATGCTGCCCTTATGTGTATGAGTTTTAATTCATTAATCTTACATTGCAATTGAATATGATGATGATACAATGCTCGTATTTATTTATCAACCATAAGTCCATTGATGCATGTAATGATCTATGTCCTTACTTACTTGAGGACAAGTAAGGGTTTAAGCTTGGGGGAGTTGATACGTGCATTTTATATCATCATTTATACACTTATATTATCATATTAGATGTTATTGCATTGTTATATCATTGTTTTTACATGTTTTAGATGATTTATGGGACTTTCATACAAAGTCCCTATTTTTGGTATTTAATTTCTGGGAGGCAGAAAACCTCCTTTTTCTTGTTTTTAATGTTTCAGGAGCTACAGGGACCCAAATGGAAAAAGGAAAATTGCACAGCTGGTTTTTCATCGGGAGAACACAGTGGGAAGAAGATCGAAGGGAGGAGAGCCACGAGGCCCAAAAGGGGGGCCCACGCGGCCAGATTCTTTGGCCGCGTGGGCCCACCATCTGGAGCCTCGGGCACTTCCTCGCCTGGGGCTTTTTAACGAGGTCTCCGTCTCGCCCGAAAAGTAACGCCCTAATTTTTACGAGACTATCCGAGGTCGCGGCGGCGGCGAAACTCCTGATTCCCTCCGAGGGGGATCAGATCCTGCTGCTCCGGAGCTCCGGAGAAGGGGGAAATCATCGTCATCGTCATCACCTCTCCTCCTTGGCGTGGGAGGAGGCCTCTACATCATCACCATCACCAAGACCAGCACCATCTCCATCATCATCTCCGTGATCCACTCCGTCCCCCTCGTAGTTTGAGAGTTGCTATACCCTAGATACTTGTCTTGTGCTACTATTCATGTTTGTGATTGAGTACTTGTCATTATTTGGTGGTGAAGTTATATTTTCAGATTGTGTTGTACCACTTATGCCACTGAATATCACCATGTTTGCACGTTGTGAGTAGTTCCCGTATGTTCCTGAGGGCATAGGATGAATTGGCAATGATTTATATATGACATGTGTTGGTATTTTGTCTAGTGTTTATCTTTTTGTGTGATTCTATGATGGTGTTGTGCGAACGTCGACTGCACAACACTTCACCTATATGGGCTCATAGGAGAACACCGTAGTGTAATGGCGTGAGGGAGACTTGGGAGGACACGAAAGCCTGAGACCGAATCATTAAGTTACTTTACGGGGTATTAGTATCGGGGACCTAGAGCGTAATGCTATGGTGGGATTTTATATCTTAATAATTCTTGTGCTGTCATTTAATTGGCCACATGATCCATCATAAGGGGTTTAGTCTATTTATTTAGCTGTACCTAATAATAGCTCCGTCCGAAGAAGATTAAAACTAGACAAGATATTCAACGTGTTGTTTAATAAATCTATATGCCTAGCAATATCCATGCCGCCCTCGGGAACGTTTTCCACATATAAGTTACACATCACTTGAGCTTGTCCTCTTACACATAGAGGATTGGGCTTTCTCTCTCTTTGAGAGCTTTTACTTGTTACCATTTACCTGCTGCATTGTTACTGTCTTGCAATTATACAATCGAAAATACCAAAAACACTTGCATCTTTTATTGTCTATTTATCATTCTAATAACCAATACCTTCAGCTCCTCGTGGGTTCGACAACCTTTTCTATTCGAAAGGTACTACAATTGATCTCCTGTACTTGGGAGTCATCAATATGTTATTTCCATTTGTAAACCAGAAGTTATAATACAGTCATTATGATTCCCAAGATCATCAATAGTTTAACTTCCTCTTTCTAAAGAATATTTACTACATTGTGGCAAAAAATAGCAAGAAGATAAAGGCCATAAATTGTCCATTCTTGTATATGCACGAACGAGATATTTAAAATTTCAACTTAAATCAATTTTCAATGATTGCCGGCAAGATAAATTTTGAAGTTGGTATTTCATCATTGGAAATCACCATTAGTGAACTACTGATTTTCAAATCATTAGGACTAAAAGATGGAAAATGTTTATCATACCTATTAGCACGATATTCGTGAAGGTCCTCTTGCTACCTGAGCCTGGAACATAACATAACATTTATTAGTACAAACAATGTCATCTAATAGTACTATGTTGGTTGTTTTCTCGAAAAGAAAGAAACATGCATTGTAAATGAATCTTCAATATTCTTCCATGGAAAAAAAACACAACGCAAGATAACGAAGAACAATAGAACATGGACTACATGTCTGACTTCCATTTGATTCATGCATATTGAGCAACTATGTTTAATAGGCACATATAAGTTTTGTGTTTCAGTGACATTGCATTGAATGTTACATTTCATCCTTCATAGCAATTAGCAGGAACATGCGTCGTGCTCAAACCGAAGAGTACGTACTTAGGCTACAGAACTAGACGGTAGAATGTGCTCTGATGAAATCAGACTAGTCAGCAAATTTCAGTATGCATAGTGTAGTAGTTAGCAGGTACATGCATGCTCAGGGGTGTGACCATTTTACCTGTAAATCTCTACAATATACAATCTCCCTAGAATTGAAGGCCTCTCCTTCTCTCACATGTCAACATCATGGTAGACCCCACTTAGCTCACATTATTTATTTATTTATTTATAGTTCATAGTTTTAATTTAGTTAAAAAAATTCTATTCAGGATCATTAAATTTAGTTTCAGTGTGTATAAACCTCTAAATTTTCTCAAGCTTATATGATCCAAATCCTGAGAATATTGACTATGTTATCATTACTTACTTTTAAGAAGATCTCTCTCCTCACTCTCTCTCTCTCTAAAGTGCATCTTCCTAAAATGTACATGTCTGCTTTTGTCAGTACCTTCCTAGTGTCTAGGGAGCGCGTCTTCATAGACTGGACGACTATATTGTTCTTTATAATCTTTTGCGGCACCAAAACTAAAGAATTTCGTTATATGAAATTTTATTCTGAGGTCGGAGAATTTTTCGGTGTACATGGCAAGAGTTTCATATTGTTTGTATCCATGGTTGAGGTGTTATTTTCCAAAATAGTCCAATTATTTATGATGTAATGGCCATTCTGTGAGATATTATATTACAATCTTTGAACGAGTACAACGCATGTTATGAAAATATGTGGGTGGAGTGAATCTACACCTAATAAATTTGTTAATAACAGTAAGATACTCTGGCACAAATATAGAAGTAATCATGAATACTATTATTGCGCATCTACAAGTACCGTACATCCTTAGCAATCAATGCACTTTTTACCGTCTTTTTATAGCAAGTATGTCTACGTCTCTACTGCTATACTCTTGATCAAACCATATGTACAAAAATACAACAGCAAAGGGGTAACAACCATAACCATGAAAAGGGGAGAATATAGTCCAATGAAGAGGTAGTAGATGTTTAAAGTAACGAGGAGCTAAATGGTGGAAGAAGAACGTCTATTACGGTTTACTAAGAACAGGAGGCATTGGGGAAATCTGACGGGAAAAAGACGGAAATACATAGTTCATGGGCTCCTCTCTATTTCGATGCTGCCACTCTAGGCCAACACCTCTTCCGCCGATGAACGTACAACACTTTCAGCAGGCGTTCCCATTTCTTCCGCGAGGAGCAGTCACATCCAATATTCTTCACGGTCCTCCTCCATCCCTTCTCCATCGGCCCATACCACCTCACCACCGTGAAGGTTTTGGACATGAGACAAAAGGGACTGAGTCGATCAGCATAACTTACTTCTCTTCGTTAAGTTGGAAGAGTCAGTACGGGGACATGCAGTAAATTCACAACGTCCATCTCGCAATATGAAGTCACCGCAAGGGGGCATCAACTATGATCCTCTGTTTGCTGGTTTTTCAGTTATTGTCAGTGGAAAACATCACATTAGGTCCTCTTTGGATTGTAGAAATTTCAAAGGATTTTCATAGGATTTCAATCCTTAGGAATTTTTCCTATGGATTGTCTTTGGTTTAAAGGAATTGTGCTACCAAAATACTATAGATTGGATTCCTATGCCTCAATTTCATAGGAATTTGAACATCCACTCTAACCTCTTTTTTAGATTCAAGTGCGTAAAATCGAGATACATTTCCTGTGTTTTTCCTACGTTTTATTCAAACGATAATTCATGCAGCTTTCATGTGTTTTACAATCCGCTCTTTTATACTTACAAACCTGTGAAATTCCTCTATTTTTCATATTCCTATGTTTTCCAACCCTATGATCTAAAGAGGTCCCAACTGGTTGGAACCATATATGGATCACTTTTTTTATCTTAAAAGGGGAAATTTGTAGAAGTTTTATTAGAATTTCCGGACTCAAACATATATTTTGAGTGTTGGAGTAGAAATATGGTGCGTCACGCCATCTTAGGACCATTCAGGCCCGGTCCTGAGGGGCGGCCGCCCCGGGCCCCCGAAACCAAGGGGCCCCAATTTCCGTCTACACAATGCATATAGAGTGGCAAATTGGCAAGAAACTGGCTGCGCCATTAGAGCAGTGAGCGGAGGAGGTTTTCTTTCATCAGGGAGACGACGAAGCGTTGAGTGCTTTCTAGCCTTGGACCCTTTTCGTTCAAGTTATTTTGGCCTTTTTTCTTCTCACGTTACCTTGGGCTTTTTTTATGTGCTTAGCTCTAAAGGGATGGGGGCCCGGTTGGATCAATAAAAGTGGGGTAGGGCCCGGTAGGTAATGCCACGGTCAAAAGACCATCCAGTTCAGGCAATGCATCACATGGTTTATTCTTCTCAAAACAAAATCACATGATTTATTTAAAAGGCAATGTATCACACAATCGGGTCATTTTCTGCTTGTTGATTCCTCTTCTAAATCTAGATCGGTCAAGGCCATGACTAGGTTAGGTACAATTCTTTTTAAAATGTGTACCATGTGCGGTTCTTTGATGTTTCGACAGTTCTCGGAGAGGTGCTAAAGACGATCCATCGTCGGTTTTCACACGCCAGGAAGCGAGAAGCCGAATCATGAGACCTTATTGGTAACATCCGACATTCGACATATATATAAGTTTATGTTTACTTATAAGCAAGGCATAAATAGTCTGGTATGAGAAAATAACGCAACCCTTAAAATCCGCCGCCTCAAAATGCTATAGCGTATTGGTAGTGGCGCTATAGCGTTTTTTTACCATGATTATTAGGGGCCCTGGATTTTAATTTCGCCCTGGCCCCCAAAATGACAGGACCGGCCCTGAATGCATTGTACTCATTAAAATTTAATATGTGTCACACAAATATATATTTACTGAAATTATACATTTCAAATCCATGAGAATATTTACTAAATCAACATCACTTACTTTTAAGAGGATGTCGCTCTCCCTCCGAATTAGCTTACACAGAATCTACGTCATGCAATTTTTTTTTTGAGATTTATCTACTTCATGCGAATTGGAAAGGAAAACGGTATTAGGGCTTTGAAGGCCCGACTACTACTAGCCCTGGGCCATACGCCCATAATCACACGGGTGTTGGATTCTCGAAGGTCCATCCATCATCACTCTCCATAGTTTCGGCTCGCATAGAACAACAAAGGCCGATAGCCCAAATCTGCGAGCGCTACGCCGCCGCCCACCTGGTATGCCTCGACCCGCCGGCGCCGGCGCCGCTGCATCCTGCGGTTGCAGCCGTGACCAGCGCAAGGAAGAGACACTTAGCCCTCTCCCGCCGCGTAGTAGCGTTGTCTGCCACAGCCACGGGGAAGATCGCCGAGCAAACGCGCGGCGGCGGTTAGGGCGGGAAATGCGGGGCCGCGGCGGGGCGATGTGCGACGCGGCAGGAGTAGGGCAGTGGTCGCCGGCGCCGTTGTCGCTTGGTTGGTCGCGAAGAGCAGCAAGGGGCCAAGTAAGTCTGCGCCTTCTTCTCTTACGGTTAATTTCCTTCATGTGGCCTGCTGGTTTTATACGCCAGGTTCAGGATACACCTGACAATGATACATCCGGATTCCTGAATTTTGTACGGAAGTGTTTAAAAACCTCGACGTCGTTTATTTTGTTTACTTGGTTTCGTTCTCGTGTGTATGAAATTCAACAATCTCAAATTGGTTTGATTTAATCTTGCCTCAGCCATTCTCAAAGAAATGACCTAACATTTGGAAATTCATATTTCTTTTACACACTTCTGAGTCACTAGAATATCATAATGGTAAATGCAGCAACAACTCGAACTTACATTTGTCCACTCCATGATATTCTTGGGCTATGGTAAACTGGTAAGAGAGCAGGGAATGCCTATCATGTTATGAGTAACCAGAACGTGTTGTATCGGGCGACAAATATGAGGGGATTTGTCTTGGCCCCCCAGGTTCGAGTCTCTGCACTCGCACCTGGTGTCGTACGCACCTCTCTTCTTAATTAAAAAATATCGAGGGGCTCTTCCCCTCCGGCCTCGTTTTTTAAATGTGTGGGGATTGAGGGACAAGAAAGGAACGGCTTTGGTGGCATCTCCAATTCATAGATGTTCTTTTCAAACATATCGATCACCTTGCTCATCGAAGGACGGTGTCCCGGGTTAGTTTGTATGCACCACAGGCCAACTAAGGTCATCTTTCTCATTGCCTCTTCGAGGTCGCAGATGACTTCTGGACTTTGTACCTGTTCCGCTATATTGTCATAGATCCAGTTTGGAAAATACGCATCACTTGAGTTCTCAGTACTCCTTTTTTCCTTATTGATCCTTCCTCCTACCATTTCTAGGAGCATCATTCCATAGCTATAAACATCTGACTTCGTCGAAATGACACCAAAGCCTCTAGAGAATACTTCTGGAGCAATGAAGCCAATCGTACCCCTTGCTTCGGCGATAGAGAGAATGCTATCCTTCGCGTGACACAATTTTGCTAAACCAAAATCTGCAATTTTGGGACAAAAATCTTCATCTACAAGGATATTTTGAGGCTTGATATCAAAATGGATGATGCGTGTACTACATCCTTGATGCAAATATTCCAATCCTCGTGCAATTCCAATTGCTATTTGCTGTAACTTTTCCCATACAATAACCAGATCTGAATTCTCCAAGTAAATATACTTATCCAATGAACCATTGGCCATGTACTCATAAACAAGGGCTCGCTTAGGTCCTTCTAAACAAAAACCGAGTAGACCGACAATGTTAACATGTGATGTCCTACCAATGCTGATTACCTCATTTAGAAACTCATCGACAGTGCCTTTAGAACCTTTTAGGAGCTTGACAGCAACGACACAACCATCTTGTAGGCTTCCTCTAAATACTGTGCCATACATACCCACCTTCTCCAAGTTTATCCTTGAAAGAGCTAGTCATTTTCTTCAGCTCTGAGTACATGTACCTTTTCGGAGCTAAAGGTCCGTACCTTCTTAACATTTCTTCTATGCTTGATTTGTTACGAGTCTGCTTTGGGAGGATGAATAGACTTAGCTTTTGTTTCTTGCGGTACATCCCCCAAACAAGACATGTAAAAAGCAAGCTAAATGTAGTAGACAGAGAAACTACAAACAAAAGAAAAATGAACAACAGTTAGATATATATTATTATATGTATGATACTGTGTAAGCTATCCCTGTTTAATCAAGTCGACAATTAAACTGAAACATCATGCATTTCTGAGCAAAGACCACAATAGACATACCTATCAAAATCAGCTTGATGTTGTGCCTACCATCTGCAGTGAAATTACGATGGTGAGGCAATGTGTGTCAAATCACAAAATGAGAAGCATGAATGAACAACAATAAAAAGAAGAAGAAATTAACCGTGTGAAATATTTAGAATTAAACGATCAATAGCATTTTTAGTGTAGCTGGCATTTATTCTGTCTTTAGGGAAAGCTGGTGTTTATACTGTTTCATTGACATTATTTAACTCAATGAGTATTGATTCATGATAGGATATGTATATGGTGATACTAGAGTGTAAACAGTAGTAGTATGATTTTGGTGCTACTTAATTATTTTGTTTGTCGATTCATTAGTCATATAATCTATGGTGTTCTTAAGTTAAGGGGCTGGGAGCCGCTTTCAGCTGGCTTAGTCCTTGTCGAGTTATTGAACCAAGATCAGTAAGCATGTTTGTCCATTTTATTCAAAAACAAACTCCATAAGCTTTATTTTGAAGTAACTATAGTCTATAACTGAATATAATTATAGAGGCTGTCCTGGCGGGGGTTTGCTTTGCGGATTGGTGGCAAGAGGCTCTCTTGGCGTCCCCTTCAGTGGCACGTAAGGGCACCTAATCGGTGATCATGTTCACAGCGTGGTGGTTGTGGAAGAGACGCAACACGGTCATATTCGACGGCGCGCGGCCTGACCTTGGTGGTTTGGTTGACACGATCAAGGCGGAAGCCAGGTCGTGGGTAGCAGCTTGGGCTTCGAGCTTGGCGGCGATTCTTCCTCCGGCTTAGCTGTAGAGTGTTGAGTTGTACCGGGGTGTGGCCTTTCTAGGCTTGTACTAACTCTTTCTATCTATGCAATGAGCTTTTGCGTTTCCTCGAAAATAAAATATAAATAACTGAATATAGTCCATATACATGCCGGAGTTCAATGAAACCAACAAGAGATGCCTGCTTTAACCTGGGAGTCCTGTTTCTGCTGAATGTTTGTTGTTATTATAGTTGGGAACCTGGATCGGGTCTGTCAGTTTTGACTTTTGAGGTTCAGCTGAAATAAACTGACGGAGTTCATCCATATAACATTTTATATAATTAAAAAAACGTTTGGTTTGTCGAAACTACCATCTACGAGTACCTATATTTACCCGAACTTTGTAAAGAATATTTATGAAGTTTCTTTGCAGTGCATGATATTAGCAAATATAACATGAAATAGTAGTAGCTGCTAAACATACCTTGCCTTGAAAGCTGACCAGGTACCACTGGCCATGATAACAGAAATCCATCACTGATCATTTGTTTGTAGTCACCTGCGTTCATTGTTGTCGCTGATGCCCCTCGTACTGGCACGAGGGTGGCCTTGCAACCATCTATGGAGTACTCTGCGTAGTCATGAGAGGCATTATAGGGCCCTCGTCCAAGACGAACAAAGGAGTTGTTGCCACATTGCATCGGCACAAGTCCATGTTTCAGCTGCGGCACCACGAAGTTATTTGTGCAATCATAGAAGAATAAGAGATCTCTGTTGGCATGGCTGATACTGAATGGTAGAAAGCCGATTTTGAAGGATGTGTTGGTGATTGGAACTTGGCAGCGGTCAAAGTCCTCCATTTTGTTAATATCAGCAGCAAGGAAGGTATGGTTCTTGTAGAAGATGTTGAGGATTCCAAACCCATCATGGATGGTGCTCCTCAGGAAGGGGCTGTTTTTGTAACAGTAAACCTGGTAGTCTATCAAACCACATGCCCTCTCCATTCCTTGCTCTTGGACAAGCCAGAATGGATCCGAGATGGTCAGGTTGCCGCATGTCTTGGGTGGGCAGATTGCCGTTACTTGTGCCATGCTCGTTGTTCTTGAGTCTTGTGCAGAAGATGCTAAGATCCACAAGAGGAGAAGGGTGTGGAGCATCGCAAATTGTTGCAGTAAGGAGGAACAAATGAGATGGTTCAGAGAGAATGTATGGTGTGTGGTTGCCTTGTGCTTTGATCTAGTTTGATACTGAGGCCCAATACGGGTTGCTGTTGGTTGACTCAGTCTAGACTGAGCAATTTAGTCATTGGACGAGACTAGTCAATTATCGGGAATGAAGGGTTGGAAATGTCTTCGTGTGGCTTGATAATATTCACCCATCAGTTGGGAATGCGATGGTATTGATGACCCGAGCCACGAAAAAACTCTCTTGAAGCCAGTAGGGAATTCTACTAGCATTGGAAATTACAGTTACCGTGTGACACAAGTTCTAACTCAGGTAACGATCGATGTTTCAAACTTCAAGTTTCAGTATAAGCTCTTTCCAATTTTTATTTTTATTTTCGATTGTTTGAACCGAAACAGCAGGCGCTCTGCTTTTGCATTATAGTAGGGGGAAAAAAAAGTCTGAGTTACAAAGAATGCCGATTTAAAACCAGCCACCAGGGTTTAAAACCCTCCAACCGAAACACTACAACAATACATTACAACCCAGGGTTTATTTTCGATTGTTGCCATAATAATTCGACACGGAATTAATTCTAATATTTTCGTTTTACAGAATTAAGTATTAGTTTCCTTGATTGATGGCAATGGACCATGGTCCCAATAGTCGGCTTAGAAAGTACGTAGTAACTGCTCCTATCGATGATGCACGCAAAGGTATCACACCATCCCTTTTCTATTCTTCATCACCCGAACAAAAATTCAGCCTGCAGAAGGTTGACATATGAATGCTAACTTGCAAACTAGATGCTAGTTTGAAATGGAACCTGTCATGGGCATAAGCCCAGGGACTAGCAGGACGGCGCACACATATTTTATATTTAAGTACAGTTGGAGTTTATCATGATCTATGTGAGATCGAGTTTGTGTAGAATATAACTGAGTTGCTATAACTTAGAGATTGAGTGGTTGAAGTCGGCTCTATATAAACTGGCAATTTTATCATTATTCGAATCCAACAAAAAAAAATATCAATCTACTTTTCCCAGACTCCATAGTCATTTCGGTCTCAAATCTCTCCTCTCAACAGTTCAACATCCTGGGTCCTGGCCATCTTTCACACTTCACACCTGGTCGTGCATGCATGTGAATAGGTTTTTATCATTATTTTTTCTTTTTTTTTGCGAAACACAGTACAACGCAAGCGCTCATATACACGCGCACACACTCACCCCTATGAACGCACGCACGCACACCCTACCCCTATGAGCACCTCCGAGAGACTGAGCCGGCGGGTCGAGTCTTGAGATTGACGAAGTCACCACGGGCGCCTCGCTGTCGACGGGAACGTCGCCTCCCACTGAAGAATATTCCGCCTTAAATGAGAAACACCAGCGTCAAACCTGGGGTTTGAACTCTGGTGGGCTGGGGGTACAACCACCCACCTAACCATCTTGCCACAGGCAAGTTCTCTTATCATTATTTTTTCGAGAAAACACAAAAAGATTTTGCGTTTCATTTCATTGCAAAGGAGAGGAGTACAGAGTTACAGGAACAAGCTCCATGAAGGAGGGCCGAAAAAACAAAAAAATACATCAGTGGACATCCCAGGTCGCCGGGAGTGCAATCCTCAGGCCCTGGGCGCCAGCAGGAGCCCAGAGCGCAACTTCATCTTTGATTCTCGATGTCAGAGACGCGACAGAGGGGTGGGCGCCGTCAAAGACTCACTCGTTTCGCTTCTTCCAGATCATCCAAGGCGTCAGGAGGACGGCGGAGGCGAGGCCTTTGCGCAGCGTCTTCGGGGTGGCCTGCTTTGCCTGTTCCCACCAACCGATGAGGAGGGTGTCGCGTTCAGGCGGGCGGCAGGTCATCCTCAGACATGACAGAATCTCGTACCAGACTTGTCGTCAAAAGGGGCAAGCCATGAGCAGGTGGTTCATGGTCCCTGGTTCCTTGGTCGCAGAGGAGGCAGCAAGGGTGGTGCTGCAGGCCGTGGCTCTGAAGCCGTTCCGCAGTCCAGCATCGATCCTGGTACGCGACCCAGTGGAAGAATTTCACTCGTGGGGGTGCCCAACTCCAGATTAGCTTCCAGGCACTGCAGGTCGTCAAGCCTTGGAACGAGGCCAGGTAGGCGGCCTCCGCATTCCACTTCCAGATCATCGTGTTATCATACAGCATTGAATTACAATGCACTTGTTTAATTTGAGAACACTCTTACAGTCCTGCCACCTTCTCAGAGTATTGGCAATTATTTTAGGATTTTTGAATTCACAAGGCTTGTCTCCTCAACCTGTAGCACTCCACTAAGAACTTGCTGTGCTTCACTAGGACAGTAGGACTGGTAAAACTTGCGCTTTCCACATTTAATTCTGAGCTGAATCTTCACTGAATGATAGATAAGCGCATAGATCAAATCAACAAAAAATTGTTTCAAAGTAACTTTACTGTATTGTAAGTTAAATCTTCACTGAACGAGAGAGGAGAGCACATGTCAACTTAACAAAATGAAATTCTTTCAAAGGAACTTTACTGTCAGGTAGAGGAACACAAATAGTAGTTTCAACCCTTTTCCAACAGTTAAGAACCACACTCATAGTTGAGCCTGACATAAAATAGATCCATTGTAAATAGTTTGAATCCAGCTAATTCATTTTTATCCAAAACCCCTCAAACTTTACATTTGCACCAAGAATTTCCAGTGAACTTTACCGTATGCTTTTTGCATAATCTAATTTCAGAATCCAACCACTCACACCTTAAGGGCTTGTTTGATTCGTAGGATAGGAAAAGTGTAGGAATAGGAAACTCATAGGATTTGGATGACATGTCTAATTGAATCCTATGGGGAGAGGAAATTTGTTTGATTGTGGTGAATGCATTTTTCCAAGAGGTTAGACCTCATATTATTTTCCTATGAAGTTTGTACTACAAGATTCCTATGAGAAATTTTCCTATAGGATATGACCGTATGAATCAAATGGCTTCAAACGAAACTTTCCTATAGGATTTCAATCCTATACAAATCCTTTGGCAATCCTACGAATCAGACGAGCCCTAAGAGGCCACTGCATGCATAATTACGTTCTCAAAGACCACACTTTCCATGATAAAGTGACCTTTTATGAAGGCAGACTGTTCTTGGGAAACCAGCCTATCACCAATAGCAGACATCCTATTAGTTTGGTTTCTGAAAGAGCTTCAGTCTAAACATGTGTGCGAGGCTTCTCTGACCGACTGTATGGTTTAGAATTCAGAGATGCCCTGGGATGAGGGGAATGTTGGAATAGGCTTGTGTGTCCAGTCGACTTCCCGAGTATTAGGGGTGGAGTCGATAAGTTAGAGGGTGCCGACTTCGGGGTCTGTCCCAAGTCGACGATGTGTTCGACTCCGGGGCCTGTCCCGAGTCGAGGCGTCGCCAGGTTCTTCGGGTGCGAGGTAGTCTGTGTCCTGAAGTGGTGCGCCAGCACCAGTACAAAGTAGGTAGATAGGACATGCTAGACGTCACCTACAGTGGTTCCTAGTCAGTGACGCCGTCAACAGTGGCGGTGAGTCATGATGTCATAGGTCCTGTCATATCAAGTCTGATGTAACAGCATAGTTGACTTTGTAAGCTGGCAGCCGGCTCAGCCCCTATTTAGAGGGAGGAATACTAAGGAGAAAATTGAGACAAACCATTTCTTTGTGGCACACACTCCCCTCTCTTCACCCCACTCTCTCGTTTAGCTTTAGGGACAACAATTGGTATCAGAGCCTGAGTTCTTGAGAGATCTCACCAGAGATGGGCAACGACAAGGCGCTCATGCCGGCGGAGGTGAAGGAGGCCGCAAGCATGCTGGCAGTCCAGCGGGTTGTGCGGGAGACCGGTAGTTCGTGGCCGCTGCTCACGCAGTCAAACTACGCGGACTGGGCGCTGCTCATGCAGGTAAAGCTTGAGGCACGCCATGTTTGGGCCGCCGTGCACGATGGCACGGAGGAGCGGGAGATGGACCGAGCAGCGCTAGAGTACCTAATGCTCCCCGTCCCGCCAGAGATGATCTCCACACTGGCGTCGAAGAAGACGGCCAAGGAGGCGTGGGAGGCGATCAAGACCATGCGGGTCGGAGACACCCGTATCCGGGAGGCGAAGGCGACGGCGCTCAAGAAGCAGTACGAGGCCATCAGGTTCGGCGATGATGAGAACATCGACGACTTCGCCATGCGGCTGTCGTCGGTCGTGTCGCAGCTTGGGGTGCTCGGCGTCACCATCACCGAGCCGGACACTATCCGTAAGTTTCTCTTGGTCGTTCCCACGAGGTTCTCGCAGATTGTATGCTCCATCGAGACCCTGCTCGACCTCGACAAGCTCCCCATGGAGGAGCTCATCGCCCGCCTCAAAACGGCCGAGGAGCGACATGAGGCAGAGAAGCCGAAGGCCAAGCAGACCGACAAACTACTCCTCACGGAGGAGGAGTGGTTCTCCCGGATGCGCCTGCAGGACGGAGGTGGATCCTCCAGCCATGCCAGTCGCAGCAGTGGCAAGCCGCGCAGACACGGTAGAGGCAGCTCGGCTCGCAGAGCCGGGAACCACGGCACGTCGAAAGACACGTGCCGGTACAGCGGAGTCGCCGGCCACTGGGCGCGGGAGTACCGCAAGAAGAAGCGCGAGGAAGCTCACCTCATGCACAGAGGGAATGCGGAAGCACACATCGTCCGTGGCGGAGACGACGAAGACGACAGCGCGCTCCTCATGATGGAGGCCTACACCATCGCGTCTGCCCCATAGCTCCCTGTTTCGACTCGCCAGGCGGAGTCGGGCACCTCGGAGGCGGCACCCTTGTCTCGACCGGTGGCAGAGTCAGCGACTCGACCGGTGGCAGAGTCGAAGGGATCGTCGACTCCTCCGAAGGAACTCGCGTCGATCCAGTGGATCGCGGAGTGGGACATGTCGACTCGGGAGGAGTCGACAGCTTCGTCGGCTCAGGATGAGTCGACAGTATCGTCGGGTCACGAGGACTCGACAGGAGCGTCGAGTCCCAAGGACTCGACTGCCCCAGCTCGAGAGGAGCTGGGCTCGAGGAATCGAGAGGAGTCGGCCATCTCGGGTCGCAAGGATCCGGGAGTGTCGGGTCAGGAGGACTCGACACCTTCGTCGGGTCACGAGGACTCGACAGGAGCGTCGAGTCGCAAGGACTCGACTGCCCTTGCTCGGGAGGAGCTAGGCTCGGCGACTCGAGAGGAGTTGGCCGTCTCGGGTCCCAAGGATCCGGGAGTGTCGGGTCAGGAGGACTCGACACCATCGTCGGGTCAGAAGGACTCGACATCTTCGTCGAGTCGCAAGGACTCGACTGTGTTAACTCGGGAGGAGTCAACCATGGCAGCTCGGGAGGAGCTGGCCGACCCGACTCGTAAGGAGCCGGTCCTCCTCATGCTAGAGGAGAAGGCGCAGGTCAACCTGGCGCAAGAGGGGGACGCCAAGAAGGGCGTCTGGTACCTCGACTCGGGCGCCACCAATCACATGACTGGTGACCGTGCCGCGTTCGCGGAGCTCGACAGAAGCGTCACCGGGACTGTCAAGTTCGACGACGGCTTGCGAGTCGACATCTGGGGCAGGGGACGGTGCTCTTCGTCTGCAAGTCAGGCGAGCACCGGGTCGTCACCGGGATGTACTACATACCCCGGCTGAACACGCAGATCATCAGCCTGGGCCAGTTCAACGAGAACGGCTGCCAGGTGCTGATCGAGGATGGGATCCTCCGGTGCGTGATAGGGAGCGGTAGCTCCTGATCAAGGTCAGACGAGAGCCGAACCGAATGTACAAGCTGCACGCGCGAGTCGTGCAGCCGGTGTGCCTAATCGTAGGCACCAACGACGACCCGACATGGACTTGGCATGCGCGGTTCGGGCACCTAAACTTCGACAGCTTGCGCCGACTGGCGAAGGGCGAGATGGTGCGTGGCCTCCCTTTGGTGGAGCACGTGAACCAGCTCTGTGACGCCTGCCTAGCAGGGAAGCAGAGGCGAGCCTGTTCGCAAAGCAAGCGAAGTTCCGGGCAAATGAGCGACTCGAGCTGGTCCACGGTGACCTCTGCGGGCCAATCACCCCGGCCACACCGAGCGGGAAGAGGTACTTCCTCCTGCTGGTGGACTACCTGTTGCGGTACATGTGGCTCTCCCTTCTCTCGACGAAGGACGAGGCCGCAGCCGCCATCATCCGACTCCAGGCGGGAGCCGAGTCGGAAACCGGCTGCAAGCTGTGCACGCTGCGCACGGATCACAGAGGGGAATTCACCTCCGGGTCCTTCACAGCATACTGCGCCGAGTTCGAAGTGGAGCGTCACCTGACGGCTCCATACTCCCCGCAGCATAACGGCGTCGTGGAGCGACGTAACCAGACGAGTGTGGGCATGGACCGCAGTCTGCTGAAGGCCAAGAAGGTCCCCGGTGAATTCTGGGGTGAGGCGGTGACGACGGCCGTGTTCATCTTGAACAGGTCGCCCACCAAGAGCGTGGACGGCAAGACGCCGTTCGAGGCCTGGCATGGCCGCAAGCCGAATGTGAGCTTCCTGCGCACGTTCGGGTGCGTGGTGCACGCCAGGGAGACGCGCCCCGGGCTGAAGAAGCTCGATGACTGGAGAAGGCCGATGATCTTCGTCGGGTATCAACCTGGGACGAAGGAATATCGGGCCTATGACCCGGTGACCAACCGTGTGACCATCACGCGAGATGCCGTGTTCGACGAGAACGCGCGCTGGGACTGGAGTTCGCCAGTGAACACCTTCGGAGACGACTCCTTCATGGTCGAGCACAAGGTGTTCGAGCCACAGCCGACTCCGGGAGACGGGAGTGCGGGTCCAGGACCCGACTCGCCGACTCCGGACTCACCGACTCCAAGAGTCGGGAGTGCATCCCCAGCCGGTTCTCCATCAACACCGGAGCACCCGACAGCCGAGTCTTCGACTCCGGTTGTCTCTGGCGCCGAGTTCGTCACGCCGCCCTCGAGATACTCAGGTATGCTCGATGCAGAAGACGACATGAGATTTGATCACCGGTTCCGCACTCTGCATAACGTGCTTGAAGTGGGTTCGACCCTTGAGCCAGACGAAGAGCTCCACTACCTCGCCTCCGAAGAGCCAGCCTCGCTCTATGAGGCGAAGGCACATGCCAGCTGAAGGCAGGCGATGCAGGAGGAGCTGGAGGCCATCGAGTCCAACTTGACTTGGAGGCTCGCCACCTTACCGGCAAGTCACCGCGCAATCGGCCTGAAGTGAGTGTATAAGGTGAAGAAGGATGCGCTCGGCGCAGTTCTTAAGCACAAGGCTCGCCTGGTGGCGAAGGGCTATGTGCAGCGGCACGGGGTCGACTACGACGAGGTCTTCGCACCCGTGGCCCGACTCGAGTCCGTCAGGCTACTGCTAGCCGTGGCGAGTGCGGGATGGGATGTCCACCACATGGACGTCAAGTCAGCCTTCCTCAACGGCGAGTTGGAGGAAGAGGTGTACGTGCAGCAGCCAACTGGCTTCGCTGCAAAGGGGAAGGAGCACCTGGTGCTTCGACTTGACAAGGCGCTCTACGGCCTCAAGCAGGCGCCAAGGGCATGGAACACCAAGCTCAACGCATGCCTCATCAAGCTCGGCTTCGCAAGGTGCGAGTCGGAGCATGGCATGTACGCGCGAGGAGCGACTCCGAGCCGGCTTCTAGTCGGTGTCTACGTCGACGACTTGGTGATCACGGGCTCGGATTCCAGCGACATCAACAAATTCAAGCTGGAGATGTGGAGCCTGTTCCAGATGTCCGACCTCGGGTTGCTGAGCTACTACCTCGGCATCGAGGTCGACCTAGCGGGATCGACATCTCGCAGGGTGCCTATGCCCCGAAGCTGCTAGAGAAGGCAGGGATGGGCGGGTGCAACCCCGTCCACGCACCCATGGAGCAGCGCTTCAAGCTGTCCAATTGCAGCACGGCGCCCGCGACAGATGCTACCGGGTACCGGAGCATAGTCGGGAGCCTCCGGTACTTGGTGCACACAAGGCCGGACCTGACCTTTATAGTCGGGTTCGTATCACGGTTCATGGAGGCTCCAACTCTGGAGCACCTCGCGGCCGTGAAGCACATCCTACGCTACATCGCCGGGTCCCTATGACTCGTATGTAGGTATGGGAGGAGTGCAGGTACACCGCGCCTGGTCGGCTACAACGACAGCGACCTGGCGGGCGACGTCGACTCGCGCAAGAGTACGTCGGGGACGCTGTACTTCCTGTGGAGCAGCCCAGTGACCTGGCAGTCACTCAAGCAGAAGGTCGTGGCTCTGTCGAGCTACGAGTTGGAGTATGTGGCGGCTGCCACAGCTGCTTGCCAGGGGATGTGGTTGGCTCGGTTGCTGTCCGAGTTCAGCAACGGTGAAGCTGACCACGTGGTGCTCAAGGTCGACAACAAGTCGGCTATCGCGCTCGCCAAGAATCCCGTCTTTCACGAGCGATCGAAGCACATCGACTTGAAGTACCACTTCATTCGAGACTGCGTGGAGGCGAAGAAGGTCGAGCTAGAGTTCGTGCCCACCGAACACCAACTCGCGGACATGCTGACCAAGCCACTTGGACGAGTCCGCCTGGCGGAGCTGCGCAAAGCATCGGCATGGCGGAGGTGTCTCCGGAACTCAAGCCTAGGGAGTGATTGTTGGAATAGTCTTGTGTGTCCAGTCGACTTCCCGAGTGTTAGGGGGGGGGGGGGGGGAGTCGATAAGTTAGAGGGTGCCGACTTCGGGGTCTGTCCCAAGTCGAGGATGTGTTCGACTCCGAGGCCTATCCCGAGTCGAGGCAGTCGCCAAGTTCTTCGGGTGCGAGGACTTTTGTCCTGTAGCTTGTGTCCTGAAGTGGTGCGGTAGCACCAGTACCGAGTAGGTAGATAGGACGTGCTAGACGTCACCTACAGTGGTTCCTAGTCAGTGACGCCGTCAACGGTGGCGGTGAGTCATGGTGTCATAGGTCCTGTCACATCAAGTGACATAGTTGACTTTGTAAGCCGGCAGCCGGCTCAGCCCCTATTTAGAGGGAGGAATACTAAGGATAAAATTGAGGCAAACCATTTATTTGTGGCACACACTCCCCTCTCTTTACTCCACTCTCTCGTTTAGATTTAGGGACAACAGGGAAGGTCTTGGACCATTCCATCAGCATAAGAATCTCGCTATGAACATCCTGAAGATAAAATCCTACGACCAAGCCTATCACCGGTTGAAAGGCGACTCTTCACAACAATAATTACATTCATGTATCTAAATACCTACCGAGAATACAGGGAGGATTAGATGGTAACCCTAAAAAAATTATACATGACTGCCGAAATAACAGAAAATATCGTACTAGCATGCACAACGGTCGAATGCATAGACATCATGGCCTGGACGGATGCATAATATGAAACATTTGTCGAGTTACCCCGGATAGCAAAAGAACAACCTGGACGGCATCGCCAATTCACCGATGTTCCTCTCCAACATCTCTATAGCTCAGCTCATGGACGGGTGTCTTTTAGTGGTCATCTGTATGCACCACAATCCAACCAAGGTCATCTTTCTTACAGTTTCTCCAGTTCCATGTGTGACTTCACAACCATGGAGATCCCTGAATTTTTTTTGAATAATATTTTTAAAAACTTTATTTGGAAACTAGCACGCATTTTGAAGAATTTTGAGAAATAGCGCGGTGTCGTCATGGCCCGTGCCGAAAGCACTGCCCGTGCCGAAAGCAGTAGGTTTCGGCAGCGCCAACGCCGAAAGCCATGTTTCGGCCCTAGCCGTGCCGAAACCCTGCTGAGCTGCATGCGCACCACTGCTTCGCGTAACTGCGGCGCCGACAGCCAGGTTTCGGCTCGAGCTGTGGCGAAACATGCTCCCCCCTGCCATTTCATCTCCCGACCTTCTTTTCTCGCGCCTATTTTTCGCGTCGTCGTCGCTCCCGCCTTTTTTTTCCCGCCAGCCTTGCTCCCGCCTGGTTCTCCCACCAATTCTTCTCTGCTCGTCCTATAAAAACCCCTCCCCGCTGAGGTGGGTAAGCAGTTCGTAGTTTGGTATTCACTCGAAAATGCCGGGTCTTCCTAGCAAAGATTGGCCTATAGATCGTAGTTGGATAACTCAAATGTCGGAGTGTCTTTTCTATTGTGCGGAGGAGTTGACGGTAGACAATAAGGAAGTTCCATGGGAGGAACTCATCAGTAGTGACAGTCTTCTCGCTGAGGTTGCGGTGTCATTCTGACATCGCGGGTGGCCAAGTAGGACTCCCCAGGAAATACGACAAGAACTTCTCCGGATGCGTGCAAGGTATGACAAGAAAGTTGCCCTTGGAAAATTTATAAATGAAGGAGAGCGTTTGTATTTTTCAAAACATCCATCGACTTGGTTGAACGAGAGCGAGGACGAAGACGATATCTTCATGCCGAGTGGTGCATTATCGGCGAAGATTAAGAGTGAAGAATCATCGAAGGGCAAAGCTGCTTCATCATCGAAGGGCAAGGGCGAAGCATCATCGGAGGGCAAGAGTGGTGCATCATCGAAGGGCAAGAGTGCTGCATCGTCAAAGGGCAAGAGTGCTGCATCGACGGAGGCTGCATCAACGAGAGATGATTTCGTTTTGTGTACTTTGTGGTAGTTTTTAGTTTCAGTTGCAGTAGTTCATTTCAGAATGCCGATGTATCTTAAATTCCCGTTGTAACCATGTCCTATCTATTAGTAATATTAATTAATAAATATGTCTCATACATAGATAGAAATATGTGTCATAGATATGTCTCATACATAGATAGAAATATGTCTCATAGATAGTAGTACATAGATAGAAATATGTCTCATAGATAGTAGTATCAGTCATCTCTGTGAGGACGAGCCCGCGGCTGCCTACGCGGTCGAGGCCCGGTAGGTGACAAGCGTGTCGGAGCACGGTGGTCACGCATCCCTCGGCCTCGCAACGGCTCTTCCTCCTGTGTCTGTGTCTCCTGCGTCGGGGGCGGCGGTGGAGTCTGGTACATCTGCTCGTCATCTAGCTCTGTGTGTGGAGAGTCGTGACCCCCACCTGTACATGTAGATGTTTTGTCAGTAGTCCGTCACGGTGAATAAGGTAAATATGTGTGAGTACTACGAACTACTTACCGAGGTGGCCCAAAAACTGGTTCATCGGCATAGCAGACGGTTCCACACGACATGTGGAGGTGGCTTTTTCCCGTAACCATGCGACATCGCGAACTGGTAACCAGGCTGCTTCGCTACCATGTCTTTCTTGTCCACTATCTCACTGAACAAGAGACGTGCAATGAGAGTTGACGTTAGGTTTGGGTGATCTGTCAGTAAACCATCAATTTCGCATGTGTGTGGCACAACGTCTGTCACCACCCACACCACGTCATACTTCGACAAGTGACCATGCACCCGTGCGGGACAACCAATGTCAGCACAACTCATTGGCAAATATTGTCCATTTGACACGTCAGCACAGAAAACCCTTTGCGTGGACAATGCCCACTGAATCACGGCTTCCCTTAACTGTTGTTTCATGCTGTACTGAGCTCCGATTTCAATGTTATTCATGTGGTACTCCCAGGACGATTCTTGGCCATCAGGCACAAGCATGACGGTATAATTGTCCTGATTCCAGTAACTGGGAATAGGCACATCTTCACCATTATTTTCATCTGCATCATCAGAATCTCCTTCATCAGAATCAAGATCTTCCGCGACGCCATCCTCGTCTTCCTCCAACATGTCGGCCTGCACTGTTCCTTCGTGCTCATCCGCATCAGCCTCCCAATTTGGGCAGGTCCTGCTAACAGTGCTGGTTCATAATGCACATGAATTTCTGTCAGCGACGGTTCATAGTCAACAGGAATTTGAGGAGGTCCTGCTGACGATGATGCTTCATAATGCACATGAATTTGGGCACCATACGAACTAGTTGCTTGACTACTCTGTCCTGTCAGAAAAGCACCGCCACCTATTTCAAAATTATTTTGCTTCAGAACAAACGACACGAGGACTTCTGGTTTTGTCCCTCGGCGTTTGCATGATTCTAGCCAAGAAACCCACTGCTTTGTCCGATCAAGCGGCAACAACTCCTAGTGAATATTTGACCGGGATTTGCTCCATAACGACTGAATCCTAACAGTCCAGTAATTAGGATCATACCCAAAATTCACCGTCAAATACCACTGGACAGTGTTGATTTGCACTTTCTCTGGCTCTGTCAACTGAATCTCCACATTTTGAAATTCACTAAGATCAACCCCTGACTTATTTGCATGGACTGTACCGGCACCATAGTCAAAACAACATCGACCACTTCCATTACCTAAACAAATTTATTCCATCATCAAATACTACATAGTGAATATATCTAAATAATACGACCTCTGAAAATAAATATGATGACCACCGGTAAAATAAGGACTAAACAAAATATATAACACATCTAACCGATAACATATATCTACACTAATCCAAACACATCCACCGACAAACTATATTGACATTAACCCTAAAAAATCGAGATTAGGGTTTACCCTTGACGCGTGCGTAGCTCCCGCTGTCCGGCTTCAATCTAGCACCACCACCGCTGCACCACGCCTCTAGCTTCCCCAACACCGGCACACACCACCACTATCCACCATTGTTGACCACCATTGCTCCACCTCCACACCCCCAAACGCCTCCACAAAGAGCTAACCCATCAACAGATCGGGGATGCCCCAACCCTCCTCTCCTCTATTTCTTGAATCTGTGGTCTTGTAGGGATTTTTTGGGGGCACGAATCGGTGCTATTTTCTCTCCAAACAGAAGAACAGAAGAGGAGAAGGAGCAGGTCGAGCGAGCAAGAGGGGCGCTGCCTTATTCAGCTGGTTTCGGCACGGGCGCTGCCGAAACACAGCTTTCGTATCCGCTCGTGCCGAAAGACGCGGGCCCCGCCTGTCGACGCGTCTGCGGCCATGCAGATTGGCACGGGCCGTGACGACGGGCCACTTTCGTTAGCGGCCGTGGCAAAACCCGTGGTTTGGGCACGGGCCATGACGACACCGCGCTATAACTCAAATTTTTTCACAACGCGTGCTAGTTTCCGAATATATTTAAAAAAAAATCAGAGATCCCTCGCCAATGATCAGAAACCCACCGTGGAAAAATTGTTTCACTAGAGCTGTCTGCCTTTCTTCTCGGATTCTTCTCCCAAACCATTTCCATGAGCGTCATCCCGTAGCTGTAAACATCTGACTTTCAAAAATGCTTATGATCGCTCGTGCGAGCGCTCGCACGACTCTTGCGCGCAAGCAGCCTATTTCCTTTCCTAATCTCCCGCATGCACATGGGACCATCGGTCCATTTCTTTTCTTTGTCGCTTCCTAGACTGCTAATCTCCCGCATGCACATGCATCGATGGGACCACGGGTCCATTCCCTTTTCTCGTCAGCTTCCTAGTTTTGCTAATCTACCATGTACATGCATGGATGGGGACCGCCGGTGCTATTTTTTTAGTTTGCTAATAAAGAAATACATTTTAAATCCGCGAACAATTTTGGAACTTGTTAAACATTTCAAACAAACATTGTTTTATTTTTATTACGTAATATAGATTTTTAGATGGTCTATTCCCTTTACGAGCATGCACCGTGGTTATGTTTCAAACCAAACCAGGACCGGCACCTTTTTTTACTATTCCCTTTACGAGCTAAAAACAAAAATATTTGAATTTGTCTAAAAAAACAAATATAATTTTTCAATTTCCTTTTTGGGGCAGTGATTTTTTAGGGTAAATAAAATGGTGGGGAATAGGAAAAGTGCACTTCCTACTAGTACAAAAAAAATATAATTAAAAAGAACTACCACTTTCTACTAGTATAAAAATAACAGAAAACATAATTTAGACTACTACTCATTTTGATCAAAACATATTCTAGATGAACGCCAATAATATCCAAAGACAAGAAAATATAATTATGAAATGATAACTATGATCCCCTATTTTACTATTCCCTTTACGTGCTACAAATATTTGATTTTTGGCTGCAAAAAAATATTCAGTTTAATTGTTCAATTCCCTTCTTAGGACGGTGGTTTTTTAGGGTAAATAAAATGAGTGGGGAATAGGAAAAGTCCACTTCCTACTAGTACAAAAAATTAGAAAAGAAAAAGAACTACCAGTTCCTACTAGTATAAAAATAATAAAAAACATGATTCAAACTACTACACATTTTGATCAAAATAGACTTTCGATGAAAGCAAATAATACCTAAAGACAAAGAAAAAAACAATGAAATGATAACTATGCTGGCTCTTATGGGCACATAATAGACATGGGAACATTGTTAGAGCATCTCTAACATATCCCGGATAAGCCCCCAACATGGAAAATTCCGGTCGATATGCGGGTTGGGTCGTTTTACTGCCCGAACAGATATCGCGTATCTCCAGGCCTCTGGATAATCGGTACCAACGGGCGCTAAAAAAATACCCGGTATAATTTTTAGTTCCCTTTTTGGGACACTGGTTTATTAGGGTAAATAAAAATGGGTGGGGAATAGGAAAATTCCGCTTTCTACTAGTACAAAAAATTAGAGAAGAAAAGAATTACCACTTTTTACTAGTATAAAAATAATAGAAAACATAGTTGAGACAACTACATATTTTGATAAAAATAGACTCCTGATGAACAAAAAGCTTCGATTTTAGCTTGTAAAAAAGTTCCCAGTATAATTTTTCAATTCTCTTTTTGGGATTGTGGGTTTTAGGAGTAAATTCTCTTTCGCTAGTTCTTTCGCTAGTTCTAGGATTAGTAACTTGTTCGCTAGGTAGTTGGTATCATCATCTACTATTATTTTAGATTGGTAATTCATGGTATAAATGTTTGGTAACACTTTAGTTAGTCGAAGGATCAGTACTTACTTGCTAGGTACTTGGCATCATGATGTCCTAGTATTTAGATTGGTAACTCGTGTTCTAGATGCTTGGTAACACTTTTAGTTTGCTCTAGGATTGGTAACTTGATTGGTAGGTAATTGGTATCATCATGTACTAGTTTTTAGTTTGATAATTCATGCGCTAGATGGTTGGTAACACTTTATTAGTTCTAGGATCGATAACTCGTTTGCTATGTGCTTGGTATCCTCATCTACTAGTTTTCAGGTTGGTAATTCGTGCGATAGATGATTGGTAACACTTTAGTTAGTCTTAGGATCGGTAACTCGCTGGCTATGTGGTTGGTATCATCATCTACTATTTTTTAGGTTGGTAATTCATGGTATAAATGCTTGGTAACACTTTAGTTACTCGTAGGGTCGGTAACTTGGTTGCTAGGTACTTGGTATCATCATGTACTAGTATTTAGATTGGTAACTCGTGCTCTAGATGCTGTTCTACGATCGGTTTGGTAGATACTTGGTATTATCATGTACTAGTTTTTAGTTTTTAGGTTGATAATTCGTACGCTAGATGGTTGGTAACACTTTATAAGTTTCAGTTTGCTAATTTGTGCGATAGATGCTTGTTAACACTTTAGTTAGTCCTAGGATCGGTAACTCCTTGGCTATGTGGTTGGTATCATCATGTACTAGTTTTAAGTTGGTAATTCATGCGCTATATGCTTGGTAACACTTCAGTTTAGTTATGTGATCGGTAAATTGATTACTATATGCTCGGTATCACCATCTACTAATTTTTAGGTTGGTATTTGGTGCGCCAGATACTTGGTAACACTTTAGTTAGTCTCGTCGCGACAGATTTATTGATGATATCGGATTTTAAATCGGATCTATCGTTTAAGAGATAATTTTTTTTGTGTGCATGCTCTAGTGCATGCATGCAACATTTTTCGCTAATGGCTCACCCGCACATTTAAAAGTGTCAGAAATCATGCGAGTGATTCTAAGCGAACAAAGATGTCGAAAGAAAAGTCAATATAATTTGAGATCGGCAACTTTTTACGTTTACCCTTGATAACTCACGTGTGATGGGTTGGTAACTTTTAGGTCGAAAAAAAATGTTGTCGAAACATATCAACATGTGATCTAGTTTTGAAAATCTCGTCGGGATTGATTTATTGGTGAAAACGGATTTTTAATCAGATTTATCGTTTAAGAGATAAAACGTTTTGAATATTCGAAATAGGAAAGAATCTGGCTGATATCAGCAAATTTGTTCTCTGGTGCATGTATGCAGTGATTTCCACTAATGGCTCACCGTGCCCGTACAACAGGGAATGGAAACACTAGTGCACTCTCTTGTCGTTTTCTATTTAGGCCAGATAAGGAAATTCCACGTAACCTGAACTTGCTATTTTTGGACTAAAACACCTGGTTGGATCGTGCGAGCGTCCATGTCTGGCACTGGGTCCGACCCGAGCACTGGAAACACGCCAATCTCACAGTTCCTTCCATTCACCGACGGCTGGCCCGTGCCGTAGCTTCCCTCGAGGTACAGGTACATGTCTGCCGCGCTGCTGTTGGTGCTGCAGTTGGTGACCAGGATCACTCCGCCAGGCGGTGGCGGCCTCTCTCTGCACTTGGATAGCACGTAGAGCTCCCGGCTGATGCTGAACCTGTCCGCGAAGCACGTCGCGTCGGCGGACAGGAGGGCAGGCACGATGAAAGGTGAGTGGCTGCCGTAGTCGATGCCGAGCACCTTCATTTAGGAGCTCCTTAGGAAAGCGCCAGAGGCAGAGCCGTGAGTCGGGCCGGAACGTTGGTGGGCGGCAGGAGGTTTGGTCCTGGCCGGCCAGACGGAACATGTATGCCATGTCAGGTTCCTGAAGGACAGCCTGCGTCTCCGGTGGTGGCATCAGTGACGGTTGTGAGTTGATGCAAGGAGGCCAAGATCGGCCGGAGTAGCAACTAGCGAGGAAGGCGCCAATGCGGCTTGCAACAACGGCGTTTGCGCAGTTCTTGACGGACATGCATGGTAATCTGGCAGAATTGGGCTTGCAAAGGGGAAGCGAGTGATGGGTGAGCTAGCTTGGAATACAGTTCCCGTTGCTTCCCTATGGAACTGCGTGTGTTTTTCCCCCTCCTCTTTTCTTTGAAAGCTAGCGCCCATATTTTTTCGATAAAGTGATTTTATTACTTAAATAGTTTTAAGCATTACTCCCGGCCTCTGCATAAATAGGATGCACACAGACCCAACAAGTTCACAAGTCACACACGAACAGGAAAAAAAAGGCGAATTATATATCATAATGAGAAATTGTAAAGACGCCTAAGACGGTGGAGGTCCAATCCGAAAATTATGCTGCCATCCATTGCGGGAGAAGAACTCCCGCGCCGCAGCCTCCAAACGTGAAGGCACATCCGAAAACAACGCCCACATGTTTCCAAGCTTCTCATGTATGATGGTGGCTTCAGGTGACCTTAGTGCAGGAAGCTAAATGCATCCTACGGGTTGTATCACACGTTTGATATTGATTCGGTGTTGTACATGTTCATAGTTTTGTCTATAAAACTGGTCAAACTTTGAAGAAGTTGACTTTTGAATATATGTATACTCGTTTTTCAGAACAGAGTGGGTAGTACAAATGCAGTATGGTACGATAAGGTAGGAAGTACAAAATTCTCAAACTCAGCTGCTATGATTGGAGGTCGTTGACGGGCTGATCCACTGCTGCATGACGGAGTCAGGTGAGCCGTCGCTGTTCTTCTTCACCAACACCGCGTCATCCCTGGCGGCGCATCCTTCTTTCACCACCATCCTCAGATGCGCCTCTGTCAGCACGGCCAACACCTCATGGATGGACGGCCGGACGTCCTGCTCTGGCTGGAGACACAGAAACGCTACCTCGGCCATGATGTCCACCATCCTGTTCGTCGTCTCACTCACCGAAGAACCATAACCGAGCCGCGGGTCTACAAGCTGTTCGATCTCGCAACACTGTATCATGCGAACGGCCATGCTGGCCAGATTAACATCAGCGCCCACACCTGCGCGACTCATGTCCACCGCCGGCCTGGAGGAGATGAGCTCGACGAGCACCACACCAAAGCTATAGACGTCACTCTTGTCTGTGAGCTGGTAACTGCGGTGGTATGTCGGATCAACATACCCGGGCGTGCCCTGTGGTGCCGTGGAGACATGGGTGGCATCAGGAGGGAACAACCGAGACAACCCAAAGTCAGCCACCTTGACATGGAACTCTTCGTCCAGAAGGATGTTGCTCGTCTTGACGTCGCGGTGCACAACCTGGTGCGCGTGGAGATAGGCCAGCGCGGAAGCAGCCTCGATCGCGATGGTGAGGCGGGTTGACCATGGGAGGAGTAGCGCCTCCCTGTCACCATCATTGAGGTGGTCGGCAAGGGTGCCATTGGGGACGAACTCGTAGGCCAGGAGGAAGTCCCGGCAACAATTGCTCTCGGAGGAGGAGGTGCAACCGTAGAGCGTGACTAGGTTGGGGTGGCGCAACCGCGAGAGGATGTCCACCTCATTTGCAAATTGCTCCATGCCCTTATAGCTGTTCTTGTATAGCCGCTTCACCGCCACCATGCTCCCGTCCCGGAGAACCCCTACAAAAACACGAATCATTATCTTTTTCCGGACACTGATCAAGCAACGGCTATATACCTTTGTAGACTATCCCAAAACCGCCGGCACCAAGCACCCGTGCGTCGCTGAAGCCGTCAGTGGCCTCGTCAAGCTCCTCGTAGGTGAATATGTGGGTAAGTGGTGAGCCCGCGAGGGTGAACTCCTTCTTTGGTGATGCTAATGATGAGCCTCGGCGCGTGATGAGGTTGTCCAGTGAAGAAGATCGCTTTCTTTTCTTCCGAACATTGTGGATCATGTAGACAATGCTCAGTAGAATGAGACATAGAAGAGCCGCTGCGATTCCTGTCAATGATAGTAGTTCAATACCAAGAAGATATCTTAAATATGGTTAACATGCTAAGTACCACGAACCAAGCTATATACTTTATGATTGCTGTAAAATTTGTGATTACCTGCGCAAATCTTGAGTCTGAAATTGCGTCTATCTGCATATGAAAAATTGAAAGGAAACATGATCAGGATTCAGGAGTTGATTATAGCAAAAATTTAAATGTTGTATCTATTTTTCTTTGGGGGTATCTCATTTGTTACTATGTCTTATGCAGGATAAGCACACATCAACTGTTTTATCCTGTTCTGATGCAGTGCTAATAATGTGACACAAGAAAGACAAAAGTAGGCTAGAGTTCAAAGAACAACTCTGTACCATACAGGAACAATTTCAGATTTCTATGCGACTGGCCATGCACGACAAGTTGACTAGATGCCGTCCTACCCATGGAAAAGGAAAGGCATCGAAGAATATATCTAGTGAACGTTAATGGGAGCTAATTAAGTAGCTAGATCTCCTTCTGAATACTTGTAAATCATATACATGTTCAGTCATATTCCCTTATATTAAAGGTAGAGTGAGAGCTCTTTGTTACCGTCGTAGGCGCTAAATTGATCTACCGAGAACCAAGCAATCAACAGCACTGATGACGACACCGAGATTTGGTAACGCAGTTCGGCGAACTCGCCTACATCTGCGGGGCATGATTATGGGCGCTCCTCCCCTCTGATACCGCAACCCTGGCCGCCCTAGGCGCCGGCACGAGCCGCCGGCTCCCCCTGCGTGCCTGTTGCTATCAAGTCGTCACGGGTTACATCGTGTGGTGCTCCCCTCATTATATGGGAGGCTCAGGCTACAAGAGTTCGACTCGAACACTACTCGTACCTATCCACACCTATTACAACTCCAAGTCCAAAACTAACCCAACACGTACACAATATTTGACACAAACACAACAAACTCCACCTTGGTGAATATTGTCCACCACATTGAATTCGTCAATGCGTCAACCCTCCATGTACTCCGGACTTGAGTTGTCTCCATGAGTTCCACTGCTACTCCCAGACTCCACGTGACTCCACCTGCAACTGTAGTCCCTTCTTCCCGTTTCGACATCATCACACACCGATCACTGATCTACGTGAAAATGCTTCCAACTTGAAGGAATTTCACCGTCGCCTTTTAGTCACCCTGAGTCAAATTCACAGTCGTCTCACTCTGGATAGTCTTCTACATGTCCCACAGCTATAGCACTCCGCCTCCTTCTGTATCCACAGAATATACGGCCATGTACTCTCCACGCTTCCGACATTTCAGACTCTCTATCACCTGACATGTCAATATCCATAGACCCAGTCACCAACTTGAACCTGATACTCGCCAACACTGTTTCAGCACCCCTGCACACATGTCCGACAACATGTCTGACCACCTGTGCCCTGGTCTGTCGCCGTGTCCCGTGCTTACCGCACGCTTTGCCGCTATTACCGCGTCGAGCATCTGCAATCTTGGCCAAGATCTACCGGGTAGCTAACCCACACCACCTCAGGACCCACTGCAGACCACCATCAGTCATACCCGACCAATGCCGAGTTCCACGTATCTCTCGGACCCTGACGTCCAGTCCGACCAACGTGCTTCTCGCCTTCCCGCTGAATAGGCTTCGACTCTCCGTCGACTTACGCCGTAGCCCCTCCATCAGCCGAGTGAAATCTCCGGCAGAGACTCCAGCTCCACCTTCAACATGACTCCTTGGTAGAGGATCAGTCCACCCCGCGCCCTGTCGACTTCAAGTTCTCACGTGTACACCGTCTTGAATCAACTCCGCGCCATCGCATGTCGAAGCACGCATATCCATGCGCCACGTGTTTCCACACCACAGAATTCGGACACCATCAGCCCTCACGCTCCTACGTCGTTGTCGCCGATTTTCACCGTCTTCTGTCCGTCAGACTGTCCAGTCCAACCCAGCCAAACTTATTCGACTGCAATCATGCTCCACCTTGCATCATATCAGCCCAGCACCAACGTGCCATGATCGAGGCCATTTGGTGCATGATCCTTCACGACATACTCCAGACTGCTCACAGCCTTATACGCACATCGTGCCTTGTCTTGATTTCCGCCCGGCTATTCTTGCCGAACAACGCCACCACTGCCAATGACATCTCCACAGTTCACAACTATCCAACGAGCAAGAAACTCCAAGGAAAAATAACCATGTTGTCCTCCCCGTGTGTGTAAAGCAAAGAGCCCAGAACCCAAATTAATTTGTTCAGCTCCACCAGCATAGCACGCACGTACATGACACTCATGTCCTACTTTCTTCTTCCTTCCTTCTCTTGACCGATGAAACACTGATGCCAATCAAGGTCACGCCATGGCAACAAGACACTGCCAAAGATTAACTCCTTGATTTACTCCAGTGGATAACGTTTCACCTTGGGACTCGGTCCCTTTTGATTCCAAACAAATCTCACGCTTGCTCTTCTGATCGATTGCATGGACATTGCCTAGCGCCGTACCTGCCTGGATGGTTCCTGCGCCTCCGCGTACGCACGCTCTGGCTTCTCCGTGCGCCTAGCCCAGCTTCCACGCTGCACGCCCCTGCGCACGCTGCCGTGATCCGATACGTCGTGTGCGCCGCCATCACAAACTCGTACACGCTCCTTATGTCCGATCCGCACTTGCCCTCACCGATCGGATCGATCCGATCTCGCCTATGACGTGCGATCGATCTCGCCGAGAACACCACGACCAATCAAATAGCCTTCTGTGCTCTTCCGATTGCTTCTTCGGATCTCGCCGGAACGCTGATACCGACGACGACCATTCATCCTCTAGATCAACAATCCGCGACCTTCAACCTTGCTCTGATACCAATTGTTACCGTCGTAGGCGCTAAATTGATCTACCGAGAACCAAGCAATCAACAGCATTGATGACGACACCGAGATTTGGTAACACAGTTCGGCGAACTCGCCTACATCTGCGGAGCATGATTATGGGCGCTCCTCCCCTCTCATACCGCAACCCTCGCCGCCCTAGGCGCCGGCACGAGCCGCCGGCTCACCCTGCGTGCCTGTTGCTATCAAGTCGTCACCGGTTACATCGTGTGGTGCTCCCCTCATTATATGGGAAGCTCAGGCTAAAAGAGTTCGACTCGAACACTACTCGTACCTATCCACACCTATTACAACTCCAAGTCCAAAACTAACCCAACACGTACACAATATTTGACACAAACACAACACGCTTGATAGAAGAAAATGTTAAATACTTCATCAGGCAAACTTAGCACATTTGACTGAACTAAAAAGGCTAGTGAAATATTCAACTGTCCTCTAGGAAAATGATTTGTGCTTCGGGTTTGACTCTAATTAAACTTGATACCAGGACTGATTGACAACCATATGTATATGTTCAAAGGCAGACCGTTTCAATGGTGCGAAAAATAGCATGACGGTCAGAGAGAAAGTCGGTATCATGCTTACGGAAAACCATCTCCTGCCCTGCTATAGGCTATAGCAGCCTGCTTGACTTATCTGTTGCCATTGTTGCTATTAACTTTTAAAAGTTGCATGCTTTGCAAGGATCATATGTGGAATCTATTTTTTTCTCGGAGTTCATGAACAAATTGAAGGAAAATATGGCCAAAGAGAAGACTAGTCATGAACTCATGATGCTCAAATGCAATTAAACACCCGCTGATCGATCATCAGTTCACGGTTACCTCGAGAAGAACACGGCGAACCATCGCACAAGCAGCGGAAGCTACCGTCCTCGAACCTGCACTCCCCACCGCCGCGGCTGCACGCGCCGCAGTCTCCCAGCGTCTCCCACTCGGCGATGAACCCGTCGCCGATGAGCCTCTCGTAGTCGAGCGCGTCGCCTCCCCGGTTCACCGGCACGGTCACGAAGCTGCAGTTCTCTGGCACGGCGTCGGCCACCGCGCCCTCGCTCGCGCTGACGACGAATGCCTCCATCCTCTCTGCACCGCACGACACGGGCCGCGGCGCCAGCCGGCGGGCGAGGCGCACGGTGCAGTTGTGGACGAAGACGAGGTCGTCGTTGCCGGACACGACGCGGAGCGGGAAGAGGGCGAGTCCCGAAGAGACATTGAAGTCCGGGAAGGGGCAGCTGGCGTTGCCGGCGAAGGTGGCCTCGACGGACACCACCATGGTACCATCGGCATAGGAGATGTTGTGGACGAGGTAGAGGCGCTCCCTGAACGTCCTGCTGAGGTAGGCGTGGCCGGCGAGGTGGTCACAGGCGAGCGCGAGCGCCGGGTGGCCGCAGTGCAGCGGCTGGGCGCCGATGAGCGTGAACGGGTACGTGACGTTGAGGACCCCGCATCTCGCCGGCGCGCAGGTCGCCGTGCCGTTGTCGTCGCCGCTGCTTGCTGCAGCTGGGTCCAGCAGCGTGGAGGAGGCGAGAGGGAGTAGTAGTAGCAACGTCGCTGGATGCATTGGAACTAGCTGGGAGGGAGAGACGGAGAAGAGGGTTTGTGCATGCTCGGGCAGAGTGATGAGTGCAAGGTTTCTCAGTCTGCGAACGGGATGGTCATCATCTCTGTGCCGTAGCAGCGACGGCGTACGTCGCAGTGTGCATGTCTCTGTGGGCACTGGGCACCTCCACCAGCTACCGCCCGGCGAAAAATCTACGGGCAAGACTTGTATGGGTATTTTATCTCTGTTTCTCCCGTGGAAAATTGTCAGTCGTTAAGACAAAGTGGCTCACGGCGAGGCCCGGGTACAGAACGGCCGTCTTCTTGTTGGTTATCTCTGACGGCCTGTCTTCTTCACTTATTCCCATGGAGATCATCCACCTCACCGATGCTAATTCAGTCCAGATCATCGTCGATGCTATCATCCACAGGTATCTATCTTGGTTCCCTTTATTCTCTGCTGCCTTTGTGATCTTAGTATGCGTGCGCTGACTAGTATTTTTAGATCCTGTCAGTTGAATGGATGGTTGTAGTAGTAGAATGGTATTTTCGATTAGGCGCAATGTGTTGAAGTAAAGTTCGTTGCACGACCTGCACTTGTGCCATGCATATTCATTTGTCTGTTGATGCGTGTCCCGGAGTTGCTATTCCCGCGAGAGGCGCGTGGCAGACTGGAGACGACCGTGCGGTCCGCGGGCCGCGGGCTTCGTCGGAGTTTTGCGTCGGGAGCATCAGCCACGCACTTCTTTCTTTTCTTCACAGATTTCTTGCAGAGAGTTTTAGAGCCGTGGAGATTTACGGATTTATTTGTAGATAATCAGATCTTATCTACGAGAAATTGAAATTTCGAAATTGGATCTAATCTAATCTACAGAACCGATTCGAAATATCCTGACTTTTTTCAGAACAGTTCCGAATCAAATAGCGAAAAAACTCAACTCCGTATGGTTAACCTCTAGATTTTAAATCACTTATATACATGCATTGGCCATAATTTACAAGAACATCGTGTAATAATAAGAGGAAGGGTCCCATGAGCTAAACATATACAGAAGCCTTATGAATTTCTCTACACCGTCCCAATGAACACAAAAAAAGGAATTGAATTTCCTATGTAACACACCGAATATTTAATAATACTTGGAATACGATGAGCCATTTTCTATTGAAGATATGTGAAATATCCCTCGGGTTCCTTTATAGCTTAGTGTAATACGTGAATTCTTGGTTCAGCTGATACCTCAGGACCCTTCTACGCAGCTTGTTCGAAGTCGTTCTTGGGTTTGTTTAAAAGAGAGATGAGATACCCTTTAATCCCCTTATAGCTTGTTGCAATCTGCGAGTTCGTGGTTCAGCTGATCCCTCAAGACCCTTCTCAGCAGCTTGTTTGAGGCATTTCTCGGAACACAAGGACTACTTCGACGTAGCTCACCTGTAAAAACATGAATAAACGTTCACAATTCCTTCACTATGTGTACCCATATCTGATCGTATGAACTGGACAATGGAGTAGAGAAGCTCTTACCATAAAAAGAGGATTGAGGGTCATCTGGATGGCTCTCTGGAACTTGCTCTTCAGAAGATTTGTATCATATGGTGCGGAGTTATCTTTTAGCACAACCAAGATAGCCAGTCGTTGTGTTCCTCCACCAGAAAGTTTGATGCTAACTGCTGCCATTTCTAGTACACCCGCGTCAACTCCGTTACAAACCCGTTCGATCTCCACTGCACTTGTCTATTTATTGATTTGGTTTCATGAAATGCAAGGGTGATACCAATGTGTATTTATAACGTCGAAAGGAGAGAAAATTGCAAAAAACCACCACAATTGGGGGTAACGTTGCAAAAGACCACCATCTTTCAGCCAATTCGCTAAAAACAACCACTATTGGGTGATAGCATTGCAAAAAGCCACCACTTTTTCGTCGGGACACGATTTAGTCGTTTTGACGCTGGTTATGACAGGGATGGCCCACTGTCAGGCTGACGTGGCACCGCGCGCCGTGAACGGCCGTTAACGGCCGCGTGTTAGGTCCGGTGCGGTCGAGCCGAACCCGTTCGCTCACCTCACTCTCACTCGCGTGCTCACCTCACTCGCGTGCTCTCCCGGCGGCGGCGAAATCTCCGGCGAGCTGCTTCCACCGCGTCCGGCCGCCGCACGCGCGATGGTTTCGTGGAACGACGGCGAGACCAGCACTGAGAGCGTCGAGTCCTCCGGTTGGGAGGTATGTCCTCCATCTCGACTCCTCTGTGTATCTTATCTGGCTAGGGTTAGGGTTAGGGGTCTTCAAATTCGTGGATTTAGTTCGATTTGAGAGTGTTTTGCGCTTTGGTTCGTGCTTATTTGGGTGGATTTGATCTACTGCAGGGACCTGTCACCATCTACGATCCCGATTTCACCGGCCCAGTTGAAGATGAACAGCGTCGGTGCGACTGCCACGGCATTTTAGAGAAATTCGTCGCCTTCGAGAGCTCTGACACTGTCGACGGTTCCTTGGATGTTCTTGTGCGGTAAGGGCCACTATGGTTCCTTGGATCTCCTATAGTTAGAAAATCTAGTTAGAAAATCATGTTAGAAAATCTAGTTAGAAAATCTAGTTAGAAAATCACAATCTAGTGCATATGTGATCTAGAAAATCGAGCAAACCGTGCATATGTAATCTTGAAGATATAGATTTAGTTCGACCAAACTATATTTAGGTCATTTAGCTGCTGTAGCTAAGTGTGAGTATATTTAGGTTATAATCTAGTTATTTAGCTCATTTACCTAACTGTGATTATATTTAGGTTATAATCTAGTTATTTAGCTCATTTACCTAACTGTGAGTATATTTAGGTTATAATCTAGTTATTTAGCTCATTTACCTAACTGTGATTATATTTAGGTTATAATCTAGTTATTTAGCTCATTTACCTAACTGTGAGTATATTTAGGTTATAATCTAGTTATTTAGCTCATTTACCTAACTGTGAGTATATTTACCTAACTGTGAGTATATTTACGACATTTAGCTCATTTTCTGACATACATGTTATGCATAATGAGCAGGATGGTTTTAGGTGTGGGAGAGTTGATTGGATTGACAATGAATGGCCCTTGACACTTAAGAAAGCTCTCTGGGCCCTTTGGGAGAAGTATGATGAAGAAAAGGATGGAAGAAGGAGGGAAGCTTTAGAGAACTCTTTCAAAATCCACAGTTTGGGCAAGGACAAAGAAGAGCTAGAGAAGATGGTGCACACTCTGCGGTGTGAACTGCAGCATTTGGAGAAGGACAAGCAGGTGGAAAAAGTTCTTGAAAGCTCACAGGTTTCACCAACATTAATGGCTGTTCAGGATGTTCAGCTGCTGATAGATGAGAAGGTGCTCAGGATGAAGGCAGAGAAGGAGAGGGATAACTTGAAAGCTGAAAAGAAGAAGCAGGCATGTGTGATGTCAGAACTTTACAAAGCTCTGCAAGTTGAGAAAGAAAAGGTGCAACTCTACCATGGAGCATCTTCATTATTTAACGGGATGCTTGGGTCAGTTCTCACTGTGAAGGGCGGAATTTCATCAAACTTATCATAATCTGCTGACATGTCAATACAGTCGATCGTGTAAAATGTATTCCCATTTATCTCGTTCTGGTTGGTGCTCTTTTTATCTTGGGCGATCGTGTAAAATGTATTCCCATTTATCTCGTACCCTTGGAAATTCAATACAGTCGAAGATGGTGACGCGGCCAACAAGTAGAGCTGATCTCCGACAGTGGTGTCATTCATGAGCTGTAATCGCAACCAACTGCCGAAGGTCTCCATGTGTTTTTCTTTAATCCAGGAGTCATCCTTCCCCGGGTTCTTGGAGCGTACATAATTCTTGTGTTCCTCGATATACGGAGCCACGAAGGTGGAACTTTGTAGAACTGTGTAGTGTGCTTGAGTTAAAGAATGCCCGTCCCTACATATCAGTGCTTTCTTTCCTAGCGTGCCTTTTCCACTCAGTCTCCCCTCATGCCGCGATTCAGGAACACCAATCGGCTTAAGGTCAGGAATAAAGTCAACACAGAACTCAATGACCTCTTCTGTTCCATAGCCCTTGAGATGCTTCCTTCTGGCCTAGCACGGTTATGAACATATTTCTTCAAGACTCCCATGAACCTCTCGAAGGGGAACATATTGTGTAGAAATACAGGACCGAGAATGGCAATCTCGTCGACTAGGTGAACCAGGAGATGCGTCATAATATTGAAGAATGATGGGGGGAACACCAACTCGAAGCTGACAAGACATTGGACCACAGCCTTCTGTAAACTTGGTAGAGTTACTGGATCGATGACCTTCTGAGATATTGCATTGAGGAATGCACATAGCTTCACAATGGGTACTCGAACATTTTCCGGTAGAAGCCCCCTCAATGCAACCGGAAGCAACTGCGTCATAATCACGTGGCAATCATGAGACTTCAGGTTCTGGAATTTTTTCTTGCCATATTTATTATTCCCTTTATATTTGACGAGAAGCCAGCCGGGACCTTGATACTGCTCAGGCATTCAAAAAAGATTTCCTTCTCTGCTTTGGTAAGAGCGTAGCTGCTTAAGTATTGACGCCCTTTATCCGTCTGCTTGTTGTATGGGTCTTTCATACGTTGCTGGTCTGCCCGTGCTTCCGGTGTATCTTTTGTCTTCCCATACACGCCCAGGAAGCCTAGCAGGTTCACGCAAAGATTCTTCGTCACGTGCATCACGTCGATTGAAGACCGGACCTCTAGGACTTTCCAATAGGGTAGCTCCCAGAATATAGAGCACTTCTTCCATATGGGTACGTGGTTGTCAGCGTCATTCGGAACAGATAGACTGCCAGGACCCTTTCCAAAGATTACTTCTAAATCCTTGACCATGTCATATATAACATCACCATCAGGGAGGTTAGGCTTCTTCCGGCGATCTGCCTCACCGTTGAAATGCTTGCCGGGCTTTCTTACGGCATGACTGTTCGGAAGAAATCGACGATGCCCCAGGTACACATTCTTGTTTCCCAAATGTATACTTTCAGTCTTATCTAAACAGTGCGTGCATGCATTGTATCCCTTGTTTGACTGTCCTGAAATGTTACTAAGAGCAGGCCAATCATTGATGGTTACGAACAGCAACGCTCGTAGGTCAAATTCCTGTTGTTTGTGCTCATCCCACACACGTACACCTGGTTCGGACCACAACTGCAAAAGTTCATCAACTAATGGCCTTAGGTACACATCAATGTCGTTGCCGGGTTGCTTCGGGCCTTGGATGAGCACTGGCATCATAATGAACTTCCGCTTCATGCACAACCAAGGAGGAAGGTTGTAGATACATAGAGTCACGGGCCAAGTGCTATGACTGGAGCTCTGCTCCCCAAAAGGATTAAAGCCATCTGTACTTAGACCAAATCTTAAGTTCCTTGCGTCATCTGAAAATGTCGGGAACTCTCTGTCGATTTTTCTCCACTGGGACCCATCGGCGGGGTGTCTCAACTTCCCGTCTTTCTTACGCTCTTCTTTGTGCCATCGCAACAACCTGGCATGCTCTTTGTTTCTGAACAGACGTTTCAACCGTGGTATTATAGGAGCATACCACATCACCTTAGCAGGAACCCTCTTCCGGGGGGGCTCGTCATCGCCCTCAACATCACCAGGGTCATCTTGTCTTATCTTGTACCGCAGTGCATTGCATACCGGGCATTTATCCATGTTCTCGTACTCACCGCGGTACAGGATGCAGTCATTAATGCATGCATGTATCTTCTGCACATCTAATCCTAGAGGGCAGATAGCCTTCTTTGCTTCGTATGTAGTCTCGGGCAATTCGTTATCCTTTGGAAGCTTCGGCTTCATTATTTTCAGTAACTTCTCAAATCCCTTGTCAGAACAACCAGTCTCTGCCTTCCATTTCAGCAGTTCCAGTGTGGTACCGAGCTTTGTGCTGCCATCTTCGCAGTTTGGGTACAGCAACTTTTTGTGATCCTCAAGCATGGCCTCCAACTTTAGCTTCTCCTTTTCTGTATCGCATTCTCGCTTTGCATCAGAAATGACCCCACCAAGACCATCAGCGGGCTCATCTGATGCCCGATGTTCACCTCTTTCTTCTTCAACGTCTTCCATACAGTATCACCGCATTCCTCAGGGAACATAGGATAGTTGTCATCATCCTCCTCTTCTTCATTGTCTTCCATCGTAACCCCTCTTTCTCCGTGCTTGGTCCAACAATTATAGCTGGGCATGAAACCTTTCCGAATCACGTGGTCTTGAATGGTTCTCGGGTCAGAGTACTCCCTGACGTTCCGACACTTCTCACATGGACAAGGCATAAAATTATTCACTTTGTTTGCCTCAGCCACATCGAGAAATTTATGCAGGCCTGCAATAAACTCGGAACTGCGTCGTTCGCCGTACATCCATCGCATCCGTGCATCCATCTGCATCATATATATAATTAAGTTTATCAAATACCATTACAATAACATCTTGAATAGTGAAATGACCACCGTACATCGACACGTGCAATATTTCTGTATCAATTACAGATGAAAAGGATAAGTTGCTAACCTCGGCCGAGGATATCATCTTGTGTGAACTTAAGTGTGGCTCGGGCATTTCATCGAACACATCTTGTGCGTGGCAAAGAAAAAAAAACTAGCACCCACTTCCCACCAATCCAACCAAAAAAAAACAGAGGAGAGAAGAGGGGGGTGGGGGTTATATAGGCAGGGGAGGTATTGGTCCCGGTTCTTGGTAAGAACCGGGACCAAAGCTCCGCGCCACGCCACGTGGCTGGCTCTGGAGCTTTGGTCCCGGTTCTTGCCAAGAACCGGGACCAATGCCCCCAACCGAACCGGGACCAATGCCCCACGGGGCCCTGGCAAATCGAACCGGGACCAGTGCCAGGCACTGGTCCCGGTTTTTGCCTGAACCGGGGCTAATGGCAAACAGAACTCCGGACGAAACGTCCTTTTTCTACTAGTGGTCATTCAATGTTGATGAAATTTGTTGATGTAATCCTGTTGTTTTAAATTCCTCCCCTCCACATTTTGTTGTAACTCTTCTCCCCCACCCCCAAACTGTTGCTGGACCAAAAGTTTGTTGATCTGTGCCTTTGTGGCCTCGTCGCGTAATATAACAAGTAGTGGGGAAAGCTCTTCTCCCTCGTTATTCTCGAAAAAAGCACAAGAAATAATTACCATCACCGTCCAATCAGATCTACCACATGTTCACAGATCTAGGCAATAAGATCAAGGGATTGTGGTAACTAGCCATTGGCCGACTGGTGAGAGGAGGATATAGAACTCAACACGGAGAGGAGGAGTAAGAGGCTTATTGTCGGAGACCACCCCATAGGAGAAGATAGTGCTGATTACCTGCTCGTCGGTGAAGAAGCTCCCAGCAAAATTGAGCTCGAAGGGGGGAATGGCGAAGAGACAACGTGGTGACAGTGAGAGGGGGGATTCAGGCATTCATAGTGGGCCTAACAACGGTACTTTACAACCCGTATGATGCAGGCCCAACCACTAGCACAGGCTACCGAACACAAGATTTCCATTCCCAATGCCTGATTGGTTGCTAACAACGGTACTTTACAACCCGTATGATGCAGGCCCAACCACTAGCACAGGCTACCGAACACAAGATTTCCATTCCCAACGCCTGATTGGTTGCATGCAAAAAAAACACGTCCCAAGTGTTTCCTTGCAGCCTTGGTCGCGTAACGTTATCCTTCAGTTTGTCAGTATAATAAAATGGTCGACTCTACATCGTTGACTTAATATAGTCGACAAAACTTCCAAAAAATACAAGAACATGTAAAACATAGTCAATAGCACAAAATGTTTAAATGTTACGTCAACACAACTTACACATTTTGAAGATATGCATTTAGTTTATATATAAAGTGCAACCCACCCAAAAACGTATTACTCAATAAATCTTCAAAACAAATTTAGCAGTACGAAAGAATTATATTGCTTGTTTCACTGCACATTGAAAATGTGTACCAAGTTTATAGTCAAAGTGCAACAAATCTATTGTTCTCTCGAAACAGGCTTTTTGCCCCGCTTTATAAATAAAGTAACATCCAATCAAGTCCAAACCTATTGTTTTCTGACAAGATAAAAATGTTCAAGTAAAAGAACAAAAAAACATAGTTTCACATTAAAATATAATCATTGCACATTCTAGAAATTTGCAAGATGTGTATGTTGAAAGTGGAAATACAGAAGAAGAAAAAAACTAATTGCCACCTATAAGATCCTTCAACTTTAGGGAATAATAAATCGTCTGATAATCATAAAATACATCAACTAACACAACAAAAACATATAGTCAACTGATGGAAGTAATTTCGTTAGTGAATTTTGCAGTCGAGGACTTCTATAGGGGCTAAAGGCTGTATTTTCCATGTTATGTAGGTTCATCGGTCTATGCACTATGGGGTGAAGTATGGACATTCAGGATATTTACTTAGTTTTTTTGAAAATGTATAATAATAACTGTTCACGAGATTAAAAATGTTCATGTGTATGCAAAAAATAAAAATTCATATTGTCTATAAAATAACAAATTAGAACATGTAAAAAGATATGAAAGTAAAAAATAAAACAGAAAACGAAAAAAATAAAAGAAAGGTACTCCTCTTGAGGCGTGCATGGACCAGCCCACTCTTAAGGAGTAAAAGATCAGAAAACATAAAATAAAATAAAGGCGAGAAACAAAAAAGGAACTAGAGCTATACATGGACCAGCCCACACTTGAGGCATCGTTTCCCTACTTGACGCTGCGAGCGCTAAACAGGAAACGCCGCTTTCCCGCTTCTGGCTGGAATTCTGAATTTGTTGAATGGGTTGTATGATGAAATACTGGGCCTGCGTGATTGGCCCGAACAGATAGCACCAAACTACCTATGCACGTGGGCTTGTTCCATGGGTTTCCTCTGTAGCCAAACCTAGTTGAAGCCAGATAAAAGATGGAAGCATGCCTAAGGAGCAAGGACTGGGAATGACACATATTCCCTCCGTTCCACAATATAAGATGTCTTACACTTTTTTACATTCATACGTATACACCCGTATGTAGACACATTTTATGTATATGTCCATTCATTTTAGTTCGAATCTGTACAACATGTGAACCATTTTATATTGTGAAACGGATGGAGTACATCCTCAAGTCCAAAACTTTTAGGTGGCGACTAATAAATTAACTAATTCTAAAAAAAAGACTAAATGATTAACTGACGGATGCACTACACTACTCGCTCGATAGTAGTAGTCTCCTTTCCTGCAGAAAGTCATAATAAGAACCACCTTTCAGAAAAGCAAATAATCTTGACGATCGACGCATCTGAACACAGGTCGATTGGGTGAGATTCAGCTGTCAGTCCTTCCTTTGCACCACCTATATATGCATACGTCGCCACCATGAAAGCTACCGTTTGAGTTTTGAGCCGACGGTGCCAAGAAGACGACAGGGTGGCCGCCCATCCCATTTTGTCACTCCTCGCGGCTACACACCCATTCCTCAATCGTTAATTCCGATGCCCGATTAAGCCTAGCTCGTACATACGCTAGCGTCGTACGTGCATGTCCTTTTATCAACTGAACAACCTAAATATATATAGGAGCTGATCAAGCTTAATTAGCTGCCCCTTCTTAGTCAGAATCGGCCGGAGATGGCCGCGTAAACGGGCAGGCTAGAGGTGGATGACGCGTGACATCTCAACAGCTGGCCGGTTAATCAAACTCGCGCGCTAACTAAGCGCACAGATGCTTCATTCGTTCTCTAACGCATGCATGTTGCTAGAGGCTCCAGAATTATTGGTGGGTTGATATAATGCCAACAGTATACTAGTACTATATGTAGTTGTGTCATATATGGTCCGTCGCTTTAGGCTCCAGAATTTTCCAATGTACTATACTAGCTTTAGGATTTGTATCTGCCCCGCGCGAGTATGTCGAGATGCCGATTTCCTTTCCTAGATGCCTGGCGTGATCGCTCTCGGGCGGCGACCATCGCCTAGAGATGCCCCGGCTCGGCGATTGTCCATGGTGGATGGCGTGGTGGGGAGCACATCTAAGGGTGTGTGCTTGAATAAGCTCGGCGGGGGGGGCCTCGGGTTGATCTGGTGCTGGTTTCCCCTCTTCTCACTCAGCGTGATTCTGAAGGGGGTGGGGGTGGAGGATCCGTGCAAGATGCTCATGCTGAGCGAGCTCTGCGGGACCCCGGATGATGCAACGTCGAATCGCGGAGTTCTTCAATAATGGCAATGATATGGCGCGTTATCGATGGACATGGGTATCTCCACGCTCGGCCGCATGATCTACCCGAGCTATTTCATCCTCCTTGGCTAGATGATCTTTGATCTCGGTTGGGGATATCACAATAGTATCACCCCAAGTGGTTACGTCCTCGACGGCGACGCTGGTATCTCGACCTCGGGATCGGTCGACTAGCTGCGGAGAAGATGATGGACCCGATCGCGTTTCTGGAGTTCTTCTGAAGGTCATGTTTATAAAAGTGAAGGACTTTTCTGTAATTTTATTTTTTTTGGGTCCTTCTTGTAATTTTGTATGCATCGCGTGACTAAATGCAGTCTCCAAACACTTCTGGGCCTTATCCGGAAAAAAAAGTTTGCTACAAGCCAACTGTCGTCTTTTTAATTTTGTGAAACTTAGCACCAAAAAGTTGCTACGACTCGAATTTTTACATATCTACTATTACTACATGCATACATACTAGATCGAAATTTAATTAATTTGGTGTCCACATATGTCGCTCCATAGACTTTCTGTATGACGTTGATGTTGCACGATCTTTAGCAGGTTGGGACCGTTGAGTTGCTCACATGCATATTGAACAACTGCTTGCCAACCTCCACCTTTGAAAAGTAGGTGGTTATGATTGAACGGTTCATTAGCTAGTGCATGCAAATATGCACACGAGCAAATATCTACGAGCTGGTGTAGATATGTATGGTGAATGTTACAGTTAAAGCGAGCTTTTCCTTAGCTGGGCTTTGGCCCCTGTTTTTGTTGTTCTAACTCTGTAACCAGTTACTTTTGTTCTCATCTTCTATGATGCAATGGCAGAGCTCCGGCTTTTAACCCTAAAAAACAAACAATTAAAGCGAGCATCTGCGGATTTCACGACTCAACATGCATGTTATTTCACGACTCAACATCCTACAATTTCGTTCAATCAAGATGCATGCACAATTGTGATTTCAAAATACAAATTCTTCGCAAAACTGTTTCAACGGTCAAAGAGGAAAGAGCTCTTAGTACATACATATGCGCCCCCACGTCGCGGCGCTGGTCTGCACATGCACATGCATATCATATCTACGTCTACATGCATGCATGTTCTACCTACGACATAGTACGCGTTGAGCGTACAAATATCTCCCATCTACCAACTAGCTAGCTAGGCTTTTAAAAAACATCCTACACCTGTAATTTGCGACATTAGTTTAGTTACACCAAGCTGTCATATATTCTAGGGCCTGTCTAAGTCTTACGCGACTGAAATATTTTTTTTAACTCTGAGTTATCCGAACAAAAGTGTAACAGCAGTTTAGAGAAAAGTTTAACTCGCTCCAATCGCATTTTTCTGCCGCACAGTTGCACTTTTGTATCTCAGTTGCATTTTTTCAAACAAGTCTAACTCGTTTCAGAAACTTACAACTGGATGCGAGCTACACTTCTCTGTAAACTGTTATTGGACCCGTTGCACTTTTTTAGATGATGATTGAGACTTAATTAACTTTAACTATCGTGGGCAGCACCCCGGATTGCATCCTTGTGGACAACACTCCAGATTGTGTCGGACATATATTCGATACTCCGAAAGCGGACACAATACAGTGTGTGCCGGGTCCGGTGGAGAACTGGAGATGCTCTTACTTTAGTTAAGCGACCAGCCAGGACTTCGTCCACGGTGGGGATCGAACCCGGGTCATTGAGTGCGCTCACCGCAACTCTAACCACTGGGCCTCTGCCCTGTTCTCGTCGTCGGCAGATAATTTCAACTACTTAATTTAACATTGGAAAAGTCCCAAATGGAAGGTGCGAGTACGCTGTCGCTATCTCGATTACGTCTCCTAGGCTCTCCTAGCAGACATGCATGTACGGCGGGATTACACACCGCTGGACCGGTGGCTTTGCCTGCGATGTGACCACATGCTTCTCACACGTCATGGGGCATATTCTAGAGAACATACAGTATATTACATTTATTTTTGGTTATTACAGTATTCAGAAGGTGCCTAGCAGTGGACGCTGTACCAATAAATCGCAGCCATGTTGCATCGGTTTCATGCGTGACAATGACGTGCATATGATGGCCAATGCAACGCTTCTAGTCAATCAAGCTGTCGGTTCTTAGTTTGATTATAAACTACAATCTGGGTAGTTGTATGCATGTGCAAGTGCAATGTCAGAGATAGCATGTGCAGATCAGGTGAGGCAAGGTAGAAGAAAGTGGGAATCCATCCAAACCTCTCCATTGGTCATTAATATATATCAGAAGAATAATATGTTGTAAACCATGGTACATGAGCGTCTTGACCGATTCATTTGAATTTTATCATGTATACGCATGAAAAGTACACACGGACTCTCCTACCTTAACATCTTGTCAAGTTGGCCTACTAATAATGTTTTCTCCTTGCTCATAATGATCGGGTCATGCCACTCGAAGCTTATGTGATTACCTGATTTCATTCAGCAGGATCGTCATCGAGAGAGTACGGCACTACCATCAGGTCCAACCTCAAATGCTTGCAGAGCTATCCAATTCCTGCCTGAAATAATTAAATCATCGGACAGACTCCAGAATTCTTGACAGATGTTGTTGACAAACAAAGTGAAAGCACGATGCTAACTCCAGAATTTCGTCAATGAAAAGCAATAATTTGCTCCATCTCAGATAAATAAACTCCTGATTGTGCATACAGTTATCTTGATATTCAATGATGGATCAATCCGTTGCTCCGAAACCGACTGCAGGAACAGTGCCAGGGGTCCAGACTACGGTCGCCCTCGTCCTCGTCCTTGCTCTCCACCTCGTATCCATCTTCCTCGCTAACGTCAGGGCAAGAAGCGGATCCAGATAGGTTTCCGACCATGGGGCGGATGCCCGGAACGACGACGGCGTCGGGTTGCCCGGCAGCGCGAAGGAGACGAATCTGAGGCAACGGGCGAAGGGAGGCAGGGGCAGGTGACGGGGCGCGGGCGAGAAGGGGTGCTCGGCGGCGTCTCGGGAGAGACCGAGGGACAATCATTGGATGCGGCGAGGACGGCCGCCGCGAGGCCGGTCTTCTGGGGCATCTCACCGCCGGCGCTGTGGCTCCATCGCTTCTCCTCTGTTCTGCTCTGTTCTGTTCGATAGGATGGTGACGATCCGAAAAGGCGGCTGTACTGCGGGTTTTTTTTTTTTGAACAACTGTACTGAGGGTTAGTGTCCTAATTTCGCCAAGCCATGAGCTGCCTGGATTGCTGATCGACTGATCGTCTCGATGAGGTGCAAACAGAAGAGCATGTCTTGGGCTGATGGGCCGCGCAACACCATAGGCGGATGCCAGGGCTGGTTCGACCGACCTCCGATCCGCTTTTTCACGTAGCTGACCTAGGAAGGATACGATACGTATTCGTTACAAACTCAAAGAAAAATTACGTACGCGACGTACGAAACCAAACGGACGAAAATCTGGGAGGAAGAAACGTTACTCGTATTATATAGTAGAGATAAGTAGTCTTCAAATTCCTTTACCCTTAGGAAATTAACAAGGATCTAAATTGGGTTAGCCAATATGTTGTATCTTTTGGGTGCTGATAAGAGTTAATTGCACAACCCTTTTCTTCCTAGTTACTAACTTGCAAAAGATTTTGCATTTGTTTCAAATAAATAGAGTTACTCATACATCAAAGAAACCATTCGTTTTCGTTTGTTGCACCATGCACCAAAGTGTATTTCAAACCCTTTTTTTACCGCCAGTAATTATATACGAGCTATAAAATCTCATCTTCTCCAAATAATGCACAATGTACGCATCTGCAAAATAAATAGAATAAAAATAACATATGTGTATGTCTGAACCAAGTTTATTTAGTGAGTACATATTCCGGAAATCAGTTTTGGGTCATAGGGCCATATGCTCCCACTACCAAAAAATCAAATTTTAAAATGTCAAAAAAACTCAAACAAAAAATTCGGGTTTACATATGAACATAGAAATGTTCATATAAGAAGTTTCGCGAAGAAATGACTTTTTTTTGGCCGGTGAAAAAGGGACAAATCCCGGGTGTTCCAAAATGACTTTGCACGGAACATTTTTTTTGTCTTTTTGCACATGCCACGAAAATGTCTTTTCTCCGCGATTTTTCTTGTACGAACATAGAATGTTCATATGTATACCCGAAATTTTTGTTTGAATTTTTTTTATATTTAAATTTTGGTTAAACTGCATTTTACACCGTGGGTGCATCTAAACCTATGAACCGAAACACCGTGTTCGTACATATTCTTTCTTTTTTTCTTGGAAAGTAAGTCAGCAATGTTGACTCAACACTCGAAAGTCACATTTAGAAGTTTCGAATATTTCTTAAAACGTGCATTTTGATGTGCACTATGTATCCGTAAAATTAATTAAAACGAAAAACAATTTACTATGAGCTACATAAAAAAACTTGTAACCTAACTCCATCAAGCTATCTATGCATATTACAAGCCATGGGAGAATCTATTAAATATGCAAATACTTGTCCTTGCTGTGTAAGGAAAAAAGAATGACTACAGCTAACCATGATGGTTTCCGTGTGTGGTCAACATGACGGAGGAGTAGCGAAAAGTATCGAGCATACATGCATGACCGAATTTTACCACCAATGGATCTACGCCAACACATATATCCATGAGCTAGACTGCTCAGGAGGAGTACCAATTTGCAGTAGGTGGTCACAGTCCATGAGCAACGGGAAATTTGTGACATCGCATCGGTCGTACTTCTTGCTCGGAACAGTCTCTCTCATGCCGGGAAAATGAGAAAGCAGCCTATAAAAACATATTTCAGTTTTGAAGAAAACAATCTACCTAAAAAAGATTATGATTTGCTTATGCAAGGTATGCAAAGGTTACAAATAACGATTCGCTCCTGGTCGCCGCTCCCCAGGGGACGCGCTAGGAGCCAAACCTAGTGCCGCCGCCACGGTGGCAGCGGGTTCGGAGGTGGGGGGCTCCCTCGGACGCGGTGAAGAAGGTGGAGGTCGGCATGTGTGGGGCGGCGTCGGTAAGGAAAAGGAATGAAGGGCGGTGGCCCTAGTGGTTTTCTTATGTCCAGCTCGCCGATCTTCCTGTTGTCCGTCGTCATCGATTTAGCCACTAACGTGTTCCGGACTCCGCCACCGGTGGTCTTCACGGATTGGCGCATATCGCACCCGAACTTCTGGATTGGATGGGATTCAGTCATGTGTGTCCGCAAACGTGAATATGTGCGGTTTAAAGGGAACGTGTCGTGAAACTCCGCTTTTCATCGACACGATGGGACATGTCGACATCGGCAGCTATGCCGCGATCTCCATGGTGTTGGCAGAGGTGCGGAATATCGAGATGGCTACAACTGGAAAACCAGAAGGTCTCGATGGCGCAAGTCGAGTTCAAGGCGGCTAAGTAATATGGCGGAGGCGGGACCTTGGATGCGATGAAGATAATGCTTCACATGTTGTTAAACAGGTATGGTTCTTCTGCAGATGATGTTCCCGTCCAAATCGGACGTGTGATTCCTGTGAGCCTGCTGATTGGTGATTTGTAGCAGTGGCCTCGGCAAGTGGGAGGCAGCATTGGAGACTTCAAATCTGGTGGTGCTACTTGAATACCAACTCTCGATTTTCTAGGTGAAAACCCTAGTCTGACCTTAGTTGTACCTTTTTTCGTATAATGGGCATTTTATTAATTAGAATGTTTAAACATTACGTCCGAAATCTGCATAACTAGGATGCACACAGGTGCACTCATACCAGACTGAAAATAATATAAAGCAGGGGGCCAATCCAAATATCACACGACCATCCATGTCGGCTAAAGTATGTCTTGCGGTGTTTTTAGTCGTGAAGATACCTCCATAAAGCTCGCGATTTTCCATGCCTTATAATGTGGACCACGAATGTAGCAAACTGGTGCATCGGTAGATTATCTACATGAGAGAAAATTATCCGAAAAAAGCTTGTCATTTCTACTCAGACAGAGCGACCATATAGTGGCTATCGCTCCCACCCTAATTAGCGTTATGTACCTGGCAATGGCGATGATTTCCTTGTTGAAGGCATTGTCTAGAGAGGCCGAACTTTCTCCATGGTGAAAACCTTAGATTTATTGATCGGAAGACGATGGCGCTTGTGCACTGTTACCTTCCTATAGGCGTCGCTTTGGAGAACATATTGAGCAGTTTGGGTGTTGTCATTGGTGGTGGTTTGGGTCTAGTTCTTGCGAGTTGTTGATCATTGTGGCTGGTCTCTTTTTCTTTTTTCATTTGTTTATCATTTTGGCTGTGTGTATCTTTAACGTCTCGACTAGTTTTTAACATTATATTGTTGCAGAGCTCGATGTAATTGCTATTGATATCAATATAATTCCTTTATCAAAAAAGGTATAATAAGTAAGCAAGTATATGTGTACAGTAGGCGGTCAATGTGTAAAACTCCACGAAAAAAGTTTCCAAGTGTATATAGTACTATCATGTGTAAATATGTAATTTTTGTTTGTTCATGGAAATGCACGAAATAAAGTTTGACCAACTAACTTTTCACTTTGGATTTATTGATAAATGTCTTCATGGCTCCACACTTGATATGCAAGAGGAAATCCATGAAGCGTATGCATCGCTGAGGCCGTGGGTAATATATCCCTTTCGAAGAAAACAAATCAAGATAAGTATATACTCTGCTTTCATTCATGAAAGAGGGAACTAATGGACAAAAAATATCAATATATCACCACTATATTCATATGTACATGCATTGGAGGGGTTATTATTGCAGTAGGCGGTCAACTTCCTGCATCAGCCTTGCTTGGAAAAACATGGCAACGAAAAATCTACAAAGTCCTGAACCATCTTTTTCATGGGTGAAAATGACATTTTCTGGCAACTATATATCTGGCATTTGACCAATCTATCGGTGTGGCCCCTGATTAGAATAAAAAATGGCATAAATTAATTACCTAGTGCTATGACCAAGTAAAACACATATCCATAATGTAAGAAATTTGGTAAAAAAGACAGCATGTCGCAAGGACGTAACTAGATTACTCTCAATCGGATATAAATAGCTTGAAATAGAGATCAAGACAAAATAAAAGCAGCAACAAAGAAAAGGTGAAAAGGAAGAGAAGAAGTACGAAGTTGTGCCTGCAAGAAAATGATATTGTGTTTTGTAGGTTCGGAGTTAGGCAGGGTGGGTGGGCCCTGGCCCTGGATGACATACCCTGACAACTCACGACTCTTGTTCTCTACCGACACATCTAAATTCCAATCACATAATATTCCACATGTTTGACCTAGCCAGTTGGATCAACCACCTCACATTCATTCATATTCAATCAATCATCATCGGTGGAAGCTGACCTCTTTTTCCTTCCCTCCTCAATCATCAGCAAAACTGCTCCTATAATGGCAAGCCTAAAGAGGGCACATTCCAATATAATTAGTCTGCTCTGGAAACTTCAAATGCCAACTTCTGATTAATTAACAGTACCTGTGGTAGTTATACAAGCAAGAGCATATATACTCTAATAAAGTACAGCTAGGTGTATGCTCCATGATTAACACGTACTAGACGTAGCAATCAGGAGGTAAGGGAAGGCAGAGTTGAGTTGGCAGGATTCGGCAAGGTCTTCCTCCTCCTGACGAGGGCGGCCATAGCATAAAGGCCGTTTCCTGACGAACCGGTCCATTTGAGGTGTTCTTGGAAGGTTCTCCCGCGTCGGGGGGTAGTTGGTGCCATCGCTACCATAGCTCGCTAGGATACTTTCACACGCTGCATATCTATCTATCTAGCACGATAAAGAGAGGAGTTCAGGAGTAGAGAGAGCGACATAGGAGGAGAAGGAGGAAGAGGGATGATGGGGGGCGATCATGGCGGCGGGAAGCTGGTGAAGAGCCTGCGAGGCGCGGCGCAGAAGTACGTCGGCGTCGGGTTCTTCCTCGGCTTCTTCCTCGTCCTCCTCACCTACTTCACGCTCTCCGAGCAGTTCGCCATCGCCGCGCCCAACGGTGCGTTGTCCGAATTGTTGGAGTTCTGATTGCTCTGCTACTTTGTTCTTTTCTTTGCTTGCTTTATCGGGGCCGGCAAGCATATTTCACCTCAAAAGCTGCGATCAATTCAGCCTGGTCCAGCCGAAAGAGCCACTTTGTTAAGTTAAGGACCTGTAATTTAGAACAACTTCTTGCATGTTTCTTACTGTACTTGCGAATCGAAGACTTAGTCAAAGCATGTAGATGTTCTTGGTAGTTCTTGGTTATCTGATGAAACAGGAGATGATCGCGGCATCAGTTGGCAAGGCGAATCCAAATTCCTTTGTGGAACTGATGAGAATTTTGCTCAAAATTGCAGCTATCCGGAGGACCTCGCCAGGGCACCCCACGCCGACCGCCCCCGCCGTGGTAGAGACGCCGCCGTCGCAGCTCCCCGTCAAAGGTACACAAAATCAACCCCTTCGTTCTCCGTATCATTCTCCCCTCATCGACGAAATTTCCCACCTGAATTCATCAAAATTCAAGGCAAATTTCCAATTCTCAATTTCTGATCATGTATTCGCTGCCTTGCATGGAGCAGAGGAGGAAGCACCCAAGCCCAAGCCAGAGCCAGAGCAAGTACAAGAGCAGCCCCCACCTGTTGATGAAACAGAGGAGGACCGGACGCCCATCGGTACTGAATTACACTTGCCCACTTCTTCCAAATACCCGTCGTTGTCAAGAGAAAAGTAGACAAGTTTTCGATTGGATCTCTGCCCAATCAATCTAAAGAGCTCACTTTGCTGAAAAACACTCTGCTCCGTCAGAATTGCACTGAATAAAAAAGTGTGTATAATGATGGTTCTTACCTATCCATCCATGCAGATGACGGCGGTAGCAGCGGCGTGCCCGTGACACCGGCGGAGGAGAGCGCTCCGGCGAAGAAGCCGGCGTGCGACATCCAGGGGCCCTGGGCGTCCGACGTCTGCGACGTCTCCGCAAACGTGCGCATCCACGGCTCCGAGCGCACGGTGCTGATCCCGCCCACCATCGAGTCCGGCGGCACCAACCCCAACCCGCAGTCGTGGAAGATTGTCCCATACTCACGAAAGCACCAAGCCGGCATGAATGTGGTGACCGTGCGGGAGCTGGCCACGGCGGCGGAGGCGCCGGCCTGCGCCGTCACGTCGCAGGTGCCCGCGCTGGTGCTCGCCATGGGCGGGCTCACGGGCAACTACTGGCACGACTTCAGCGACATCATGATCCCGCTCTACCTCCAGGCGGTCCGGTTCGACGGCGAGGTGCAGCTGGTGGTCACCAACTACCAGAGGTGGTACGTCGGCAAGTACCTGCATATCCTCGCCCGGCTGTCCCGGTACGAGGTGATCGACATGGACAAGGACGACCAGGTGCGTTGCTTCCCGGGCGCCGTGGTCGGCATCCGGATGCACAAGGAGTTCAGCATCGACCCGGAGAAGGAGCCGACGGGGCACTCCATGCCCGAGTTCACCAAGTTCCTCCGCACCGTGTTCGCTCTGCCCCGCGCGGCGCCGGTGCGGGTGGTGGACGGGAGCGCGAAGAAGCCGAGGATGATGCTCATCTCGCGGCGGTCCCCGAGGAAGATCATGAACGTGGCGGAGGTGGTGGCGCTGGCGGAGCGCGTCGGGTTCGAGGTGGTCATCGGCGACCCGCCGTTCAACGTGGACGTGGGGGACTTCGCGCGGGAGGTGAACGCCGCCGACGTGCTGGTGGGCGTGCACGGCGCCGGGCTCACCAACTCGCTGTTCCTGCCGACGGGGCGGTGTTCATCCAGGTGGTGCCGTTCGGCAAGATGGAGCACATCGGGGAGGTGGACTTCGGGATCCCGCGGTGGACATGGCGCTCAAGTACATGGCCTACTCCTGCGGCGTGGAGGAGAGCTCGCTGGTGGACACCCTCGGGAGGGACCACCCGGCGGTGAAGGACCCGGAGTCGGTGCACCAGAGCGGGTGGAACAAGGTGGCCGAGTACTACCTCGGCAGGCAGGACGTGAAGCTCGACCTCGAGCGCTTCGAGCCCGTGCTGCTCAAGGCCATGGCCATGCTCAGGGAGTAGCAGGCATTGATTGATTCGTATACATACTAGATTAGAGCAGTCCCATTTTCTGCCTATTAATTCACATTTTTTTCGAGTTCTTTCAATGGGTTTGGATCAGTTTGATCAAAAGGTTTATACAGTATATATTTGTTCCGTTTTGTACGTACATATTTGTTTCATTTGGTACCCGATCGGTCCATTTGATCGATCAAATTAGAGAATATGCAAAGGAATCCTGATTACTGGCGTCACGAACAATGTAAGCAAAACCAGAGTGTGCTATATCGGTGTGTAGCAAGATAATCTCATAAAGTACAAATTATAGACTAGGACATAGCATTAGTTTGTTCCTCAACAAAGAAAAAAGGAATTCCCGCAAAAAATAATATTAAACAAATTGGAAGAAGACGGAGAAGGAAAAAAAACTTTTTGGGCCTGCTATGCCTGAGCCCATCTAAGGGGCAAGGTTTTTTTTTTCAACAACTTGGGCTGGTAGGAGAGGAGTACACATCACGAGGTCGGCAGCTCTGACCAAGCCGAGGCGAGGCAGTGCTGATCTGAAGTTCTCAACACTGGTTGCAGATACGTGCAAGCAATCACCCCCATGATCAGAATAACTTGGCACATGGTAACCATGCAATTATGCAGATGATGGAACAAAATACACAGGAAATGTTTAACTATCGTTGTTGGGTTGCATTTTTTTTTTGAAAAGGGGAGCCCAGCCTCTGCAGAAGAGATGCATACGTCTTTTATTTCATTTATTCAACATAGCTGGCAAATAGCCTTACAACGAACGAATACAAGCCGAAACCAACCAATAGTGAAAACACCACAACTAGCACAAACGACAGAGGAAATGGGGCTTTGTGCCCCGGCCACAGCCGTCGCCGGCTCTCTCGCTAACTCAGAGATAGCGCCTTGTGCACACGCTCCAGAAATCGCCTCTAACATCTTCCGGCAACCCAACTCCAGCGTGCAGTTCGAAGCAATGACTCTCGCCAGGCCTGCGGCCGATGCCACCAAGACACCTGGCTGTGCCTCCACCCTGCGCGAGTCCACCATGTCACGACAGTCATCGGATCCTCGCTGCACCACGCAGCCAAAACCAACCGCCGTCGTCGTTGTAGATGAAACTCCGCTTCACCAGCCTCCATGCGTCACGTGTTCCAAAACGAGCCCTCAAGAGGGTAAACTACACCGAGGGAGCAGCCATCGTCCGATCTGGTAGCCCAGATCTAGGGTTTCCCCTCGAACTTTGTGCGGAAGGTGGGTGATTCGCGGCGATGACCCCTTCAACATGGCAACGACACCCAAGGGCGTCGCAATCGTCGGCCTAAGCCCGGTTTGCACCGGCCGATCTCCAAGATCCGACTACCACCCGAACACAGTCGGGATCTGGTCACCATGCCCTTGTCGCAAATCTGCCCGAAGTAGGCCACCACGCCACCCTCGCGTCACCGCAAGGAGCAGCCACGCCGTGGCGCCGGCGGCCGCGCCACGCCGGCCCCAGGACGGCACCCGCGCCGCCTCCTGCGGGCAAAGGGACGGGAGAGGTCCCGCCGCCGCCGACGCTGGCCAGGCTTTGCCCGGCCGCGACCTCTGGCGGCGGCGGGGGAGGAGGGTCAGGGGGAGGTGGGGTGTGGGCGGCGGATAGGGTTCCCTCCCGGCCGCCGCCCGGGGGTGATGCGAGAGGGAGAGAGGTGAGCTTGTTGGGTTGCATAAACATCATTATTTTGTATAGTTCACCATGGCACGAACATAACCGTTAACGCTACCTTCAGATCATCTATCACATGCACTTGGGCAATATCGTTCAAAGGGGGTTTCACGAGTTGAGGGACTCTTACAGCAAAGAAGAAGCACTAGAAATATCCAAATAATTCAAAGCTACAAGACATACTACATCTTAATATCATGTTGTTATAAAGATCGGGTGTAATCGATATTATCTGAATATAATATATTTCCCATTATCAAAAAGCTACATGCCTGTAGATAATGGTCATGGCATATAATAATTCGACGAACCGGTAGGCAATACATCATTCTTGATGGCTTGTTGGCTAGAAACATTCAAAAGAACACTTGATTTGGTTTTTAGACTGGAAATTTCTTAATGCAATTTATTCGGATATGGACACGTACATATCCATATTTTCTTCACAGACGAGCACGATAGCATCGTACATGTAGTTGCAAAGAAATTTAGTATTTTGCACATATATTTTAACTTTAATTGATATAAGGTGTTGTCTTACACTATAGGTGTATTCTCGGAACGTTAATAGCTATTTTGGACTATCCATTGACGTTTTCAACTCTAACTAATTAACAGAGAACAAACTTGGATGATTAGGAGGGTGGTTGTACCCCTAGCACATCGGAGTTCAAAACCCAAGTTTGATACTAGTGTTTATCGTTATGGCGGATTATTTTTCAATGGGAGGCGACGTTACCGTCGATAACGAAGAGCATGTCGTGACATCATCAATTTCATGACCCGACCATCGGCCCAGTTTTTTTGGAGGTGTCCATAGGTGTAGGGTGTGCATGTGTGTCCAATCTAAACGGCAGGTTGATATTTATCTTAATGTGTTCCAAATTGCTTATTTATGTAAACGGTGACGTTGTCATGTTGAGCATCTTTTGAGGATCACAACTATATGATTTCGATTGTTAAACGTCGCAGTCCGCGAGAGTTGGTTGCTCTCTAATAAACACATTAAGGGTATTGGGTTACGACGTATAAGCTTCATCCATGGGAAGGCTTGAGGCAGTCAGTATCGGTCAACATTTTGTGTGAAACTTCGGTCAACATTTTGTGTGAAACTAGTGTTGCAGAAAATGTATAGTTCAAGGCGTCTTTGGTTCACTAGTTGAATGCCCGTGCGTTGCCACGGGTTTTTAAAAAAAATCCCGTTAAATATGTCGACATGATGCACATAAATTTAAATGAAAATGCCATGGAGCCGAGAGAAGAAGCATGCAGTTTGGGTAATTCAAGATACAAACATGTTTTTTATCATTGCTTTCGAATCATTCCACCCCTAGCCTCTCAACTTCACTTTCAGTTGAACATCATGCGTTGCCAGTTGCCACGAGTCATCAAGTTTCTTTGTTCACAACTATTGTGCTTCAGTCACCCTACTCCAACCCCACTCCAGCAACAACGACATGTCACTAATTGCTGCACCGGTGTTTTCACCAACTCTAGGCCAAATCACCGTGAAGGCCCTTGTCAAAATTCAATATTCACATGCTTCCTCAACCACTGTGATCTTCCATCCCAAGTCATGATTTTCTATTAAAAACACTACTTTTCTTTGTAGGACCGTTTCAAGATAGCATCATTCGAATAGCTGTGAGGTCAACTACAACATCGTCAAACATCAAACAAAATACAACGACAAAATAAGTCGCATGTCCAGTATTAATGACACTTGAAATCTTACTAAGTTGCAGGGCTCTTTTGAAATATGGAGGGGGAAAAAGAATTTTTGCAATATGCAAGTAGCACAATAATAAATTAAACACAAACATATTGATGGGCAATTTGGGATGTTCCATACAAATGTAGGAGGCCCTCAACTCTTGCCCTGCCATCCGTGGATGTAGGAGACCAGCTCTTGGTGCTGCTAAACCCTTGCCTTGTCATCTGAGCAAAGCGAGTTGCAGGAAGAACTTCCAGTTGCCTTGCCAACGGTGGATGTAGGAGACCAGCTGTTGGTGCCATCGGTGTGCCGCTAACATGCTTCAGTGTCACACTGCTCGGCCAGTGAGCGGTGCGCTCGATACAGGTCACCAAGCATGTCCACCAGGACAAGGAGCTTCTTGTAGTACACTTCAGCGTGTTTTGTGAATGAGTCTGCATCTTGGTCAATCAGCTTGAGCATCTTGTCATCTAGTTCTGCCAACAAAGGGAAGGGAGAGCACATTTGGTAAGAGGCAAGTTAAATATAGCAGGGAAAGGATCCTTGTAGTGCAAGGTCGAAAGTACGGATCTATGCAAATCACAACATGATTGTACAGGCTATTGTGAACTTGTAATGATTTTGCTTTATTATAATTCAAGTTAAACATGTAAACCGTGTAACGATGCAGAGGCTAGAGGAGCAATCTTTCACTATTACCAAATGAAAGAGAAGTTAAGCATACAATGTTTTTTTGCGGAAAAAGCATATGAATTGACCAGGTGGAACTTTGTATCCATGACACTCGGTGAAATCTCTAGCTAAACCTCATACTGAACATGACAACTTCATTACAAAGCTCAGACATTCCATGATGGCACAAACTGTAGTGGAGTTTAGATGGAGCAATTTTTACATGACAACCACACTATATCATGGCCCTAGAGCATACTAAAAAGAAGTAGAACACCAGAGCATAGGCGGGCAGTTTGGTAAAGAAATTGTCTAGTGCAATATTCAATCCATGGTAATGACAACAACAATCTCAACTGGAGAGTGCTAAGGGAGGGACGTGAACCGAAAGCGTGTTGCCGAACCATGGGGATGGCCTTGCGAGGTTGTGGCTGTCGAACCACCATGCCTGCTGCAGCTCCTTCTGCCCAATCTCTTGTCTTTACCTGCAGCATTTACAAATCTCGAGAGGACAATGCAAAGGCAGGAACACATAAGACAATATCCACATCTTGTTGCCAGTTGAAACTTAAACAAAAAATATTGTGAAAATTAAGAGTACATGATGGCCACTGAACACATACGATCGACAATCCACAGGTAGATTGAATCTAATGCTCTATGAAATAAGAAAGATGAAAGGTAGGTCACGAAATAAGAATACATGATGGCTACTGAAGGCTGAAGCACAATTGGGATACTTATATCTGCAGCACATCAGGGGATACACAGTGAACATGCTGATAAAGTTTCATTGAGTAATTAATTGGCAACTTGTTTGAAAATGGAATACCAGGTTCATCACTGAGCTTTACTTCCTGGGAATCTTGCTCACCTCCTTGACCACACACGTGAGACATACTCAATTGAAACAAAAAGACACATACATGATACATTCAACTTTGGACAAAAGTAATCGTGGTGGACTTTCCACTCTGGCTCAAATTGTGAAATATCTAGCAAGTTTTTTCAAAATAATTTTTCAACATTCGGAAGCCTCAAAGATGTTCTGTTTTAAGAAAAGTATGAGAGCCGAGAGTTCACATCATTTAAATAATACCTTTTCAAAAAAATAGCACTCACGGAGCAACGGTTTAGAAAGCTAAAATAAGTGGCGCAAACAATATGAGTTTGGAAGGACAAATCGCAGTGAACAAAATGCAACGATGGATATTAGAGAACGTATTGTTTAAAGATGATGTATTACTGGATACCAGGTACATCGTCAGTTGCTAAGATAGTGATTAGGCCATAATCTGTATGTCCATACACTCCCTTTGAAGGATTTGATACTTGACCTGACAACAAAAAAACATCAAATGGAAGAACTCGTCATGACTCTTGCTGAAAAAACATCATGTGATGCACGGAAAAAATATTTATATCCCATTTTACAGACTTCATTCACACATCTGTTATAAGTGTAGCAAAAGTATAATTTTATTTCTTCATTCACAAACCAGTTATAAACGCAGCAAAAAGAATCACATAGTGGTTCTAGTTCAGTTCTCGTAGAAAAGATAAAAACCTGTAGTTTGCTAACTGTTTGTTATAAAGCTTCAGTTTGAAAAGAGGACAACGGCCATGGAGGTCGCCTACCAAACAGAGAAACAAGATCAGCCATGAAGAAATTATGACACCAATATGACATTCAAATGAAAGACCATGGTAATCTCAAAACATTACAAAGTATTTACTGGTAGAGGAGGCCTCAAATTAAATTTCAGAACTCACCGTTTCCAGACTTGACAACACTACAGCTGTAAACAAACTGTACATCTCTGCTCCTACAAATCGAGTGGATCTTCAGCGTCAAAATCAATGCTCAAACTTCACGAGTAGATGTCAATTGATCCTCATTGCAGCGAGTAGAAGGGTCATTTAGTTCTGCATAAGACATTCAGTTAACCATTAGGTCAGTATAGACGTACAAACACAACAGTAAAATATCTATCTACACAATAAGAAACATGGAAAAATGATTTGAATAGAACCAGCAAAATACGACCAACTGTAAACCAGCTAACAAAAATAAAGGGTGCAGCATCTAACCTGAAATCTAAATAAATGAACTATTGACAAAGTAACAGCATAAACAATTGCATAACGAAAGTTCATATGTGCCCAAGCAGTGAGATTTACGTAGGGCAACAGTACCAACATGACATCGTTTCTGCAATAAACCTTCTAGGTATAAAAGACTGTATGTCGACGATTCTGAAGCAAACGTGCAGGGGGAGGAGAGGCAGACCAACCTGGACGAGAGCATCTCGCCGGCGTCCGAGCCCACAAGCGGCCAGGCCAGCGGCAGCAGTCCAACGGATAGATTTGAATGCCTGCAAAGAAACAAAACATCATCATGCACACTGACCGTGATATGAATGCTTGCAAATATATATCATAACAAAGTCGAGAGATTTTAAATTCCTTCTCGTCAAAATAAAGCATGTGGATTAGATATTCAGTTGCTAGCCCATTGTATAGAAAAGGAACAATATAAGAGGCTTACGCTAGATGATTAGCAGCAGCAGACAAGCACCATTGGATGATCATTATGTTAAAGAACTATCTGTGTTCGCTAAACATGCTCCCAAAAGAGGTCGCGGGCGATGTAATTGACGAACTCCTCGCTGGAATATTAGTTCTACTGATTGAGGCAAACTTGCAATGATGAGAAGGAAAGAGGTTGAAGGCACAACACAACCCCAAAAGCTTGCACCGGCCAAGCGCGAGAACCGAGGTAAGAACAGGGGTTCCCTTGCTGAGAGATTTGCCCGGAACTGAACCGTCACGCCACCGTGAGACTAGCCAGGGGTTGGAGGCAGAGGTGCAGATCCACGAGACCACGACCATCTCCAAGGACCTGACAGCGAACTCTGCCCGGACGGACTTGAGAGAGGCGTCGACGCGCCGAGGAGTACCACGGAAAGTTGGATCCATGGTGGCTGGGAGCTCCACCGAGATCCATGGCAGCGGGGAGCAGGACCGAGATCCGTGGTGGCGGGGAGCAGGGGTACCGTCGAGGGGCTGGCTAGGCGGCGCCTTTGTGGGTCGGCACCGCCGGAGCAGGTGGTAGAAGGTCCGGCGCGGAAGTAACCACGAGCACAGCGAAACTCGGGGCTTTCGTCGGCGGCCGCTGCATCTCCCGTCGGTTGCCGCCGCACCGAGGATCGAGGGGATCGAGTGGAGCCGTGGACGTCCGGTGGGTCAACGGGTTTGGGACGGCGGGTTGATTCCCAACTTTTAGAGGGACTGAAGTGTAAAACCACCACGACGTACGACGGGGACGGCAGGAGACAGGACACTCCATATTTTTATAGTAGAGATTAGAGTTGTATGTTGATATGGTACAGTCCTTTGGTATCCATTATATTTGTGCGCGCATGGATCAACATCATAGGGTTTGAAGTATGTGTAAGAGGAAGGGGGAAATTCTGCCGGAGTGACAGAAACCTGAGGACGCGAACCGGAATGTTGCACGTATGAGAGTAAGAGGACCATTAACTTAATGCTATGGTTGGAGAAAACTTAATGATTTGTTAGTATTCGCGGATGCCTGCTAACAATCCAATCATATAGTATGTGTAATCACGAGTAGTTGAGTGCATATATATTTAGCCTCTCCCACATAGAAAACTGCATCGAAGACATTGAATCAATTATCTCCATTAGTTCATCTTGTACAAATTCATCACACTTTTCACCTCTATTCCACACTCATGGTTCTGTTAGTTTAGTGTATTTTATTGCTGCAGCAACTAACTTTACTTTCATGTTGTTTATTTTCCTGCAAAGCTATCTCTAGTACCCGTATTGTTACTCTAGTTTTATTTCCTAGATAATGCAAACGTTTAGTGTGCGTAGAGTTGTATCAGTGATTGATAGAACTTGAGAGAATACTTATCCTACCTTTAGCTCCTCGTTGGGTTCGACACTCTAACTTATCAAAAAGGCTACACACGATCCCTTATACTTGTGGGATCAAGACCTTTTCTGATGCCGTTGCCGGGGAGCCATAGCGTAGGTAAATATTCTTGTGTGCACTTGTTTGCTTTGTTTCTAAGTAGTTTTTACTTCCAGTTCTAAGTTGTTCTCTATCTTAGTATGGATAGGGAATGCGAATTACAAAAAAATTAGTTGTACTTGTTATCTAAAAACGTTTTCAAAAAGGAAAGTGATTGGAAAGATGAGTAATGGTTAAGTGGGGGTCGACCTTAAACACTTGTGTTCATGCCTATGAAACCAAAACAAATCTTTCCATGGAAGTTTTCAGTTAAAAACTTGTATATATTGTGTATATTGTATATATTGTACATACTCCTCTGTACATAAACTAGAAGTGCTAATAATAGTCTCTAGTAACAAGAAAGTAAAAGTTTTGCTTTGCTGTCCAGAAATATATTTTCTGTGCTTCACCGTATAAAACGTTTAAAATCACCAGAACGTGATATTGATTTGAAATTTCTTGAGTGCAAAGTAATGATTATCATCTTTTTTTCATTAGACTAACTTTTTCTGATTTGAGTTACGTAGCTGTCTCGAAAAATTCCATCTTCACCGACTGTTCAGTTTAGACAGATTCTTTTACTTCACTGTAAAAAATCGTGATAAATCTCAGAATAGTATTTTGATCTGAAATTTTTTGTGCATAAACCTGAGATTGTGATCTGTCTTTAATTAGTTTTGAGTTTTTCGATTTCTGTGGCGCAGGTAGCCATGTGCGCCACAGAAATGTGCCTTTCTGTGGCGCACCAAGCCATGTGCGCCACAGAAATGTGACTTTCTGTGGCACACATGGCCAGATGCGCCATAGAAAGTTATCCGGGGGCGGGTTAAAATTTGAAAAAAATAATTCTGTGGCGCACCTGGCACGTGCGCCACAGAATTATTATTTTCAAATCCCCCCCTGTGGATCGCCTTTTTTGTCTTGCAGGAAGTAAAAGAAAATGATAAAAATTTCAATAAATAGAATCCTTTGACATGTAGTTACGTATGAGTGTCTAGTAGGTATAGAAATTTTGAAATATGAATTTTGACCTTTTCTGCAACAAACAGGAAAAAAAACTTACAACGGCCATAACTTTTGCATACGACGTCGAAATAATGCAAAAAATATGTCAAAAATAACGAGAGAAAAATCCGAGTTCGATTCCACCCGGGTTTACCCGGTCAGGAATTCACAGATTCCTCAAATTCCAAAAGAAAAAAAAGTTATTTCAAACAGGCGATTTTTCGCAGCAAAATCAAAAAAATTCAAAAAAATTCAAAAATTAAAAAATTGCAAAAAAGACACATAAATGTATTACAAAGAAGATTGTTGACTTTTCTTGCCATTTTTTTTATTTTTTTAGATTTTTGAATTTTTTTGAATTTTTTGGATTTTTTGAAATTTTTTAAGTTTTTTGAATTTTTTTGGATCTTTTGAAACTTTTGAATCTCCTTTTGAAAGTTTAGAAGTTTTTGAAATTTAAAAACACACGTTTATAACATATACATATACATAACATATACACATACAAGAATTAAGAGGATACATATGATATATATATCAATAAGAACTTGAGTAGCACAAGGGTAGGTGAAGTGGGTGGAACTTAGAAGTTAAGCGTGCTAGGGTTGGATCAATTTGAGGATGGGTGACCTAGCGGAAGGTATCAGTTCAAAAAATTCAAAAAATCTGAAAACAATTCCAATAATTAAGATTTTTCATATTATTTCATATTTTGATTTTTCTGATTTTTTCTGAAACTTTTTTAATTTTTTTTGCAGTTGCGCCACAGAATCCATTTTTGGCGCGCCACTGATAAGGCTTTTCCTACTAGTGATGGTTAAGTGGGGGTCGACCTTGAACACTTGTGTTCATGCCTATGAAATCAAAACAAATCTTTCCATGGAAGTTTTCAGTTAAAAACTTGTATATATTGTGTATATTGTATATATTGTACATACTCCTCTGTACATAAAATAGAAGTGCTAATAATAGTCTCTAGTAACAAGAAAGTAAAAGTTTTGCTTTGCTGTCCAGAAACATATTTTCTGTGCTTCACCGTATAAAACGTTTAAATTCACCAGAACTTGATATTGATCTGAAATTTCTTGAGTGCAAAGTAATGCTTATCATATTTTTTTCATTAGACTAACTTTTTCTGATTTGAGTTACGTAGCTGTCTCGAAAAATTCCATCTTCACCGACTGTTCAGTTTAGACAGATTCTTGTGCTTCACTGTAAAAAATCGTGATAAATCTCAGAATAGTATTTTGATCTGAAATTTTTTGTGCATAAACCTGAGATTGTGATCTGTCTTTAATTAGTTTTGAGTTTTTCGATTTGAGCTACCTAACTATCTCGCTGAGTGTCATCTTTACGGATTGTTCAGTTTTAGCAGATTTCTTTTTCGTTTATTCAATATTGTACTTAGTGCTCTTAGTTCCTTAGTTTTTCGACGGACAACGGAAATGATAAGAATATCGGTATATACAGTGGCTAATGTTTAATAAATGTTATGAAATTTGCCAACACTTGAACATAAGTGGATTTTATTTAATGAGTACTAACCCTACTAATGAGGTTTGTGAAGTTTTATGTGGATGTAGCCTATAAATTCTAATCAATATGGTGATATCAGACGAACAAGAAGACGCAAGAGCTCAATCTTGGAGATGTGTAGGTGCATCCCAAGAACATATTCAAGAAGATACAATCATCTAAGCTTGGGATGCCCTAGTCATCCCCCTATTCATCAACTAACATAAGTTTGTCTCATTCATACTCTATATTACCCATCCACATGATATGTATTGTCTTAGCTTGTATTATAGTTGCTTTTTATATGTCTTGGTTTTATCTTCTTTTAGTTTTATTAGGCTCTTTATTTTGTTTTTATTACTTCTTTACTTTCACTTATAAATTGAAAAAAACAAAAATATTTTCTTTTATTTTGCTTCTTTGTTTTGTTCTCTATTTTGATTTTATTTGGTTTTACTTTTGATTTTTATTTAGAATTCCCTTTGCTTTAGCTATAATGTTTAGGGCTTGTTTTAGCCTCTGGTCTCTTAGTTAAATAAAAACAAAGTATCAAGTTTTACCCATTTGGCTTAGTTGATACATATGTAAAATGGCTTTTCTGTTTTCTGCATCTACCGCTCACTGCGCGATTTTTCATATTTTACTAAAACCTTGAAAAGTCACGAAATTTAGATAGATTACGTATCACCTAATCCTCTGCACGCACAAAAATTGGCAAAAATTTCTGACATGTTTAAGTGCACCTAACAATTACGTTTTCCAGCTGCTGTTTTTCTGGACAGATTCTGACTTTCGTTGCAAGAGTGGCCTCTTTGCGTTTTCATTTGATTATTTTTGGGTCTTAACTTTTATTTAGAAGTTGGCCACTTAAGCAACCTTCCTGTAACTCCTAAACAAAATTTGATTTGGTTTAATAGCAGCACTTTGAAAATATTATCTATTGCAATAATGTCCAAACGCAGAAAAGAATGGGAAAATTTTTGTGTTGAAGTTTTTTCACAGAGAATGAAGGAACACGAAACAGAGAAATATTGAAGAATGGCCAAAGTCATAAGCTTGGGGATGTCTCCGCATCCCTCTTCATCAACAACCCCTCGGTTTGCAAACCTTTGAATTTTGTTTTTCGAGCAACATAGAAACTTGAATAAACTTGGAGCGTCTGTATTTTATTATTTATTTGTCTTAGCATCAAACACCAGTCACATTAATAAGTTGATCGTCATATCTTTTATTTATCTCCTGTTTGGAGAGGTGGTTCAAAGTTTAGTAAACTAAAAAATGATGTGTGAATGATATTGTTTAGTAGTTTATGTTTTCTTACGGTTATTTTCAACTAGCTAATAGTGTATATTATGTCATTTTGATCTTAACATGCATTGTACTGTTCATAAGATAGTATGGCATTGTGGTATCCTCCTCTGAATGTTTTACTTGAATCGACTTGGCACATGCTCACACATGTTTATGACTCAAAACAAAAGTCAATCAAAGCCTCGATGATCTATTTTGCCTCAGAGTTTTTGTATCACTTTTACACCATTGCTAACTTTATTATGTCGCAAGTATGATTATGACGGTTGTGCTCTCTTGTTGTCGCTTCCCAGTCTATTGCTAACCTTCACCTGTACTGAGCGGGAATGCTGCTCCTGTATCCAAAATCTAGAAACCAAGTTATTCCAAAGAGTCCACCATAAATTTCTATGCATGGTATTCAAAATACTTCTCAGTTTGTGACACTGTTTTAGCTCGTGAGGACATGGTAGCTGCGCTTATTATCTTCCATGCTAATTGATTTCTTCAGACTAGCAGCTTCATCTGCTTATCCACTTTTTATTTTGCACAAAGAGCTGGTTAGTCCACCTAAATATCTAAAAAGTAAAAAAATAGACACTCCTCCATGGTTTGAGAATGTTGGCAGGCACCCGAGCATTCGGTTAGCCATGGTTTGTGAAAGGAAATGGTGGGGAGGAGTGTCAAAAAGTTATAAAGTGCATTATATAATGCAAAGTATATATATAAACCTTCGGAACCGCTCTAAAAGTTAGTTAGCATGGAAGATAATAAGAGGTCTATTACTACTCGTTGACAGGAACGCCACTAGTACAGAACGACACATCGGAAACGGGCCAAAACCCCATCGGAAACGGAAAAAGGGTCCGTGTCCCCGACCCTGTCACTGATGTGAAGGCTCTCATCGGCAACGGACAAGAAAAACCGTCACCGATGAGGCATGATTATGGCTACGGTTGCCATGCAGTCTCCGTTACCGTTGTATCGGGACATCAGAAACGCAGATTCTGTTTTACTCGTTTGCATTGAGATTTTTTCATAAGCCTACAGCAGGAATACAGTTGCCAATTGACAATCAAAATATCACAGCAGTAGCACAAAGTTGCTAGCAAAACCGTTCATAACGTATATAACAATTTTCACCATTACATACCATCAAAAGATGAGTTACACATGCTTCGCTAATCCTATCATTCTCATGCCTCCCTAAAGTGCAGCTAAGGCTTGCTCCCTAAACACACATCCACAAAATAGCCGGAGAAACTAAAAAACAGAAACTACACCAAGCCAAATTGCCAAAATCTTGGTACTGAGGCTTGCTCCATCTTGGACGGTGTCGCCGAAATATAATAACGTCACAGCAATGACGGTTCACGGATATGATCCCACTTTATAAGTAGCACATTTAAAGTTTGTTCGGATCAGCTTGGTGCTTCTGGATAAAAATACATGGATTGATAGTTAGAGAAGAGCCAAAATATGATGCTACATGACATAGATATAATTTAATGTGAAAATAGTTTACACCTTTAAGCGCCTATATCCGTGTGCTTGTAGTCCGATCAAACGATTTGGAGGCATAACTTGAAGGTGATGTTTCCTTCAAGAGCCTCACCATTTTTTATACAGTGTCGCCGAAATACTATTACTTCATACAGTAGCTACACAAAACAATAACGAGGATTAGCACATTGACAAAATGTTGTGACTGGCTCTATTCGTCATCGGTAGTACTAGAAAGAGTTGAAATTAATTCACTCTACTAGACTTTAAAATAGTGCAAGATATTGCAATGTCAGCAGCTTCATAGGATGCCGGACAGCGATCATCCTTTTCATGGAGGCCACCACCGGCTCTGGATTTTTTATGCAGTGTCACCGAAATCTAATCTAATACGTCACCGATGTGACATTTCGGCGACACTGTATAAAACACTCTTACTTAAAAAAATATTTTATGCAGTGTACCAAAACGTCACAATAGCGACGGTGGATATGTATGATGGAGTTTGAAAGGGAACAGCTTGATATCCCTAAATGTAAATAAGGATTTATGTTAGTTCTGACACTACTAGATAGAACAAACAATTTAACACAATAATTGGAAGTATATAGTAGTATTTAGTGTGTACTGACCTGTGTATATAATTGGAGGACATTATGGGAAAGTTAACAAACACTACTGTCTTGAGTAGTGTTCATTGTTTGTTCTGTGTCTCCGACTTTTTTATGCAGTGTCACCGAAATAGACTCCTGTTTTCACATGGACTATTTAGCTAAACTACAACCGGTTGCAAATGCACAATAGGCAAGTTAACTACATCAAGAAATTATCTAGATAGAACTACCGGATGTGAACTGAACTACTATCAACAAATTAGCTAAACTAAAACTAGTTGCTCTAGATCATTTGCACAATGGGCAAGTTAGCTACATCAAAGAGTGGATCTGATACCTTCTCCACGACGCCGTTGGATCGATCTAGCAGATCCGGAAGTGGTGGAGGCAGAGGAAGCGGACAGAGCGACGATCTCACTGTATCGGGCGAGATGCCAAAGACCTCGCCGTGTCGGGTGACATGGAGAAGACCTCGCCGTGATAGCCATCGTCTGGGCGGAGACGGCGCCGGCGATGGCCGCAACGCCAGGAGCCACCGCCACGAACAGATCTAGCATACTGGGACAGAGTGAGGAAAACGAGTGAGTGTTAGGTTTTGCTCTGTACGCCCATATATATAGGTAAAACATAGGAAACGGTTATTTAGAAGGACCGTTTCCTTTATGTTTCTTCCATTGAGGTGTGGGACCTACTACTAGCTACTTCTTGATTTTCTCGCGCCCTGCTTCCGCGCAATCCTCCTCCTTCTCCGTCGCCGGGGTTCCCTTCTTCGGGACCGGCGCCTCCGCCTCGTCCTCCTCCTCCTTCTCACGGCCTCACTTGTTGGGGGCCATTGGAGGTGGTGGCGGCAGCATATCGGAGACGGTGGCGGCGGCTTTCTTCTCCGTCGCCGGGATTCCCATCTTTGGGACCGACGCCTCCGCTGCCTCGTCCTCCTCGTCGTCGTCCTCCTCCTTCTCCTTTTCGGTTGACTCCTCATCAGAATCAACCTTCGGCGGGCCCAGCATCAAGGTGGGATCATGGAAGTTGGCGTATTCGTCGTCGCTCGACTCCCGCGTCGGTCCTTCAACGGACTCGCCGCTGACGGGGGGACTGTCCCGCGGTGACTCAGTGTGCTCCTGTGTGTCGTTGCTGCGAGGCATCTTCGCTAATCAGTAGGAGGGAGCAAGCGAGCGAGAGAGAGAGAGAGAGCAGATTCTGTGGCATCTTGAGCTAGCAAGGATTGGGGTTTTTAAGGAGTAGTGGGCGGTGCCACTACGCCATGGCATTTACTCGCCTCGCTTCGAATTCCATGAAGCTTGAACGCGACCACAATGACCGTTACCGTAGAACCACATATCGGAAACGGAGCCGCATTGCGAACCGTTGCCAATAATATGGGTAACGGAGTTTATACTTTCTCCGTTACCTTTGTTGACGGGCTAGCCGCGGCCCAGGTCAGGTTTGTACGCACCGGCCGCGCGGAAAGCGCGATTCTCCGTCGCCTAACGCCTGCCGTTTCTATAGAGGGGTATCCGATGTGTCGTTCTGTACTAGTGCCTCACCTCTCAAAACAATTTTATTTTAATGTTGAGTCACCATCCCTTCTTTGTGCACTTCTTCGAGAGCATAACTGTCATTCTTAGTGAAATGTACTTGTCCCAGAATACGGTTAGTTGTGTTGTAACTTTGATGCTTGTATCTCTGACATCTTTATTTCTAGTCTTCATTTAAACTTCAGAGGTGCCCGGGCATTTATGTTTTGCTGTACAAATTCAGGCAAGCGAGATACCACTCTACCATGCTTTATTATGGTCATTACAATCTTGTTGATGTTCATAAATTTCATACTATGAACTCTTAGTTTGTTGATATCTTTTCATTAGGTAATATGATTGCTAAATTTTATTATCCATACATCATTTGTTATACAATTGTTAAAGATCTGATCATAGCATTCGACATCAAAAATTATATTGTTTTTATCATTCTACCTACTCGAGGACGAGTAGGAGCTAAGCTTGGGATGTTGATACGTCCATAACGTATCTATAATTTTTGATTTTTTATGCTAATATTATACTTTTGACACTTGTTTTTATATAAAATTTGTGATTTATTTGGACTAACATATTAATAGTTGCAAGAGTGCACAATGTTCTTATTTTACTCTTTGATGTGTAGGAATTATCAAAAATACAAAAGGAAATTTGTTGGAGTCAAATTGGGACTTTGCAGAAATCTGTCTCGTAACGTTTTTCGGAGATGGTCATGTTACGGGTCGAAGACGGCGTCAAACGGAAGTCTCCCCGAAGACAAAGGTGTTGGAAATTTCGGCGGGAACGTTCTAGACATAAAATTCGCCTGATTCCGAGTCCATACGGTCGAGATACGTCCAATTTACTGCAACCCTAAATGGGATTACGGGATTTCGGGAGGATATATAAAGTGAGGAAATCTAGCTCGTGAAGAACTCCTCCACCCACGAATTTCCAGCCACCAAAGTCACGTTTTTGCCTCCCCCATGGATCCCATTTCCGAGCTCCCAAGAAGTCATAAAGGAAGGGGGCTAAGTAACAATACTTGAATCATAGAATGTGAAAGTGCCGCCCCTCGGTCAACATCTTGTAATTAGGCTTCTGACCATGCCATGCATTGACCTTTTCTCTGGTACTTGCGTACGTCCATGTTACATTGGCAAATATATAAATCCAAATAGTTTCATTATCCGAAAATTGGACCTGACTAAGCAGCAGCCATTCTGTATTGTTCCTTTCGTGTTGCCATCGCACACCTCTCTCTCTGTCATACTGTACATGAAAATGATGTCAACTAGCCAAAACAGAATTATCTCCCAAAACGTATACCCGATTGTTTTCACTGAAGTGGGCAAGGGTATCGTGAAGTAATTAATAGACTATACGATTTTCAAATTTATTGCAAAGCACATTAAGTGAAAACGTACTTATAATTAATGATGAAACGTATCCGCCAATGTAACATGGACGTAGCGATGGAAGTATCCGCCTGATCTGCTTCCCGATCGCGCCGCGTAGTAGCGTTTTGAAGATATGACGATATATCTTTCTGAGAGATTAGACGGTGTAGGATGATTTGGATCTTTCGTCTAGTACTCCCTGTCATGTTTGATTTTTTTTCTTTTTGGCCTCAGCCGTGTCATGTTTGCTTCTCCTATATCAATATAAAAGGCAAAGTTTTTGGCTCGTTTCAAAAATATATATTAATGATGAAACGGGACACTCCTCTCCATACATAGTACAATATAACTTTGTCTTGGATCTACTTGCTAGGAGTGACCGGTGGCATTGGCTCATCACGGGAGTATAAGAGCATCTACTGCATATCCCGGATAAATTCGTACCGGATATCTCATATCTGGTTCAACCGAAAAAACGTTTTTTGTATCGCGTGGGATCAGACTGATCAGATGACTTGTACGGGAAATTTTCCGGTACGACTTTAACACATTTGTTCTGCCCGCGAGCCCGCCCGGTATCAGAAACCAGTTTTCATCATTTGCTTATTAGCAATGAGATATATAGAAGTTTTAAGATCTCACCAAATATAAAGTCTATTACATTAACTACTACACATTCTAAATCATTTAAAATCATGCGCGATATAGGTAGCAATGAAATTATCCAAAAGAACCCACAATTGCACTCTCCCGTGTTCGGATCAATGTAACATCATCCAACTCAGTATAGTTGTTGCTCCTTTTCCAAATCTTGGTTGGCTTCCATCGCCTCCTCACCAATTTCTTCGAGATCATTGATACGTCCATTACGTATTTATAATTTTTGATGATTTTATGCTAATATTATACTTTTGATACTTGTTTTTATATAAAGTTTATGATTTATTTGGATTAACCTATTAATAGTTGCAAGAGTGCACAATGTTCTTGTTTTACTCTTTGATGTGTAGGAATTATCAAAAATATAAAAGGAAACCTTGTTGGAGTCAAATTGGACTTTCAGAAATCTGTCTGGAAACGTTTTTCGGAGATGGTCACGTTACGGGTCGAATACTGCGTCAAACGAAAGTCTCCCCGAAGACAAAGTTGTTGAAAATTTCGCGGTGAACGTTTAGACATAAAATTCGCCTGATTCCGAGTCCGGACGGTCGAGATACACCCGATTTACTACAACCCTAAACGGGATGACGGGATTCCGGGAGGATATATAAAGGGAGGAAACCTATCTCGTGAAGAACTCCTCCACCCAGAATTTCCAGCCACCAAAAGCCACATTTTTGCCTCCCCCAATGGATACCGAGGGCTCCCAAGAATCCATAAAGGAAGGGGGCTAAGGGGCGGCGCTCCCCCATGATGCCGGCGGCGGGGAAGGAGCTCCCGCGCCGCCGCCACCCTGCGCCTCTTGCTGCCCCCTTCACCGTGTTCACCGCCATCTCCATCACCAACTCCTCCTTGTATACAGTGGTTCATCCTACCACACACCTCTGTACCGTCCTATGTAAACATGGTGTCTGATGCTATAAGTTATAATCGTATGATCTATGTCATGTTTGTGTAGTTTCTTTGTTCTTAGATTGAATGGTTGAATGTCTTTGGTTCATTAGAGTTATATGTTGATATGGTACAGTCCTTTGGTGTCCATTATATTTGTGCGCGCATGGATCAACATCATAGGGTTTGTAGTATGTGTAAGAGGAAGGGGGAAGTTCTGCCGGAGTGACAGAAAACTAAGGACGTGAACCGGAATGTTGTACGTATGAGAGTATGAGGACCATTAACTTAATGCTATGGTTGGGGAAACCTTAATGATTTGTTAGTGTTCGCGGATGCCTGCTAACAATCCAATCATATAGTATGTGTAATCACGAGTAGTTGAGTGCATATATATTTAGGCTCTCCCACCTAGAAAACTGCATCGAAGTCATTGAATCAAGCATCTTCATTAGTTAATCTTGTACAAATTCATCACACTTTTCACCACTATTCCACACTCATGGTTCTGTTAGTTTAGTGTATTTTATTGCGGCAGCAACTAACTTTACTTTCCTGTTGTTTATTTTCCTGCAAAGCTATCTCTAGTACCCGTATTGTTACTCTTATTTTATTTCCTAGATAATGCAAACGTTTAGTGTGCGTAGAGTTGTATCAGTGGTTGATAGAACTTGAGAGAATACTTATCCTACCTTTAGCTCCTCGTTGGGTTCGACACTCTTACTTATCGAAAAGGCTACACACGATCCCCTATACTTGTGGGATATCAATCATCACCATCCAACATATGCGCGTATGATGTATGCACCGGATAGCTACACAATTAAAACATGCGAATTTGTATGCAATAGAACGAATTGGTCAAATTTTGGGAGAAAGAGAAGAAATTCACTTCATCGGCATATCCTCGAACACGTTGGGAGAAGCGGAGCTTTGGCCAGCAGTCGAAGTAGCTGCACAAGGAGGACGTCATAGAGTCGCCGGAGATTTGCCCTTCTTCGGGGTGGTGGCTTGCGATTTCGGCCTTCCTTGGGGCGCCGCCGAAGCCGCGTCGACCACTGCTGCAGGGTAGCCGTACGCGGTAGAGAATTTGAGGCGGCGGGAGGACGGGACCCAGCGAACGTAGCCCGACCCCCAACGACATGGTTCCGAGCCACTTCTGTTTCTGGCTGGCACCGGTTGGAACTAATGCAGCGACGGGAAAGTCGGCCGCCGGTGGTCCGGAAGGTGGTGGTTTCGCTCATCGGGCTGGTGAGGCAACGATTCCGACTATGGGGGTGCATGGGGTCTATGGGGATGAATTAGTGGCGCGACGCGGGCATACTCTCCACCGGGCAGATTGGCAGCGGCGGAGCCGGTTTCTAGCGGGAAGGGCGAGCTGAAACTTCCGAGCGTGGTTTCTCGCACCAAGAATCGTGAGTACACGGAAATAAGACGCCAAAACCGAAGATCTGGACGGGGTGTTTCTTTGACCCTGACCTGAAAAAATAGTTATTTTGTGGGACATTGCCTTATCCGAGATCTCCTAGAGATGCTCTAATGTCGTCTCTGTAACGCGATGTACCTACAAGTTTTTATGATAACATTCGAAGACTCTTGCTGTCCACATGCGTACAAACATAATAATCACGGGACTGCTCATCGGACCGGAGGATTGGCTGCCTCTGGTGACGGAGGACCAGTCCCTACATTGCTGCCACTGTAGGACCTGCATAATATGCATGTCATAAATTAATAAAGTACTATAAACCTGCATGGAGACAAGGGATGTAAATGGATCGGATCAGATTTTGCCTCTATCATATCCTTTACCACATTTTTTTCTCGGATTCGGATCATATCGCATAATGAACGGTTGCAGGTTTGGTGACGGATATATATGATAATGATTTGGATAGGAAATAAGGCAGATTCGGGGTGGAAAAAAAATTAATCGGATCGGAACGCGCTATGTACATCATCAACCCACAAAAGTAAAAATAATCGCTCGACAACTTAATTACCTAATTAACAAAGTTATATTCCATAGTAAGTACAATGACCATTTAATTGAGTTGTTGTTCAACGTATGAACTACACAACTCACTAACTACAAACAGTGCTCTATTAGTTTAGACATTTCGGTAAAAAATCAGATTATTTGGATTATAACCATCGGATAATCCTAATTAATTAATGGATAATTTATATTCGGATGCTATTTCCATACCATATCCTATACCGTATCCGGGTGTTCAGTTTGGAATCAGATATCCTTATCCGTTGGATTCTCTGAAACCGGATATGGATTTTTAAAACGGATTCGGCGGCGAATTCGGTGCGGAAAATTATCCTAGCCGTTTACACCCCTAATAGAGAAGCTAAGAAGCATTATCCGAGTACTTACCTTGGATCACCGCTGCGCATGGCAGCGAGCAGCATATTGAAACGATAGCCAAGATTACCACGACCAGTGAGAGGGGGGAAGAAGAAGACCCCTCCATGATACTCTTGTCAATTATGCAAAGTGTGCAAGGTGCAAGAAGCATGTTTGCTTTGCCTTGGGAATAACCTCCGTAGTGTTTTTTCCTTCAAAATAGGGGTGCGGATCCCAGCCTTTGCATCAAAATGATGCACCATTTTAATGTAAAATATCATTAGTTTAGTAGTTTATATATACATATATTTAGAACGTTAAGTTTAGTAGTACTCCTATACTGAATATTCATCTTGATGGAGCTAGGTGATAGCCTTGATCTCGTGGCGGTCGACATCCGACGACTATGGTCCAAGTCGTCCCTAGAACAACAAGTCAGGACGTTATTTGATTTGAGATGCCAAATATCCACGAGAAGAATGTGCGACCTCCAAGCCAAGAAAAGGCTTAAGGCGTGTCAGCGCCTTCATAGCAAATAATTGATGAAGGCGACTTGCCTTCTGAGTTCTGAAACTGAAACGTAGTACTCCCTCTGTATTTATTTACCCTGCGTTTTGGGTTTGGACAAGGTCAAACCTTTTAAAGTTTGACCAAACATGTAGAGAAAATTACAAATATCTATAGTACGAAACGGATATTATACGATTATATATTTTATGGTGATTCCAATAATATTTATTTCGTGTTATAAATATTAATATTTTTTCTTATATATTAGTCAAAGTTTACAAATATTATCTTTGACTAAACCAAAACGCAGGGTAATTTGGACAGAGGGAGTAACTCTTTTGGACTATTTCTAGCAGTGCGTTGACTCCATGTTAATTAAGTTGGTCAGATATAATTTCCAATAGCTTACAAAAGGGAAAGAGGCTCATATAATCAAATAATTGATTTGTATCCCAGGTATCAGATAGCCCTTTATATTATCAAACATCAAAAAATTTATTTTACAAACTAAATAAATAAGAAATAAAATATATTAGTACAGATAGATTCCTACTATTAATTATGTACACACTCATTTTTATCAACCGATCTTTTTCGATGTGATATTTTTTTCCTTTTTGAGCCATGATCTTGACTTTAATGTGGGCCAAACGTATCGTATAGTTCAATGAAACTTAACAGGTACATATATAAATGTATACATATGTATACATGGAAAACATTTCAGATCGGTTTAAAAAAAAATGCTATATGTCACCCGATAGACAAATCACCTATCTCGCACATATGCCTGATAGGGTTATCCATATGCTGCTATGTATTTTTGGGGGTCATGACTAACACTTAGCCGGCTAAGAATTTATTTCTCAGTCTTCGACACATCGTGATGTCTACAGTTTACCTATATGTAATTGTACTATTATTTTTTCCAAGTTATTGACTTGGCATAAAACTTCCGTTTGCATGCTGGACCTAGAGGCAGAAAAAGGAACATGGATGTATGACATCATTTCAAGTTGATTTTTGGGTGAAGATTCAATCCATCTTGACTTGCCGAGTTGAAATAGTTTTTTTATTATCAATATAACTCAAAATTTGAAAATACCATTATGACCGGCCTGCTCCCAAGGCAACGGTCCAACGGTTGAGTGCCTCGTCTGAATCTCAAGCAACCAGCCTGGTCCGAACACAATAGTCCACAGAGCCTGCTCTCAATACAATAGTGGGCTAGGCCCAATAATGGAAACAATATATTGTTTTTTAGCCTGCTCTCAAGACAACACTGTAAATTTCGCTCGAGAAGAAAATCCCTGTCAGAGTTAGGTTTTACAAACCCCTATATGGCTATATCATGGCCCAAATGTGGGGGTAAGGCTTTCAATTTTTTTCTATTTTTCTGATTCATAATAAGTATCGTAGTTTTAAACTAACCCCACTTCAAAACTACGACGCCAGTTCAGGACTACGACAATTATTTTAGACCGGGATGTGTAGGTTTTCTACAACCCGAGATCAATTCCAACAATCATATAAACAAGAGTGTAGAGGCTACGAAGCAAATGTCATAATATTATGCTGCTGTAATGGTCGTTCAAGTACCAGCCTTTTCCCCCTCCCTTTCTGTAACTTGGAATACTCATTCTTCATTTCTTTTCAATAAAAAAATGATTTTGGTCTCCCCCCAACAAATAAAAACTATTTTAGTCCTCCCTCAAACAAAAACAAAAACAAAAACAAAAACAAAAACAAAAACAAAAACGATTTAGTCCTCAAGCATGCACAGCAGCACAGGTACTCCGAATGATGAAGTTTTCGAAACTCACGACTCATGTCGCCGGCAGGCACAGTACTGGCCAGCACACAAAAATTCAAAGGTTATACTTATACCCACGCTGATCTTGTATTTATTCCCTTAATTAGCATAGCACCATATCCGTAGTACTCGTACATACACATACATGAGCGTGAGTGTTTCATGGGTGAGGAACGTTGGGAACAACGTGCTGCATGGTCTTGCGGTGCGGTGTCATTGCCGACATCTCTCGCACCGGGGACGGTGGCGGTGGAGGAATATGGACCGGCGGAGTGGGAGTTGGTGTCCATTTGTGGCCGGGCACCGGCGACGGTGGAACCCTTGGATCACGGCTTCCGTCAAGATCAACTGCACGCGTGTACAATCAATCATTCTCCCTAACTTAATTTGTGCATGAGCAGTTGCACACGCAACATATAACATAGCTAGCTATATCAGAAGATGCATCAATGAGTAGTGTAAGTTAGTTAATTACCTTTGTCCGCCGCCGAGGAAGTCGACAAGGAGCAGCATATGAGCGCAATGATCGCGACGCTGCGTAGCAAGGAAGAAGATGAAGAATGCCCCATGATTCTTTCCTCCTTCTTGTCACGCGGCTCACTACACTGAGGTTTGCTAGCGAGGCTCTATTTATTTTTGTCTTGGAGACTCGTAGTGGTCAAAGTCTTCCCTGGGTCAACACTACGCGTCTTGACAGCAAGGAATTGGTGGCAAGATGCTCATGGAAAGGTCTTTCTCATTTGTCTTGTATGGACTAACGAATTCAACACTATTCACATCATGCAGCTAGTCGGCACCACAGTTTTTTTAAAGGAGCATAAAGACCCCGGTCTCTACATTTGCTTGATGCACACACCAATATATGTCAGAATAATTAAATTTCCCGCTAAACAAAATATTTCAGCGTGTACGTCGCGGTTTTGCTAAACAATATGTACATACCAAATACTCGCTCCGTTCCAATAGAACGGAGAGGGAAGGTCACAAAATCATATATGTTGCATACGCTCTTAAATTAGATAACATGCATTACGGTAGCCCTGGATAAATAACCGCACAATTGACTATCAAATAATTTACACATATATCTACTATATTAAAGTTGGGGTGGTGGTGATGGTGATTGCGGTACGTCGCTCCCATCCACCTCCACCCGCGTGAAAAGGAAGTCCACCTACGTAACAAAACCGTCGCCAAAATACTAACTGGCTCCCCACGTTCCGTGACTCTGGTTGCCAAAGATCGATTCCTCCGGTCCTACCCCGTACATCCACCAATGCCCTCCCAACTCCCTTTCCCTTCACTAGTAGAGAACAGTGCATCAGTACCGGTCTTATAGGGCCTTTAGTACCGGTTGCACAACCGGTACTAAAAGGTCGGGACTAAAGGGGTAACCCTTTAGTACCGGTTGTATATACAACCGGTGTTAAAGGCCCTCCACGTGGGCGAACCTGCGTGCGCGTAGCTGAGGACCTTTAGTACCGGTTGGTAATACCAACCGGTACTAAAGGTCCCTGCTATTTTTGCCCTCCCGCTTATTTTTTCAAGGGTGTTTAGGGTTTCGTTTTTTTCTTTTCGCTTATTTTTCGGTGGTTTAGGGTTTCTGTTTTTTTTTCCTTTTCGCTCATTTTTTCAGGGTTTCGGAGACGTATAAAGTACTCACTACATATATAAAGTACTCATTACACATATAAAGTACTCGTTACATATAAAGTACTCATAATTACAATGGAGATCATTGCTAGCTAGTACATGCATTGAGGGAGTCTTTTTTCGATATAGTGGAATTCACCGGATTCAGTCATGACATGCGTAAGGAAAAATCCCGCCAATTCCTCCGCAATTGCTTTTACGCGGTTTATTGGCAGGAGCTGGTTCCGCTTTCTTGCCATCTTTACAATAAGGAGATCAAATCAGTTACGATTGAAACTAAACACAATTGATGTAGCAAAAATAAATTTATGAATGATGTTTACGTACCTCTTGATTTCTTTGACTATTGACTCTCTCATTGACCTTTATGTGGATGTACTCGCAAACGTAGTATCCACATAATTCCGTCCCCTGTGATTGTAGCAGACACCACTATATATACAAGAATATAATTTAATCAAATAATAATCAAGAGAATGATAATGGTATTAGAAAGATACACGGACCTAGGTACGTAGTAGTACTTACGTTGTTAGCCTTGAACTCCAGCTTATCTTTCCATACACCGCGTTCTTCCGCGATGAACCTTTTCCAAACCCTGTCCGGAAAAGAAAATGAATTGAGGAGTTATTACTTACTTTTGATATCAGGAAATGAACGAAAGAGGCCGATATAGTGCGATTGAAATTACCTCTTGAGCATTATACGCACGCTTTTGTATTGATGTTGATCTTTCCTTAAAGAGTTCTAGACTTCAACTTCTCCTTCCTCGATTCTAATTTAGCAGAATGTAGTGGAACCTGCGCACGTTTATATACGTAGGTATTCAGAACTCATCAATTACACTTAATATCGGGAAAGCAAAATAGAATGTGTACAAGACAGTAACACTCATCCGAAGTTGTAAGGAAAAAGTATTTCCTTTTTGGTACTTTGTCGCTTAAAAAACATTAGCAAAACGTTCTCTGTGTCCTCGGGATGGTCAGTTATGGTCTTGACATGAACTTTATCTGGGTCAATGAACCCAATCTCCCAGATTCCTCCCAATCTGCATTCACGAATCTTCATTCTGCATAATAGCGTACGAAAGAATGTTGTGAGGATAAAATTACTTACAGACAATAGCAGCTGAGGATAGATTTGTCGAGAGCACGTTGATTGTACATCTGAAAAAGCAAACTCAACCTGCACAGCATATTCTCGGTTCCTTAACTCCCGCCATGAAATAGAATCTCCCCTCTTTTGCGGCGGTCATGTACCAGTTATGCAATTTCCATAACTGTGTTGTTAGAGCACTCGGATTTTCGACCAGAGGCAGCCCGAGTTCAAATTGATATGATGGGGTAACCTCCATGATGGGGTAACCTGTGTCGCCAATGACAACTTCTCCATGCTCGATTTCCCGAGCTTCAGAAGGCACAATCGGGCCACAGCGACGGCCGATTTCTTATACGTCACAAATTCAGGCCAGTCATCTCTTAGCTTCTCTAGATGTCCAGTGAAATCTGGAGCTACTTTCTCATATTTTCTCCACAATGTTTTCTTCCAGTTGTTGAATTGCTGGGCCATCTTGCTAAGAGTCCACTCCTTGACTTTATCCTTCCTCATCTCTTGGAGATCTGCCGGTAGGCTAAAAGAATGCAATATCGAGTCCCAAAGGGTATCTTTAATTCTTTGCTTGAGATATTTTGCGCCAATGTTGGCTTTCTTCGGCTGATTCCATCCTGCAACGGTGATCGGGACCATGTCCCTAACAAAAACTCCGCATTGAGCTACATATTTAGTGCAGATTCCTTCGGGTTTCTCCGGTTTGCCTTTTATATTAACTTTGTCGATCGACAACTTTGCACCATCCGGCAGCCTTACCCCTTGGTTCGGGCCTCGTATAGGCATTGACTTAGATCCAGAGGGCTAAAAGAAAAATGTTTCGTTAATAAGTGCAATATAAAACAATTAATGCATCTAGCTAGTGATCAACAAGACTTAATATATACCTCGCCGGAGTTTTCTACGGAGTTTTCTAACGGCACTAATTCGTCGTCGTCATCGTCGTCTCTGAAATTTTCTAACTCAAGTCCCTCACCGGAGTCGTTCAAACATTTCGCGCTGAAATCTTCGTCGTCTTCTGCGCTGGAATCTTCTCCATCGGAATTGCATCCAAGGGCCCTCTCATATATAATTGCTTGCATTTGGTCTTCATTCTCCTCGTCTCGGATGAAGGGGGGGCGTCTTGGATGATGGGGGCGTCGTCCTCCATTGCTCAATGTCACTGCAAATTTTTAATTCATAGCAAACAACTTTAAATTTTCAAACTTAGCTAAATTTTCAAACTTTGCTACTAAAATTTTCTAACTTAGCAATATTTCAAACTTAGGAATATTTCTAACTTAGCAATATTTTAAACTTAGCAATATTTCAAACTTTACAATGTTATTTTTAGTAATGTTATTTTCAAACCTAAAATAATCTAAACAAAATTGCTAAGTTTCAAAATTACTACACTAATAATAACCTAAACAATAATGAAAAAAATTGCTACACTAAACTTTACTAAACAATAAACTTTAATAATAATCTAAACAATAATAACCTAAACAATAAACAAAATTGCTAAGTTTTTCAAATTTGCTACACCTAATAATTAAACTACACCTAATAAGTAAATATAACTATACTAAAAACTTGTAAAAAGAAGAACTATACTAAAAAAAAAGGGAGGAGGTTAATTACCTCTTCTCAATCGGCCGGCCGGCCGGCGCGCGGCGTCGATCGATCGGGGGCGCGGCGGAGGGCGCAGGACGGCACGGCCGGCGTCGGGAGCGCGCGGCGGAGGGGCGTGGCGGCGTCGACGGCGAGGGGGGCGTGCGGAGGGCCGCGCGTGGTGGTGCGGTGCGTCGATGGCGGGCCGGGCGCAGCGTCGGGGGCGCGCACGGCGGAGGGCGTGGCGGCGCGTCGACGGCGAGGGGCGCGTGCGCGGCGGAAGGGCGTGGCGGCGCGTCGTGGACGACGCGGCGGTGCAGCACGACGACGGCGAATCGTCGGAGGAGGCGAGGCACGCGAGGAGATGAAGTACTTAGACGAAATTTGGGGATTCTCTGTTTAAACTGCCCAAAACAGACCTTTAGTACCGATTATTCTGTACAGCCGGTACTATGTACCGGCTGTACAGAACAACCGGTGCTAAAGGTCTGTTTTGGCCCGCGGTTAAATTTCGCGCGCGAAGCCCACCCCTTTAATACCGGTTGTAGATAACAACCGGTACTAATGGGCTTTTGATTTTTTTCTCTAGTTTCTTTTTCTTTCTTATGTTTTCTGTTTTTTATATCTATTTGGTTTCTATTTTGTTTTTTTCTCTAGTTTCTTTTTCTCTAATATATATTTAATTTAATTGTCTAAAAATTGTAATAATTATCTATCTTTTTGTTTTATGTTTTTATATCTATTATCTATTTGTCAACGTCGTCAATACGTAGGGGGGGACACGTGTCCTCCCCAGCGCTGGGGTAGGACACGTATGTGACCAGGCAATGATGGGGGAGGACACATGGCAAGGACAGCGATAGGGGAGGACACGTGACGGACACGAGTCGTGACCGCGAAGCCCGCCTTTAGTCCCGGTTGGTGTTACCAACCGGGAGTAAAGAAGCACACGGATCGTGTGTTTCTTTCAAGCGCTTGTGAGCCGTTGGATCAGGGGTGTGTTTCTTTAAAGAACTTGTGAGCCGTTGGATCAGGGGGTGTGTTTCTTTTGAGGGCAAAACCAGTGTTGGTTCAGCCACATGACCCTATATAACCCCCCCCCCCCCCCCCCCCTCTCGAGCATGTACGACACTCAATGTAGTTCATTTGATGTACAAAGCATTCGGATTCCCTGCATAGGTCCAACGGTGCATTTGATATGCGGGCACTGACGGGGAAACCGTGTGTTTTGATCCAACTTTTTCGAGCGCTTGTAAGCCGTTGGAGTTTTTAGAACCAAACATTAATGTTTAGATCTCTCTTCTGAGTTTTCAGAACATAGTTACATTAAAGGTTTAATACATTATTACACATCAGCAACAACATCCCTATCTAGTGTTCACTTTTTCTTCGTGTGTGTCCCTTTCTTCTGATTGCGTCGTAGCCATGGACAATCTTCATCATTTAACACGATGCTTGGGTCAGTTTTCACTTTGAAGGGCGGAATTTCAGCAAACTTATTGTAATCTTCTGACATGTCTGTCTTGTCCTCCACTCCCACGATGTTTCTTTTTCCTGAAAGAACTATGTGGCGCTTTGGCTCATCGTATGATGTACCGCTTGCTTATCTTTTCTTTTTTTCGGTCTGGAAGACATGTCCTTCACATAGAAAACCTGAGCCACATCATTGGCTAGGACGAATGGCTCGGTGTGGTACCAAGATTCTTGAGATCCACTGTAGTCATTCCGTACCGCCGGTCTATCTCTACCCCGCATGACAGGTTACCCATTTGCACTGAAACAAAGGGATCTTAAAAGAAGGTCCATAGTCAAGTTCCCATATCTGCTGTATGCAACCATAATATGTGTCCTTTGTCCATCGTCGTTTGTTGCATCAAAGCGGACACCACTGTTTTGGTTAGTGCTCTTTTTGTCTTGGGTTTCCGTGTAAAATGTATTCCCATTTATCTCGTACCCTTGGAAAGTCAATATAGTCGAAGATGGTGACTTGGCCAACAAGTATAGCTCTTGTCCAACAGTGTTGTCATTAATGAGATGTGTACGCAACCAACTGCCGAAAGTATCCACGTGTTTTCCTTTAATCCAGAAGTTAGTCTCTCCGGGTATTCTGAGCGTAAAATATCCATGTGTTTCACGATATACGGAGCCACCAATCTGGAATTTTGTAGAACTGTGTAGTGTGCTTGAGTGAAAGAATGCCCGTCCATACTTCTTGTTGCTTTCTTTCCTAGCGTGCCTTTTCCACGCAGTCTCCCCTCATGGCGCGATTGAGGAACACCGATCGGTTTAAGATCTGGAATAAAGTCAACACAAAACTCAATGACCTCCTCTGTTCCATAGCCCTTGGACATGCTTCCTTCTGGCCTAGCACGGTTATGAACGTATTTCTTTAAGACTCCCATGAACCTCTCAAAGGGGAACATGTTGTGTAGAAATACAGGACCGAGAATGGAAATCTCTTCGACTAGGTGAACTATGAGGTGCGTCATAATATTGAAGAAGGACGGTGGAAACACCAACTCAAAGCTGACAAGACATTGGACCACACCCGTCTGTAAACTTGGTAGAGTTGCTGGATCGATTACCTTCTGAGAAATTGCATTCAGGAATGCACATAGCTTCACAATGGGTACTCGAACGTTTTCCGGTAGAAGCCCCCTCAATGCAACCGGAAGTAATTGTGTCATAATCACGTGGCAGTCATGAGACTTCAGGTTTTGGAACTTTTTCTCTGCCATGTTTATTATTCCCTTTATATTCGACGAGTAGCCAGACGGGACCTTGATACTGCTCAGGACTTGAAAAAAGATCTCCTTCTCTTCTTTGGTAAGAGCGTAGCTGAGTACCTTGATACTTCTCTAGATTCAGGTTGTCTCTTCCGTGGTGCGTACTTTGCTGGTCCTGCCGTGCATCCGCTGTATCTTTCGTCTTCCCATACACGCCTAAGAAGTTTAGCAGGTTCACGCAAAGATTTTTCGTCACGTGCATCACGTCGATTGCAGAGCGAACTCTAGGATTTTCCAATAGGGTAATTCCCAAAATATAGATTTCTTTTTCCACAAGGGTACGTGCTTGTTAGCTCTTTCGGAACAGATAGACTGCAGGACCCTTTCCAAAGATTACTTCTAAATCCTTGACCATGCCATATATAACATCACCATCAGGGTGTAGGCTTCGTCCGGTTATCTGCTCACCTTTGAAGTGCTGCCTCTGTTTCTTACGTGATGCCTGTTTGGAAGAAATCGACGATGCCCCAGTACACATTCTTGTTACCTAATATATACTGTCAGTCTTATCTAAACAGTGCGTGCATGCATTGTATCCCTTGTTCGACTGTCCTGAAATATTACTAAGAGCAGGCCAATCATTGATGGTTACAAACAGAACGCTCGTAGGAAATTCCTCCTGTTTGTACTCATCCCACACACGTACACCTTCGTCAGACCACAACTGTAAAAGTTCGTCAACTAATGGCCTCAGATACACATCAATGTCGTTGCCGGGTTGCTTCGGTCCTTGGATAAGCACTGGCATCATAATATACTTTTGCTTCATGCACAACCAAGAGGAAGGTTATAGATACATAGAGTCACGGGCCAGGTGCTATGACTGCTGCTCTGCTCCCCAAACGGATTCAAGCCATCTGTACTTAGACCAAACCTTAAGTTCCTTGCGTCAGCTGCAAAATCCCCAAACTCACTGTCGATGTTTCTCCACTGAGACCCATCAGCGGGGTGTCTCACCATCTCGACTTCCTTACGGTTTCTTTGTGCCATCGCAAAACTTGGCATGCTCTTTGTTTCGAACAAACGTTTCAACCGTGGTATTATAGGAGCATACCACATCACCTTCGCGGGAACCCTCTTCCTGGGGCTCGGCTCGCCCTCAACATCACCTGGGTCATCTCGCCCGATCTTATACCGCAATGCACCGCATATCGGGCATGCATTCAAATTCTCGTACTTCTCACCGCGGTAGAGGATGCAGTCATTGATGCATGCATGTATCTTCTCCACCTCTAATCCTAGAGGGCAGACAATCTTCTTTGCTTCGTACATATTGTGGGGCAATTCATTATTCCTTGGAAGACTCTTCTTAACTATTTGTATCAACTCTTGAAATGCCTTGTCAGATATTCCATTCTTTGCCTTCCACTGCAGTAATTCCAGGGTGGTACCCAGCTTTTTCTGGCCATCTTCACAATTTGAGTACAACACCTCTAACATGCGCTCCAACTTCGACCACTCGTTTTTACTTCCGCAATTTATCAGTTCATCAAGAATGACCCGACGAAGATCATTATCATCGGACTGATCAACAATGACCTCATGCTCAGCTTCTCTTCCCCCATTGTAGTATCACCGTGTTCAGAGAACACAGGATAGTTGTCATCATCCTCTTCTTCATTGTCTTCCATTATAACCCCTGTTTCTCCGTGCTTGGTCCAACAAAAATAATTGGGCATGAAGCCTTCTCGCAACAGGTGGGAGTGTATGGTTCTTGCGCAAGGGTAATTCCTCTTATTCCGACAGTCATCGCATGGACAAAACATAAAACCATTATGCTTGCATAACTTGGCCACATGGAGAAAATTATGCATGCCATTAATGAACTCGGGACAGCGTCGGTCACCGTACATCCATTCTCGGCTCATCTGCATTATATAAATATATCAAAAACCATTACACCATAGCTATATCATGAATAGAGATACGTGACCAAATTCATTAATACAAGTTCACCACATTTAAACAAAAGTAAAGTAGTGAACAAATCTAATACATAGTTCTCATAAACATTCATTAATTGAAACTAACATACAACTAGCAAAAGAATTTAATCCAACGACAAATGCGATCAAAATCGCAACTAAGTTAATTATTGAACCAACAGCATAATGATACCAAGCCTCTTGACTAATGACATATTTTGTAATCTTTTTAAGCTTCAGGCGCATTGCATTTATCTTGATCTCATGATCCAAGCGCATTGCCGCCATCTTGACCTCGTTATCATCGACGACGTCGGCAATCTTCAACTCCCATTTCATCTTCTCTTCGAGACGAAGATCTTCACTTCTTTTCTATTTTTCTTTCAAATCATTGTTTTCTTTTACAAAAAACTCGACAATAGGGTTGGTTGGAATTTCCGGTTCAACTACCTACTAGATAAAATTATATGCACGTCAAGTTGGTCGGCATAATTGTTATAAAGATGAAATTAAACAAATATATAGTTATAACAAACAATCGTACCACATCCGAGTAATAGAGCGGACGAGAGCCGGTGTGGACAGATGTCAAAACCATGACACTATATATAACAAACAATTATACAAATAAGAAAATTATACAAGTAATAATTATGCATCTAAATCATATAACTAACATTTTTTTAAATAACAGATATAAAAACAAGAGGCTCACCGAGGTGGTGTCGGTGACGGAGCGGCGCGGGCGATCGACGGCGGTGAGGAAGGGGACGGGACGACACTATATAAAACCACAAATTATACTTTAATTTGAGCTCAAATGAAATCCCTAACTTAGTCATTTCATCAAACACCTTGCAAGCACTACAAAAATCAAACTAGCTAAACTTGCAAGAAAATGAGCTAAACTTGAAATGCCGGAAGAGAAGATAAAGAAGTTGCAAACCCTTGTATAGGGTGCCACCAATCTTGACAAATGTTGAGAAAAATGGGGTGAACTAGAGCTTTTGGGAGAGCAAAAGAGAGAAAATGTGTAGTTGTGTTCGAGCTCAAAAATGGAGGGGCTCAGGGTGGAAGAAGGTTTATAGCAGGGGAACCTTTAGTACCGGTTTATATTACCAACCAGTACTAAAGATGACCCTTTAGTTCCGGTTGGTAATAACAACCGGTATTAAAGGTCTTGCCGTGGGGCCACCAACCGCGGCCGCATGTGCCGCGGGGCCTCCAAACCTTTAGTACCGGTTGGTATTACCAACAGGTACTAAAGAGTGACCTTTAGTACCGGTTTTTAATACCAAAGAGTGACCTTTAGTACCGGTTTTTAATACCAACCGGTACTAAAGGTTCTCGCCGTGGGGCCCCGGCTGGCACACGAATACAACCGGTACTAATGCCCCCTTTAGTACCGGTTTTTGAGCAATCGGTACTAAAGGGGGCGCACCGTTGGCCCCTTTTCTACTAGTGCTTGTGCAGGCCCTCCTCTCTCACGGTCTCTCTGCCCGGCATGGAGGAGAACGGCGACCTACGCCGGCGGACCGATACCCGTCGTATGGGCGCCGGATGTGCAGCGCAGGAGCACCAACTTCCTAGGGATCGGCTGCGGTACACGTTGCTGCGTGACATCTGCCCTCGTGGGCCGCGGCGCGAAGATTGTTGGGTGGAGTCCCTCCTGGACGTGAAGGACCTGCACATCCAGGAGCTCGGCAGGTGGGCGGTGACGAAGCATGCGAGGCTGGCGAGTGATAGGTTGCAGTAGGATCGGGTGGTGACGAGGATGAACTACCACCTCTTTGTGGAAGCGGTGGATGGTGGCATGGCGCGCGCGGAGGTGTACAAGCAGTTCTTGGACCAACAACTGCATGTTAGGATGATCTCGTTTTAATGAGATTGATCCCGTATTGATTAGCCCAACGGCTAAATCAATCTCCTTGATTGCACCCTAATCGGGGGCGTCTGTTTCCTGTTATGGAACAGTGGGCCCCTGTGACCTGCGCTACATATAGAGGTGGGGGGCCAGGGCACACATCACGAGGTTGACCGTGTTGCCAGCCACCCCACCGACATCCCCTTCCGATTAGGGTTAGCGCAGTGCTCACGGGAAGCACCACTGCGCCGCCACTGTCCCGCAGCCGCCACCGTCGACCACCATGGCCGACTCCTCGAGCTCCTCTGGACAGAGCCAAGGTATCTCTCCGATCCCCTCTCTCACAGTTTACACACACACACATGATCTACATGATGAACACGTTGATCTACCGAAAGGAGTTAATCTAGGAATCTAACAATGGTATCAGAGCACAATCTGGATCCTAGTTTGTTTTTCGGTAGCAAAGTTGTTTGAAAAAGAAAAGAAAAGATCCACCGGTGTCCCACCGGCAAAGTGTGCCGTCGGTTTTCCGGCCGCGCCCGTTCCTCTCGATTCGATGCGCACCAGATGGGGCATCCGAACGAAGAACACAACCTCCTCCGGGGGGCAAAGAAACAGAAAGCAAAACCCTAACCCTAACAGAAAAGAGGGAAGGGAAAAGAACTCACCGGAAATCTCCCGCCAGCAAAGGGCGCAGCCTCTGAGCCGCTTGACGGCGGTGCACACACCCTCGAGTGCACGCAGCGCCGGCAAGAGGGCCAGGGCGGCGCCATATTGTCTTCTCCGGCCGAGATTTGCCTTCGGGCTCCTTCTTTTTCGGTGGAGAAGAAAGGGGGAAAGGAAGAGGGGAGAAGGGGAGGCTCACGAGGTGGGAGCACGGCGCGGTTGCGGCCGCAACGCGGCCCAGCCGTCTCCGGCGCGTCTCCAGCCAGCCGCCGTCGCGAGGCGCACGGCGAGCTCGGCGCGCTGCGCACGGCACGCGCGGTGTGATGCGCACGCACAGCACGCGCGGCGCGAGGCGAGGCGCACGGCGCGCGCGCGGCCGTCTCCGGCGCGGCGCTGCGGCCATCTCCGGCGTGGCGAGCGGCCGTCACCGGCAGCCGGCGGCGCAACGCGCGGATGCGAGAAAGAAGGAAAAGAAAATGGGGCGCTAGGGTTCGGTCGCGACGGCCTGCTGGTTTTGTTCCAGCGAAAGACACGGGTGACCGTCCGATCGGACGGACGGCCAGGATTCGTCCTAGCAAAACCGTAGCTGCGAGACGGGCCGTTGGGCCGAAAGTGTTAACGGGCCATGGGCCGCGTCCTGGCGAATGCGCCGCGCGTGCGCGACAGATAGCGCGAGCCGTGGGCTGGGCTGGCAGGTCGTGGGCCAACAGTTTTTTCCTCCGAAATTAATAGAAAAGATTTTCTGTTATGTTTTAGCTATGTTTTTATTCTGTTTTCCTATTCATTTTTTATCCAACGAAATTTTTGTTTAGGAAAACAGAAGAAAGAAAAGTGAATACTTGTTAAAAGTATAAAAGTTTATGAATTTTTATTCATTTTGTAAAGTTTCCGCTGCAAATAGTTAAAAGAAATTGCATAAAGCAATAAAGTGAAAATTAAAGCATGATTAAAATGATATTAATGCTGATTATGATTCTGCTATTATTTGACCAACGTTATTAATAGCATTATTATGATTTAAAGTGAGAATTGAAAGCATGATAAAGTGATTTTAATGATGATTATGATTTTGTTGTTAAATGACCAACGTTGTTAATAACATGATTATGATCTGTCTTAAAGGTGCATTTATTTCTTTTATTGCCCAACGGTAATATAGTTTTAATTGCACAAACGGTTGTATGTTTTAATTTATACCAACGTTGGATTATTACATGCAATTGTTTTTTGTTATCTTATATCCTTGTGGTTTCAGGAAGTTTTCACCTGATGAGTTGCCTCAAGGACGTTCCGACGCTCAGGGGTGACAACTACGCTGAGTGGTGGAAGAAAGTCGAGCTGGCTTTTGTCTGCGCTGAGGTCGACTGGGTTGTGAGTACTCCACAGCCAGTCAAGCCAGCAGAGCCAGTGAGAGCAACAGATGATGATGATTCTGCTTGGCAGAAAAAGCAGCTGGACTATGGTCCAGTAGAGATGGGTTACACCCTAGAGAACCAAAAGTGGGTGAACGCCAACAAAAAGTGCATGGCATTCATAAAGAACACAGTTGAGAACGCTATTGTGGGCTCAATTGAAGAGTGTACCTCTGTGGGAGAGTATCTCCAAAAGATAAAGAGCCAGTTTACTGGTTCTTCAAAGACTTATGCTACCCAGCTGCTCAAACAGCTGGTGACAGAAAAGTATCATGGAGGTTCACATGGAATAAGGGAGCACATTCTCAGAATGAGCAACATGGCTGCTAAGCTTAAGTCCATGGAGGCTGATCTGGAGCTCAAGCCTGCACTCATAGTTCATTGGTGATGGCTTCACTGCCACCACAATTTGAAAATTTCATCATCAACTACAATGTGTCGCCTGAAAAATGGGACATTGAAAAGACCATTGCCATGCTGTCGCAAGAAGAGGAAAGGCTGAAGTCCCAGAATGGGGGCTCCTTGAACTTTGTGAAGGACAACAAGAACAGGAACTACAACGGTTCCCCTTCTAAGCCATATGGCAAAGGTCCTCACAGTATAAGCCACATGGCAAAGGTCCCAGCAGTTTCAGCAAGTGGACAAAGATACATGCCACCACTGCAAGAAGAAAGGGCATTTCAAGCAAGATTGCCCAGATTGGCTCAAGATGATAATGGCCAAGAAAGGTACAGACACAGTTTCTTTTGTAAATGAATCCCTGTATACACAGTTTTCAAAATCTACTTGGTGGATTGACTCAGGTGCAACGTTCATGTTGCAAATTCTTTACAGGGATTCCATTCGACAAGGAGTATGCAAAGAAGCGAAAGACACATTGAAGTCGCAAATGGAGTTCAAGCAGAAGTTGAAGCTGTTGGCGACGTCTCCTTGGAGCTAGCTGATGGTTTCAATATTATGCTTAGAGATGTTTTATTTGTTCCTTCGATTCACAGAAACTTAATAAGTGTATCGTGCTTGGATAAAGACAGTTATGAATGTTATTTCGGTCATGGCAAGTGTGCCATATGGTTTAAAGATGCTTGTGTGGGTATTGCTTTACTTCATGATAAGCTTTATTTGTTATCCTTGCGTGAAAAAGTGCATTCTGTGAGTAATGTGAATGAACAAATTCCTTGTCGAACAAAGAACAAAAGAAAAGAAAGCGAACTCATGACTCGTCGAAGTTATGGCACTGTCGATTAGGCCATATTTCGAGGGGAAGAATAGAAAACCTCGTTAAAAATGATATTCTTCCTCCGTTAGAGTTCTCAGATATTGAACAATGCATAGATTGCATAAAAGGAAAATACGTAAAACAAATTAAAAAGGGTGCAAACCGAAGCACCGCGACACTAGAAATTATTCACACTGATATATGTGGACCATTTCCGGTGAAAAGTGTGGATGGTTATGACTCGTTCATAACGTTCACAGATGATTACTCCCGATATGGTTATATTTATCCAATTAAAGAAAGATCTGAAGCATTGGATAAATTTAAAATATTCAAAGCTGAAGTTGAAAATCAACATGATAAAAGAATTAAAATAGTCAGGTCCGACCGTGGGGGGAGTACTATGGTCGGCACACTCCATATGGTCAAGTACCTGGACCTTTTGCAAGGTTTTTACAGGAAAATGGAATAGTCGCCCAGTATTCTATGCCGGGCGAACCACAGCAAAATGGAGTAGCTGAAAGGCGTAACCGTACTCTTATGGATATGGTGCGCAGTATGATGAGTTATTCCACACTGCCATTGGGATTATGGATGGAGGCGTTAAAAACCGCCATTCACATTCTCAACAGAGTACCAAGTAAGTCGGTGCCCAAAACACCGTACGAGTTGTGGACAGGGAAAGTTCCTTCTCTACGCCACTTAAAGTCTGGGGGAGCCCAGCTGAGGCAAAAGTTTTTAATCCACACATTGCAAAGTTAGACCCCAAAACAGTAACTTGCCATTTCATTGGCTATCCTGATAGATCAAAAGGTTATCGTTTCTACTGTGCAGACAGATACACAAAGTTTGTAGAAACGAGACACGCGGTCTTCTTGAGGACGAAATGATGAGGGGGAGCATGGTAGGCCGGAAAATTGATCTTGAGGAGAAGAGGGTGTGTGCACCTTTTCCGATGATCCATGAGCCATTTTTCGCCCTACCTGTTGTACCTGCACCGATAATCCCAGAGGTTGTGGTGCAAGCACCTGTTGTAACTCCACCCGTGACCACAACGAGGCAAGATTCGGAACCTGTCCGTCAGGAACCGACTCAACCCGTTGTTGAGCATGAAAGGGAGCGACGACAGCCACATTTAGAAGAAGAGTCGCACGTTGAGACACATGATGTGCCAGAGAATGAGACTCTTAGAAGGTCTAAAAGAGCTAGGAAATCAGCTATTTCTAGTGATTATAGAGTTTATAATACAGAAACAGTTCATATGGAAGAAGATCCCACTTCATATGAAGAAGCCATGAGAAGCGTTCACTCTTCGAAGTGGCTGGAAGCCATGGAAGACGAGATGAAATCGATGAGTTCTAACAATGTTTGGGATTTAGAGGAAATTCCTAAAGGAGCCAAAACAGTAGGCTGCAAATGGGTCTACAAAACAAAGTATGACTCCAATGGGAACGTAGAAAAGTATAAAGCGCGACTTGTGGCAAAAGGCTTTACGCAAAGAGAAGGGTAGATTACAATGAGACATTTTCTCCGGTCTCATGTAAGGATTCTTTCAGAATCATCATGGCACTAGTTGCGCATTTTGATTTAGAGTTGCATCAAATGGATGTAAAGACGGCATTTCTAAATGGAGATTTAGAAGAAAATGTTTACATGAAACAACCCACCGGTTTTTTCATGGAGGGGAAGGAACATATGGGATGCCGCCTAAAGAAATCCATTTATGGGTTAAAGCAAGCCTCTAGACAGTGGTATTTAAAGTTCAATAATACAATTAAAAGTTTTGGTTTTAAAGAGAATGTTGAGGACAACTGCATTTATGCAAAGTTTAAAAGTGGAAATATATTTTCCTAATTCTGTACGTGGATGATATCTTGCTTGCAAGCAATGATGTCAGTCTACTGCTAGAAACAAAGAAATACTTGTCCTCAAATTTTGATATGAAAGATCTTGGTGAAGCTTCATATGTTTTGGGCATAGAAATTCACCGGGATAGAAAGAATGGAGTGCTAGGACTATCACAAAAGGCATATTTAGAAAAGGTTCTAAAGAAATATAATATGCATAAAAGTAGCGCATCACCTGCTCCGATAGTCAAGGGCGATAGTTTTGGGAAATTTCAATGTCCCAAAAGTCAATATGAGATCGATCGAATGAAAGCAGTACCATATGCTTCGGCTGTTGGAAGCTTACAGTATGCACAAGTGTGCACTCGCCCTGACTTAGCTTTTATCACCGGGGTACTCGGTAGATATCAAGAAAATCCAGGCCATGAACACTGGAACATGGTAAAGAAAGCATTGCGTTATGTACAAGGCGCAAAAGACCTCATGCTAACATATAGAAGATCTGATTCCCTAGAACTAAGAGGGTATTCAGACGCAGATTTTGCGGGAGACAAAGATGATAGGAAGTCCACGTCAGGGTACGTGTTCACTCTCGCAGGAGGGGCTATTTCGTGGAAAAGCTCCAAACAGTCATTAGTTGCTGCATCCACGATGTATGCAGAATTTATAGCATGTTATGAGGCCACGGGACAGGCGATATGGTTAAAGAAATTTATACCCGACTTGAAAGTGGTAGATTGTATTGACAAACCACTAAAGATGTACTGTGACAACCAGCCCGCAGTATTCTATGCTCACAACAACAAGTCGAGTAATGCTACAAAGGCAATAGATATAAAGTATTATGTTGTGAAAGATAAGATCCAGGATCAAACTATAAGTCTCGAGCATATAAGGACAAAGGAAATGCTTGCGGATCCGCTAACGAAAGGCTTACCACCCGATGTGTTCCAGAAACACATAGCCGGCATGGGATTAATGGAAAGCCTATGATTCTGGATCATAGAGGCCCAAAAGTAATAGTTTATTGTTTCAAAACTGAAAAGTATATGGTGGCTGTCTGATTCTATCGGCAATTGAGCTGTGACGATGAAACATGCTCTATGTACTAATCGGTGATGAAACGAGTAAAGTAAAAGGTAAAAGTTAAAAGTAAAAGTTGAGATCAAGGGGGAGAATGTTAGGATGATCTCGTTTTAATGAGATTGATCCCGTATTGATTAGCCCAACGGCTAAATCAATCTCCTTGATTGCGCCCTAATCGGGGGCGTCTGTTTCCTGTTATGGAACAGTGGGCCCCTGTGATCTGCGCTACATATAGAGGTGGGGGGCCAGGGCACACATCACGAGGTTGACCGTGTTGCCAGTCACCCCACCGACATCCCCTTCCGATTAGGGTTAGCGCAGTGCTCACGGGAAGCACCACTGCGCCGCCACTGTCCCGCAGCCGCCACCGTCGACCACCATGGCCGACTCCTCGAGCTCCTCTGGACAGAGCCAAGGTATCTCTCCGATCCCCTCTCTCTCACAGTTTACACACACACATGATCTACATGATGAACACGTTGATCTACCGAAAGGAGTTAATCTAGGAATCTAACACTGCAAACTCAACTCCTTCAAGCCGACGGCAACTGCTGATCCGCCCGGCTCCAGCGCACATGGATAAGTAAGAGTTTCTCTTCTAAGTTTAAGTCCTTTATCATTGGATTAGACTACCTTTTCACTTGGTCAGCATACCTTGACTTTTCCCATTCATCCGTTGAATTCGGCACTGCTTCATTACATTTGAAGTGTAAATTTGATTGTCGCATCAGCAATCTTTCCGTTTGTTGAGAATTTCTTCCCCTTATTATTTCTCTGTCCTTTGGTCCAACATTTTGATTGAGTTAACTTGGAGACGAAACTCCTATTGCTCTCTGAACTGTTTAAGAGAGGTAATTTTTCCTTAATATTCCCTACATTGAGTGTTTGCAATGCTGAGGTGTAGTTAAGAGACGAAAGTCATATTGTTCCTTGTTTGTAAGGTTACTAATTGCGCAGACGAAGTAAGGAGTATCTCCCTTTACCTTTGTAAGTCAGTTCAACAAATTTCTTGTTAAGTGGCACTTGTACACTGTACAGATCATTTCCTTTCTTGTACATCTGATCAAGCTATATCGTTTTGAGATTTACTTCATAAGAAGTTCCAGATGAATGCCGAGAAAGTAATCATCCATGATTTACTTCGATTATGGTTCAATCAACTCAACTTCGATCTGGTTCAGGACTGTTACGCCAACGGTTATTTGTCACAGTGGGATCAGTTCACTGCATGCTAAGCAAATTGCCTCTATTGTAAGTCTGTACATTACATGGTTGCGAGGTACTCGCATCTGATTACATTAGAAAATGCACTAAAAACAAGGAAGCAATGTTGTGCCATTTTGTTACGACATTGATTTGTATTTTGCTGCGTTAACCACAAAAGAGATTGGCCTGGATTAGGATCCTTCTCGCTCTTCCAAATAACAGAACATTTTCATCGTTAAGAGTTCGAAGCGGTGGTGGTGGGCGGCGGCGGAGCAAGCCTGACGGAGTACACGACGGGCGCAAGGGCGCCGTGGAGCCACGCACAAGGATCTGGACTACTGGTTCACGAAGCTCACGGCGTATAGTTACACGATACCACTCATGGAGTAGAAGAGGAGCTGGGACGTCATCAGCGACAACTTTCTCGTCTCACGTGACTAGAGCGATGTCTTGACTTGAGTTCCAACCTCAGTTAATTCGCTGCGCGCGCGCTGCTGGATGGATTTAATTTTATTTCTGTACTTTGGGTGGATATGCTCTTCACTGATGTGGCAGAGGAATCCACGCAACTATTTTGCATTTGTTAATGGGTAGTTCTTTTTTGTATTTGGCAGCACGTCAAAATGAACAAACCCATCGTAATATAGGAGCAAAAACAGCGTTGCATGGTTTGTAAGCATATGAAACCGCATCCAAGTTCCAACCATCTCATCCTCACTTGCACAATTTTCCATTTAAGAATTATAAATCATAGTACCATATAAATATTTTTAGCATATTTATGGCTATCCCTTTACCCTAGATTTTCATATGTATTGTATTTATATGGGAAGCAATAAAAAATTAAAGATAGTGGTAACGCACGGGCATTCAACTAGTATTAATAAAATAAGCATTCGAAACATCTCATACGTACCAATCCCCTATATATACCTTGCACGCTGAGGTGAACTACTCGTGATTCAGGTAGAGCATGAACACACAAATGGGGATAATCATAAAGTAAATCATATTGATAGCAACTTAATTGTAACACAAAATAATATGATTTGATCAAATCTCAGAACAATGCTCCAAATAGAGTTCCAAACTCGATGGACTATATGGAGATCTTTCTTAAGGCAATGTGGCTAAGTAAGAGTATAGTGCGAATCATGGTCGTGCACGTTGAATTCGGGGCTAGATCGAGCTTGGTAAAGGAGTTCCCCCATTCGTATGTCTTTTCTCTTCTTCTTTCTAGAGTCGTGATGTATTTATGTTTCTTTCTAGAGTGGCCTCCTTGCCTTCTACGATTTTTTTTTAAAACTTTTTATACTATCTATTGCTCAAGAGTAAAGTTTGTATCATTACAATCAAGGAGAAGCACATCCGCCACGCAAGGGGGAGTGCTACCCAGCATCAGATTATCAGAACCAGCAGAAAAACCTAGTTTAGCTACAGCATCCGCCACCCTGTTAGCCGTTCTGTTGATCTTCACACAACAACTTTTTGGAAAATGATCCAGTAGACCTCTAATGTCCAGCACAGTGTCAGCGATTGCAGATTTCATGCCGTCCAACTTGTTCAGGGAAAGCATCAGAGTCTCATTGTCGTTCTCGACACAGATCGGGCCAGCATAGAAAGGCAAAATGCATCTAAGGCTATTGAGAAGGCCTAGAGCTTCTGCCGTGCCAGCGTCTTTGCAGTGGGCAATATGTCCCCAAGCTGAAAGCATTACCTGTCCTCTATCATTTCTGAGGATCCCTCCCCATGATCCCGAGCCAATGGCCTCATGGAACGAGGCGTCCGTATTCAGCTTTGTCCACCCTGCAGGAGGAGTTTTCCAGCTCTCATCCGTAGTAGATGGCTTTGTCTTCAACCTCACGGCGAGTTCAGGCGCTGGTTTCTTCCCTTTTGCATCGGGTGGTTCAGTGTACCTGCCAGCACAATGAAAAACATCATGGTAGGAAATCAGGTAGTTAGCAGACTGTTCAACACCGCATTTGTCATCACCAAAGATGATGTTGTTTCTCATATGCCAAACTCTCCACCACAAGAAAAGGAGTTTATCTCTCGTGTCGGCATCCACATGTTTAGCAGAACAATCATCCAGTCCTTTCCAGTGTAACTAAGGTTCTCTTCTTTCGCAGTACCCAGTTTTGGCGAAGTCTCACGCGCAAGGCTTTTGCTTTGGTACAATCCATCATGGCATGGTAGCTGGTTTCGTCCGCCATGCCACATATGTTGCAGGTAGCTAATTTGTACATGTTTATGTCACAGCGACTAGCTTGGACACCCAGGGAATTGGTGGCCAGCTTCCAACCAAAAACTCGGATTTTAGGTGGAACATTTGCTTTCCAGATCAGTTTCCAAAACTCCCTTTCTCTAGCTGGTTTGGAGCTTGTTCCTGAACCGGTACCCTTGTCTTTTAACTCCAGAGCGAGTCTGTAAGCACTCTTGACATTGAAGAGGCCAGACTTGTCATGGTGCCATGCTAACCAATCCTCTCCAGCATGTGCAGGTATGTTGATTTTCAGGATTGTATCTCTATCAGGGGGGTTGAAAACCTTACCCACAAGATCTACATTCCAAGATTTTGTGGATGGGTCAATTAAGTCGGAGACCCATTTGATCCTTAGCTTGCTAGTGTTGCCCATGGGTTTTAGGTTTCCCCTTGGTAGCCAGTTGTCTCTCCACACCCTAACGCTAAAACCCGATCTGATTCTCCAAATCATACCTTGTTTGAGAAGATCCAAGCCATGGACAATACCTTGCCAACACGGGGAAGCATTCTTGGGGAAGACTGTATCCAGCAGGTTACCAGAAGGGAAGTATTTGGCCTTTAATAGTCTAGCACAAAGGCTATTCGGAGTGTTGATAAGTCTCCAAGCTTGTTTAGCTCAAAGGGCTTGGTTGAAGAGCCTCAAATCTCTAAATCCGATCCCTCCTTGGTCTTTTCCTCTTCCAGAATTTTAGCAACAGTGTCACCATCTTCTTCTGTGCATTTCTGGGCTAAGTAATTTTCAGTGCTGTTCTCATAGGCAGAGAGCAACTGTTTGATCTTGGTTGCTTGATCAGAGTTTGCTCCAAAGAAGAGCAGGCTGTCATCAGCAAAAACAAGGTGGGAGATTCCCGGACCTCATCTGCAGATCTTGAGGTCATGGATATTGCCCAAATCAATTTGGTGTTGAAGTAGCACAGAAAGGCCCTCAGCCACAAAGAGAAACAAGTATGGGGATAAAGGATCTCCTTGTCTGAGGCCTCTTGTAGGGGAAATTTTTTCAAGCATCTTTCCATTGAGTCGAACAGAGTATTTGACTGTTTTTACACAGGTCATTATCCATTCAATCCACTTGCCAGCAAATCCCATTTTCCTCATTGTTTCCTCCAAATATTTCCAGTCCACACGGTCATAGGCTTTCATAAGATCTGGCCTATATGCACAGAACTTTCCAGCATTGGTTGATCCATTATTGAGAGCGTGAATGCATTCAAACGCAATGAGAGCAATGTCTGTGATCAGGCGACCAGGGATGAAGGCACTTTGGGTTTCAGAGAACAAATTATGGAGTAAAGGGTGTAGTCTGTTTACCAGGCATTTAGAAACAACTTTATAGATCACGTTGCATATACTAATTGGGCGGAAAACCTTCAGGGAGACCGGGTTTTTTGTCTTGGGAATCAGCACAATGGCAGTGTCATTTACCCCCTCATGCATCACTTTGTCCTCAAAGAACTTCTTCACAACATTTATAATGTCCTCTTTAAGGCTGCTCCAATTTCTTTGGTAGAAACAGGCTGGGAATCCGTCAGGACCCGGAGCCTTAGTAGGGCCAATTTGGAACAGGGCAAAACTGATTTCTTCATTAGTAAAGGCAGCACACAGATCTTTATTAGCTTCGGGAGTTAGCTTGTTCTGGAGGATGTCAATAATCTGGGAGTGTTCCACAAGTGTGTCTGCCGAGAAAAGGCTTTGGAAGTAGGAGGTAGTCATATCTTATAGATTTTCCTCATCCGTAACCACAGTCCCGTTTGTATTGGTCATCTTTTTGGATTTTATTTTTTAGCACGCCAGGTTGCCTTCCGATGAAAGTAGGGTGTGTTTCTGTCTCCAGACCGTAGCCAGTCCACACGTGATCTGTGTCTCCATCGAATCTCCTCCTTTTCAAGCAGTTCATCCAGCTCAATTCTCAGTCTTTTTGCTAGCCTTCTACTTGAAGCATCTTGTCTTAAGCTCACTGCCTCAAGCTTTTTTCTCTTCTTCTCGATTTGCATTGGGATGTGGCCAATAGTGCGTTTGCTCCAGGAGTGTAAGGAGGCCATGACTCCCTTTAGATTGTTTGCCACATCACCCAAATCCACCGGTTTCTTGTGCAAGGTTCAAGCACATTCAATCTCTTCAGTGAGGTTGCTTTCTCTTTCCCAATAGACTTCATACCTGCGGATTGGAGCGTACATTGTCACAGGGGTCTCATTATTCAAGGTTAATAAAATGGGAAGGTTAATAAAATGGGACAGTGATCAGATCGGATGAAGTCAAGTGCATCACCTTGTTGTTAGGAAAAGAGTAGACCAGTTTGGGCAGGCAACAGCCCGATAAAGGCGAACTCTGATGTTATTAGCCCCATCTTGGTTGTTGTCATAGGTCCAAGGTTTTCCAGAGAAGCCCAGGTCGTGCAAGTCACACAGGGACAACAATCCTCTGAAAATATCCATCTGTCTCTCCCCTCTCTTTCTTCTGGACCAGTGTTCCCCTTGCCACATACATTCATTGAAATCTCCTATCATCAGCGAAGGGCCTGGAGCATTGGCTTAATTCTGCGCTGCAGCTCCCACATATTATGCCTCTCATGGGTGTGAGGCTCTCCATAAACAAACGTACATCTCCCTTTATTGCCATTCGGCAGGTTATGGATGGTTGCATCAATATGGTGCTTGCTCATCTTGAAAAGATCAACATGAACACTCACATCCCAAAATAAAGCAAGACCACCCCCTTTTCCCTGCCCACTAAAGGTTACAACGTGTTAGAGACCTAGTCTCCACCTAAGCCCCTCCACAACCTCTTTATTCTGCCGTGTCTCAGAGAGAAACATAATTTGAGGACGATGGACGCGCATCAGCCGTAGCAGTTCTTGAACCGTCGCAGCCCGGCCTAAGCCACGACTGTTCCAGCTGAGGATCCTCATTGCTCCTGACTAGCGCGATCATTCGCGCCGGTCAGGATGCCAGCAGCCCCTGGGCTGGCTGCCTCCTTCATGGTTCCTCCTTCTTTTCCCGCAAGTTTTCCTTCTTATTTCTTTGCTTGCTCCTTGTTCTGGTTCTTCTTCTTGCTCTCTCCAGATTCAGCAATGTCATGTTCCTGGTTCAGTCCAGTGATAAGAGTAAAGGAATCACTATCAACACCCTACTGGTCGAAGACAGTGTTTTGGGATTGCTCCGTGCTCCTCCCGCCCTTGGGTGTTTTCTCCTCTTCTCTCAGCTTCTGCAGGAATTCAGCTCCTAAGGACTGTTCCAGAGATGGAACAGGGACCAAAATCTTCTTCTTCGTCGCAGGTTGGAGGCAGGCATCCTCTCCTTCAAAACCTGCCTTTTGTGTGGAGCCCCTAGGGCTCCTCACTGGGTTGTCAACGCATCAGTTTCTTCATTGTCCTCTTGACCAGCATCCCTCAGAGCTCTCTTCCAGCGGCCTCCTGTTTTCTTCAGAGCAGTGTTGTTTTCTTCAGCAGCGTTCTTGTTGTTGTCCATGGCAACAGTGAGAGCCGCATTGCTAGCGGCACCCGTACTGCCATCAACATCCTCCTTGTCGCCTGTGTTCTGTATCACCTGCTCGACGGCAGGCAGGGGTGTTGTAGGAGTTGTCGACAAGGTCGAGCCTCCCTCGCCGCTGCCGACAATGTGGGCGTGGTCCTTGATGGAGAGCTTGTCCACTTCCCTGGCGATGAGGGCGATGGAAGTAGCTTGTCGCTCGCGTCGAGGAGAGGGGTACCGCACATGGCCGTCTTGCGGGACGCGCCATGGCAGAGGTTGTTGTCGCACTTCTACGGCGATCTCCGGCAGGAACCAGCATCGGGGATCGTCAGGGTGGATTGGCGCCACGCCGAGGTCGAGGATGTACTGCTCGACCCTAGCGTCAAAAGGGAGCCTGCATTCTGGCTCCTGGTGGTCAATGAAGCCACACAATAGGCAGAAGTTTGGTAGTCGCTCGTATAGCACCGAAGCAACCACCTCCTGGTCAGTAATCTCGTCCTGAAGTGTGATCCACCTCTGCAAAGCTTGATCAATAGGGAGAAGTACTCTTGCCCTTATGAATTTAGCACAAATATCTCCTCTAGAGTTGTTATCGATTTTCACAAGCTGCCCTATATGATTTCTTAGGTCTCTTGCTAGATCTTTTGAAACTAAATAGAAAGGGATATTTCTAAACTGAGCCCAGATTGGAATGGTGTCTATTTTAACTGTTACGGGGTCCTCTCCATCTTTCAATTCATTGACCAGAACCGCATCATTCCTATATCTCCAAGGACCACCACGGGTAACATGTAGGAAGTCACCTTCCTCGGAGAATTCTAGGACAAACCTTCTATCCTGGAGCTGGTTCATGTCGATGTGGCCGCGGATACGCCAGTGCTTCTTCATGTTGTCGATGATGGTCTTCGAGCTCACGGCAAGGATCGAGAGGAAGATAACCACTGCAAGGAACCTAGGCTTGGCTGTGTCCTCCGTCTTCGCCATGTTCACCACCAGCGGCTTCTTCTCCTTTTCAGTGTCGAGCATCATGACAACTTCTTTTCCTTTGCGAAGCCGGGAGGAGGTCTCGAGAGCATTGTTGGCGCTGGGTGTGAGTCCCACGAGGGACACCGCGGAGCTGGCGCTGCCATCAACACCTTTAGGATGCATCTCCACAGGGGGGTTGGCCGCAACTCTTGCCGCCATCACCACGGGTTGCAAGGAGTGAGTGGTTTGTGTCGGGGGTGGGATTGGGTTGTTTGATCGGAGACCAGGAGGAGGGGGATTTCCGGATTTGTAGGCAGGGAAGGCGGCCGTTTGATCTGGTGATTGCTCCCCACGTAAAGCGGTTTAAAATGTGGGATAAAGGCTGGCAAATGATCTCGAGACCCGCAGACAGCATCATCAAAGCCATGAACACCAAGGATTGAGGTCGCCAGAAGGGCTGGAAAGGCGTGAACACAGGGGAAATCGGGAATTAATGGCAGAGCCGTTGCGTCGGATGGACGGGGCAAGCACCTTATCGAGCGCCGCAGACTCACTCTGCACAACAGGCTTGGGAGGGTGGGTGGGGGAGAGGAATGAGGTGGCTTTTGCGAGGAAATACGCTGAGATTTTTTGAGGATTTCGGGATCTCTTGATGATGTCTCTGGCTCTCTCTCTCCAAAATCGGGTGTGATGAACTCGGAAATTCGGTGGGTAGGTGGGCGGATTTGGTCGAACTTGGGGGAATCATCAGTGGATCTCGCTCTCTTCTTCTCAATCTCGATCAGCCTCACAATCTCATGGGTACCGGGTGGACGGGGAATCTGGTGGATCGACTCGGCGTTGCCCGAGAGACGAAGCGCCATCTCACCTAGCTGCGTGTCTCTTAATTGTGACATGTTTGCCTTCTACGAATTTATTTTGGCTGCAGTGATGTAATCGGTCGTGACTTGGACCACCTCTAGGACAAGGGGTCATTATCATACCAATGTCATACTTTATGGGTGCAAATGGAGCTAAAAATCTAGAATTTTTGCTATATTTTGCAATTTCCATTAAGTATGGTCTATGTTGTCTGAAAACATTATAGGTGCCATATTTCGCCATATTATTTGCACTTGCGGACAAAAATCATTTTACAGTTAGAGAATGGAAAAACATTTTATGTACCTATGTGGACACCGTATCTTCTTCATACACAATAATCCATTTTGTGAAGGAATTTTGAAAACCAAGTTTACCATTTTCCTAGAAAATATTACACATAAAAAGAGTCCACCACAAAGTATTGCATTTTTTTGTCATTTTATTTATTTTATTTGACTAAAAATAGTGTTAAAATGGTAGGCACATCAACTCATAATAAGACCTAGATCTTTAAATACACCCTATAGCTAATCCTAGAATCCTTTTTTCGGTACATATAAAAAGACCTGGAAAATCCTATTTTTGTCTTTTTTGCATAGAACACTAATTAAGAATGTCATTTGACCACGAAACTTGGCATGTATGTCTACAATTTGTATGTTTTCATCAGTGACTTTTTTCAGCATATTTTGAATCATTTTACTATTTGTTTGGAATTTTTTATTCAGCCAGCAGCAGGTGAGCTCGGGAGCCAAAAGCCCAAAATGCCTCCCTCGTGACAGTACCGACTTTGAAGCTAGTAATATACAATAGTAGCATATGCATATTGTTAATTTAAATTACTCCCTGTTATGACAAATATTTGGAAGTAAAGGAAAAGATATATAATTTCCTAGATCTGGTACGAAGTTCTTCTGTCAAATTTATCATCCAAAGCATTTTCTTCTCTCAATTCAAGCCTCCCACTATCCAATAGAGGCACCCGCAAAAGGTTAGGAGGTTGGACGCTCTTTAGGGTGAAGGCACGCACGAATCCGAGTTCGAGGAGATGCCTAAGCTTTATTAAGGGTATAGGCATGTATGCTCTGATTAATGGTCAAAGTTTTCCGCCAGTCAACATGGCACCTTGGAAACTCCATGTAAAGAAGAACGACGTACTGGCATACCCATGGAGAAATTTACGTTTTTTGTGTTGTATGGACAAACTAATTTAATGAGTCTTGGCGTCACACAAAACTGTCGTGGCATCACAAAACAGACGACAACCAGGCCGAGGTGGAGGTATGAATAATTAGATATTTCAATCCGTTTTTCATAACGTCAGAGCCCGAAATTGGAGACACGTAGTTTTCTTCTCGATAAACATAAATTTCTATGACTACACAGTTACCTAGTAGCGTTTGATGTACACTAAGTAAGTGCACAACTATACCTCAGGTCTAAATACATGTCATATGCATTGTACTTTACACTACCTAACGAAATAAGCTCTTGTGTCTCGCTGTGCGTTTGTCCGACTTAATAAACTTTTTCACCAAAAAAAGTAAATACTATTGGATTGTCATCATCATACCCATAACTTTTGAAACATATATAGTCATCAAATCAATCATATGCTAGCCATGGATGTGTGTCCTTGTTGACTAGGAACAATTAGAACATTCATCTTAAAACATATAGTTTCACAATCAAATTGCGTATTTGATGATACGTATCATCGGGAGGCCCTATACACCGCCCGGCTGCGGCACATGTGAGTCACGACGCATGCAGCGGGCGACAGTGGACTGGCCCATTACCTTGGTTCTTTCTTATTTTCCTTTTTACGTTTTATGTTTCTTTTTTCCTGTATCTTTTTATTTATGTTAGTTTTTCCTTTAAAATCTGATGAATTTTAGTTCGAGCAATATTAAAATTTGAACATTTTTCAAATCTAATCATTTTTAATTATGAACATTTTAAAATTTGAACAATTTTCAAATATGGACATTTTTCAAATTAATTTTTTTCAATCCTAAACATTTTCTAAATGTTAACCTTTTTAAATCTAAACAATTTTCAATTATGAAACATATTTGAAATTTGAACTTTTTTGAAGATTGAACATTTTTCAAATATGAACATTTTTAATTTAATATTATTTTTTACATTTGAACAATTTACAAAACTGAACATTATTCAAAATCATAAAAAGAAAAGAAAAAAAGAGAAAAGACTAAAAAAACAGTAGAGTAAAGTAAAATCCACCAGCCCATCACGAAACCCTTCAGGCGCTGCTACTAGGCGATATAAGGGAGCGCCTAGATAACAACCTGCACGGAGCGCAATGCGTGCCCTCCCTGCATAGGCCGCTCCAACCTCGGCCCAATAACAAGTACTTTTTTTTGATTATACAACAATTTCCAAAATATGAAATATTCAAATTTGAACATTTTTACAAAACACAAAACAATTTTTGGTTAAATATTTTTAAATTTTGAACAATTTTTAGTTCTGAACACTTTTTAATAAAATTACAATTTTATTTCTGAACATCTTTTAAAAAACTAAAAAATTCCAATTTTGAACATTTTTAAATTTGACATTTTTCGATAGCGGAACATTTTTTGAGAACTTAACAATTTCTAAATTCAAATAATTTTTTATTCTGAAGATTTTTTAATTTGAACCATTTTTATTTCTGTTTTTTTCAAATTGTACCAATTTTAATTCTGAACATTTTTCAAAAAAACTGAGCGTTTTCCAAATTTGAACTTTTTCAAAAAATAAACATTTTCCGAAAACTGAACATTATTCAGAAACTGAACTATTTTTTATTCTCGACATTTTTCAAAATCTGAGAGAATTTCAATTCAGCAAGTAATACATTAAAATTAAACAGAGAAGAAGAAAGAAAAAAAAATAAAAAGTCAGAAAAGAAAAACGAAAAGAAAAAAGTGCTAAACAAACTAGAAAGAAAAAGCAAGAGCTCACAAACTGGGCCGGCCCAGGAAGGGGTGTGCGGGAGCTAAAGGGCTTTGACCTGTGTGGCAATTACTATTTGCCGCGATATGCTTCGTCTCGCTAGGAGCGAACTCGTTACGTGCAACGAACAATACAACTCCGACATTTTTCTTCAAATAGGAGGGGCACAGGATTTGTCAAAAATATGTAGGTCGTTGTTACTAGTTTATATTACTCCCCAGTCTAAGTTTTTTCTGTTCAGCCCTTTGCCCTATCGGTAACAAAATGATGGTCCGGGGCAGGGGGACACGAGCCTAACCGGATAACCTACATCTTTTGACAAATCCTGTGCTCCCTATTACTTGTTTATGTTACTAGCTATATAGTGGATAGGACCTCCATATAATAATACGACGCTGATTTTATACAACCGGTGGTAGCTGTGCATGCATTAGAGCCGTTCGATTTAGTCTCGTGATTCCCTCTGCCGTTAACGTCGTTAAGCAGTAGGAGCCGTGTCCAGTTTCTTTTTGTACCGTGCCCGTATGAATTGCAAAAAAACCACGGACCGTGTACGGTGTGGCGTTAACCGTGTGGGGTAGTTGGGAGCGTGCCACCCATTCGTGTCAGAAAAATGTACCCAATTCGACGGCTAAACAAAAAGGCACCGATGAAACGTGATTTATTTTCTGTTCTAGAACAACGTGATTTATTTTTTTCACCATTGAGTAAAACAAAAGCATCAGCTCCCTTGATATGAACGTGATTTGTTATCATCCAGTGGATCTGTTTGTGAAAATGAAAGATTAGAACAAATTGGATCTGGATGGGAACACACCATGTACAAAAAAATCAACCATGAACATGATTTCCTCAAACAGTGAAGCAAAATTTCAGATCGCAAGGCAAAAAAGATGACAATCAAATTAGATTTAAAGAAAAGCAAAATCGGCCGGTGGGAGGCACGGCTTTCCCAGGCGAGCCCAAATATCCCTCTCCTTGCTGTAGTAGGTCGATGCCGGGATGGGCACTGCACCGGAGGTGGGTGAGGGAGGCGGGCAAGCGGGGATGGTGGGCCCGAGCGCCACCACGGCCGACTATCTCATTCCTCGAGTGCCGCCACGACAGTGGCCCGAGGCCGCCAGTAGCCGGAGTCTGCCGAAGCCGGGATGCAGGTAGAGGTCAAGGCCGCCGCCGGCTCCCCGTGTTGCAGGTGTAGGCGAGGCCGCCTCCGGCTCGGGATGCAATGGACATGGAGGGGCGCCGCCGGATCCGCGGGTTGCTTGGGAGGGTTGCCGGAGGGGAGAAGGTGGGGGCGCGGCGGTGGGGCAGCGGGATTCGGTGCAGGTGGAGCTGGCGGGAGCGGAGGCAGACAACGCGCGGTGGTGGCCGGAGCGGGGATTGGTTGGCGCGGTGGTGGATCGAGAGGAGCACGCTAGGTTGGGCTTGTCAACCACGCAGCCGAGGAGGCAAATTCCTTTTTTATTGGTGGGGAGGATTCGACAGGGTTCGGGGAAAGAAGAGTAAAGAATCTACGGTTAACAGCTAGGAGACGCCGTTAAGAAGATCTACGGTGCAAATTATCCTATAGGGTGATCAAACGGTGAGATGCATATACACAGCTACCACCGGTGGTACCACACTATTTCCGTAATACGAATATCATAAAGCAATATATCTGCACCTACTACATCACAATTTCCTTCTGTTCCAGTCTACCTTGCAGTTGCGCTGACGCAGGTTTAATTCCTCAGCGCCAGCCGGCCGGTGCCTCATGTAATTAGAGCAAGTACAATAAGGTACATTCAGCAGACTGTAAAGATTTAAATAATGTATTTGTTCTTACATGGAAGAGAGAAGAGGAGAGAAAATGGAAGCGGACTCTCATGCAAGAGCCAGCTACATCACGTGCTCCTAGGCGCTATGTCATAGTGTCATGTGGGCTATGTACTAGTAAAATAATATGTTGTTAAATCTATCTATTGTACATGTTGGCTATTAGGTTGGCTACACATGACGTGATGCTATGTTATAGCAGCTGCTAGCTATACTATTGCACTTGCTCTTACACGGGAAGGGGCTGAATTGGGCAGCGCAAATATCCAAATCCTCGAGGTAGGGCGGGATGACATGGGATGCTGAAGTGCATTATTAGCCATGAATTGCCCGACCGGTCGCAATGGCTTTATTTGGATTTGTTTTGCTTATTGGTCGCAAATGCTATTCGAAAAGTTTTTCTAGAGAACACCAGTAAGAATAGCAGCGGTGAAAAGCTCATTGCGATTGTTATGTACACGACAAACTAGCACACTTAACCATACAATATAATCAAGCTACAAGATTAAATACTTCTAGTTTGTACCCTACTGCTGGAACTTATGTGCCGGTGGTGTAGGTGATGGACTGTGTGGTGCCTGAGCCGTAGCTGCTGCCGCTGCTGGTAGTTGTTGCAGTTAGAGATTGAATTGGGGACACAAACATTGCAACAGGTATCTTGTCAGGAAGGCTCGGCAAGGGTGCATCGGCCCTCAACACGTTCATCGCCTGCCTGATAGTCGGTCTTAGGCTTCTATCAGGGTGCGTGCACCAGAGCCCGGTGACCAGCACACGCTGCATCTCTTGGATGTCAAGTTCGTCATTAAGTCCAGGATCTGCTGCGTCAAGGATCCTTCCCGCACCATACAATTCCCAAACATATTGCACTAGGTGAATGGTACATGCTTCATTTCCCGGCAGTACCAGGAGTGGGTGCCGGCCGCTGGCAATCTAGAGGATGACCACGCCGAAGCTGTAGACATCACATTCGGTGCTGGCCCTTCCTGAAACCATGCTCTCCGGGTCGATATAGCCCATTGTGCCGGCGAGCACAGTGGTGTGTGATTCTTGCCCGTGTTTCACCAGTCTCGCGAGACCAAAATCGCCTAGCTTTACATTGAACAATTCATCCAACATCAAGTTGCTCGGCTTGATGTCTCGGTGCAGAACACACTGCTCCCAGTCCTGATGCAGGTATAGAAGGGCAGACCCTAGGCCAAGAACTATCTCATACCTAAAGTTGACACGGAAAAACACTATAAATTAAAGAATAAATTGAACTATGTAATAACACAATGTATATTAATTAATTGCTTTGTGGTTACCTGAGTGGCCATGAGAGGATGGTCTCCTGGTTGTGAAGGTGAGTGTCGAGGCTGCCGTTGGGCATCAGCTCATAGACAAGCAAAAGCTCACCACCGCCGTGGCACCAACCGATTAGTTGCACAAGGTTACGGTGCCTTAACCGGCTGATGATTGTCACCTCGGAGACGTACTCCTTCTTCCCTTGTTGAGAAGTCTTGGAAACTCTTTTTACAGCACCATGAAGGTCCTCATCCTTGAAATACCCGTGGTAGACGACCAAAAGCCCCCTTCACCGAGTTTCCCCTCGTCAGAGAAATGCTTTGTAGCGTTGGCAAGCTCGTTGTAGCGGAACCGCCTGGGCCCCATTCCTTGATTGAACTCATCCTCCATGGGCTGCTCGTCGAATAATTGTTTTTCTTGCTCTCTCTAATTCATTTTTCCTCCGACGACGCAAACCAAACCAAATAAACGTACCAGCGATTATTGCGAACGCAATGGATCCGGCAGAGGAGCCTGCTATCAGCGCGCTTCTCCTGCTAGCCGGCACGGTTGATGGGAGAAATGATGAAGCTAATTACCATAGCAGAAATAGATATTAGGTACTCCCTCCGTTTAGGTGTGTAAGGCCCCTCACCAAAAAATATTTGTTCACCAGTTTTAGGCCCGAATTAGCAGCTAATGACCCGATTAATTAGGAAGAGTAATTAGCGCTAGCAATGCATGCGCTAGGTCCTGGGGAACGAGATCGTCTGACGTATCACGAACTACTGCAGAGGGACGTCCATCCTTGTGGTACGTCCGTTGCCCATCCGACGACTCCGCGTGAACTTCAGCCCGTTCCCTTGTTCGCTCGGCAGGAAACGAAAATAAACGGCCCATGCGGCCCAGTCTTGCTCTCGCCTCGATCGAAGCCATCGTCGCTCTCGATTCGCCCTAGGGCGACGCCGGTGGCAAGAGAAAGAGCAGGCGCTGCTCCATCAGGGCGCGACGGCGCCTAAACGTGGATACGGCGGAGCCAGCAGTTGCCGCTCCTTTCAGAGCGTGACGCCGCCTAGTTGGAGGCGGCGCAACCTGCCTACTTCCTGTATGGGCTCGATGCCACGGAGCCGTCAAGACCTCCGAGCGGCTGACCTAGCGCCGTCTTCGCCGCAGAATAGTGGAGTCCATGAAGCCGACACCGCCAAGTCTTCTCGGATGGCTTCCTGCTGCTTGCCTTGATTTGCTGCAGGTTGTTTTCAGTTTCAGTTGTGCACTAACAACAGAGAAGCAACGACAACAACAAGGGTACACGAAGACAAGCCAAATGGCAATTAAGATTGTAATTTATGTGAATTGAGTGTATACTCTAGTGAGTAGTGTGACTGAATGTCAAATTCCAGATTGCAATCATGCGATTTTAGTGAATTTGGCTGAATAGTGTGACCTGAATGTTATGTACAGGTTGTATGTTAAATGTGAAGTGGAATTGTTACAAATTATTGAATGAGAATCAATGAATTTATTTGTATTGTGATCATTGTACTGTTGTGATCTAAGATTGTCAATTTGAGAGCATTTATCCGGTGTTGTTTAATATAAGAGGATATAACTGATGTTGTCAATTTGAGAGCATGTCCTGTCAGGAATACAATGCTTGCTTTGATTGCTGAATGTACAATTAGCAGGTGCACTCAACAAACCGGTGTTGTTTAATATAAGAGGATATAACTGATGTTGTCGATTTTAGAGCATGTCCTTTCAGGAATACGATGCTTGCTTTGATTGCTGAATGCTCAATTAGCAGGTGCACTCAACAAACAAGTAAGATTTTACTACATCAATTATGATCTCTAAATTTGTATTCTGACTATATGACCAATATTAACATCAATAGGTGAGTGAAGCTGACATTGGCATCATAATCTACAACTTGTACTTGTGTATGTGCTTCTGATTGTGCTTGTGCACTGCCACTACCAGCATCTTCTCCAACCTCTCGTACCTTGTAATGAGAACAATTGGAGAGTGCTTGTGCTGTGTGTGCTTCTGATTGTCCTTGTGCACTGCCACTACCAGCATCTTTTCACCAGCCTCTCGTATCAATCAGCTCTTCCATGAGAAGAAAAGAAGAACGATCAAAATCCAAAGCAATCTGAAGGTTGGAGTGTTTCTTCAGGAGAGAAACAGAGAGAAGCAAGCTTACGTGAGATTGATGAACATATCAGTACGTGAGATTGAAAAGCAGAGCAGCGCATCCTCCAGCGATCTGCTTCTGTCGAGGTAGCGCCAATTTCTTCAGTTCTCGCGCCAATTTCTTCTAGTCCCCGCGCCTTCTCTTCGAGGCGAGAGCGACTGCCAGTTTTAGACTGGGCCGCATGGCCGAGCGAACAAGGGAACGAGCTGAATTTCACGCGGCGCAGTAGTTCGAGGATGGACGTCCCTCTGCAGTAGTTCGAGGTACGTCAGACGATATCGTTCCGGTCCTGGCATATGGTTGGCCACTTCCGTTGGCATGCAAAGAGCCCAAGGTGCTTGACTTGAGCTATTGGTTGATTTTCTTCTCCCCGCAATAACTATCGAAAATGGATTGGCTGAAACAAATCGTTAAGGCCCTATCACCATGCGCCTAGGTCGCAACGCTGCTTGTAGCAGGCCTAATACACCTAACGGAGGGAGTACAAAATTATAATTTCACAGGTTAAATTGTACTTCAATGATACTCAATTCTAATTACCTGGTGGGAGTTGTGTCCTTGGAGGTGGAGGCTAGGGATGAAAACGGAGCGGATACGGACGGAACTGAGGGTTGCCACATTTGTTTTCACATTTTTTTACGGAAGCGGAAACGAATACAGAAACACGGAAACAAATACAGAAACAGATATCGTCGGAAACAAATACATGGCGAATACGGTGCAGACACGGAACAACTAACGGATGTTCACCGGAACAAAAAGGCCCTTAAATAATGCAGAAAATTCAAATAAATCAACAAACTTGTTAAAATTTTAAGAGTAAATAAAATGTAAGAAAAGTTTATGAGTCAAGAGGGAGATGATATGTGAATACATAAGGATTAAACATGGTCGCTTTGGAGTTTTTCATTTTTATATTCAGATTTTGGGTTCTGCCTAAATTTCCATACCAAGAAACGGAAAGTTCCGTATTACCGGAAACGGAATTCCGTTTCCGTGGTCGTTCCGCGGAATATGCTGTTCCGTTTCCGTTTCCGCATAAAAGTTTCCGTTTCCGCTTCCGTTTTGCGAAATTCCGTTTCCGTTTCCGTATTTCCATTCCGTTTCCCGTTTTTCCGCGGAAAAGTCGGAAAGTTTCCATACCGTTTTCATCCCTAGTGAGGCTGCTGCGGCGGCTGCGCTACTGGAAAGAGGGTGATGGGAGTGATGGGCACACCCAACTGGAAATGCATGTAGCAGTTATACCCATATAGCCAAGCGTAGGGTTGCTTTGCAACATCCTTGAATGTCCATAGGCCTGGAACGAAATCTGTGAAGCACCTAATGCACTCACTCGCGTTCAGGTCCCTCGTGCACTGTGTGTTTCCGTATACCTCCTGTACCATACCTTGAGAGTCCGTGTACTGGTCGCTTCCGTTGGTCCACAGCATGGAGGTGCGGCAGCCTCCACCATGAGCCGGCTCATCAGCTTGGATCGGGTTGCGTTCATGCTGGCCACGTCGACGATGTCGGTGGAGTTCGTGTAAGCAATAACCACGATGGTGGTGTTGGCGACGGAGAAGAATGACTCGTTGGACGGGTAGTAGGTCGCCCTCGCCACCCGGCTGTACGGGCACCTCGTCTGTATGCCGGCCGCTGCGGCTCTCAGGCAGTTCTGGCAGTCAGTCAGGCTCCAGTCGTTGTAGCACATCGTGAGGCCGAAGACCTTGTCAGGCGCCTCGCCAGCCGTACGCATGGCGAAGCTGCCATTGTCTATGGCGTTGCGCGGGAGGTCAGCCAGGAGATTTGCAAGGTTACCCTGGTACGGGCTGGACAAGGTGTAGTTGTCGGCGGTGGAGCAGTAAGGAAAGCCCGGCAAGAAATTCTGGCCATATAATCCGCTCAAGGCTGAAACTACCAAGAGGAGGATGAGGAAGCGTAGAGCCATGGCGGTTCCGCTCGTTAGCAAGCTCCTCGTAGCTCGACCAATTTTCTTCCCATTTAAGGACCAAGTTCCAAGAGTTTTGAATTGTTCGCCTCTCTCTCCGATGTGTACACATCACCCTCCGTGACATAAGTTCTTTTGATGTGGAACAAATGCTACAGAAGTTAATTTGTCCCAACTCCAAAGATTAATTGGAGAAAATAATATAGAAAAGTCTACTTAGCCCCTAGCGTATCTAGATATAAACCTTATACCTTCTCGTCCTTACAAATGGGTAACTGGAGCAACTCTCAAGGTGGATTTTGCACAAGCGTGTTGACATCCCAGGCTTATCCAACGGTTTGTAGCTTTTCATTTCGTGCTGCCTTTGTTTGTTTTTGCATTTTTGCCTCTCAAAACAGGGGATTAACCCGTATCCAACAAATGAACCCAACATACTGACCACATAACCCACGCATTCTGCATAGCCGGCCATGTCTTCCACGGTCTCCTCTCCCCGACGCCGGCTACCCTCCCGTTCGAGAATCGTGACCACTGTCCTCTAGCGCTGCATCATAACGTGATCTGGCTCCGGTGCTGCTTCAACGGGCTCGGCTATGCTCCCTTTCTCGTCGTAGCGTAAAACATTGAGTTATAACTACCGGAATCAAGCCGCTTACCGAGCTTCTTGCTTTTCGCCAAGAGATTTCCATCGGACGCTCGTCAAAGGGCCCATACATGCCTATGTCAGCATATACAATACTTGGCAAAAAGACAACACTCTGGCCAAAACTGGACAAACAAAGAGAAAGGATAGTTGGTCGTCAAAATAACAACAAAAAAATTAGGCAAAGAGAAATGATTGCCTCTTATATCACGGATGTTTTTTTTTTTGAAAACTATGTGCAGTACATGGCATACTTTTTTCCTTCCGATCACACACATTCAACCATGCACGCTGGTGTTGTTGCATACATTTTTGGCAAACAAAAATTTGCGAGGGGTGTCTGGCATAACAAAAATCAGCCTAGATCGAGTTGCTGGGAGGATAAACTCTTGTAAGTATAGTACCGTCCTAGGTTCTAGATTTGTGTTGCATACTGTATGCAAGGGGTGGGGATGAAGTTTCCTGATATTTACAAGTACTCAATCTATTTTCGTGCTAGAAATTTTGACACAGTGAATATTAACATATTTCCATTTTTGTCAAGCTTAGATTTTTTTTTGAACCCAGCAAAAGCTTTGCCTTTTATATTAATATAGAAGAAGCAAACAGTAAGGCCGAAGCCAGCCGAAAAAAAAAAACAGGGGTCACATACGCTAATCAAACAACAATCTCGGCTAAATGCTTGTCTCCGGCGAGGATCCAGTTCCTTCCTTCGTCCTTGATCTTTTGCATCAGAGTCGATGGCATGGATGACATGTTGTTGAAGACGCGAGCATTTTTCTCCTTCCAAATCTTCTAGGTCAACATCGTAACGGCCGATCTTAGGCCCTTGGGGTGGGCAGTAGGTGATTTGACAGCGGCTGCCAATAATCGAGGACTGTGGAGCGACTCGATCCTAGGTCCTGCAACAGGGAGGGGCAGGAAAGCCAGGAGGCAGCCGCGCTCAGATCTGACGGGAGTATCGGCACTCGAAAAGGATGTGCCTAGCCGTCTCTCCTTGATGTTTGCACAGCTGGCATAGCGGGTTGTGTGGCCAACCCCTAATAGCAAGGCGATCCGATGTCCAAAGTCTGTTCTGAACAACAAGCCAGGCGAAGAATCTGCACTTTGGGGGAGCCCAAGTCTTCCACACAAGCTTTTCGAAGGAGCACTGGGTAGCTCCAAGGAATTGTGCCTGGTAGGCCAATTTAGTAGTGTAACATCCAGTGGTGGACATAGTCCAGGTGATGGAGTCCGCAGTGCCAGGTATCAGCGTGATGTCCTGAAGAGAGCCCCAAAGGTTGACGAATTGGGAGATGTGCTCCAAGGAGAAGTTCTGCACCGAAATGCTGGAATCCAGTTTTGGTCGTGGAGAGCGCCGTTCACAGTTCTGTTCTTTTTCTTGGAAGCGTCGAAGATCTTGGGAGCAATGGACTTTGGCGAACTCCCGTTCAGCCATGAGGAAGACCAAAATTTGGCGGTCATTCCATCTCTCACAGTCACCCTTGTTGATGCATTGAATAGCTCTCTATCATCAGTGTCGTTTGGAGTCTCCATGCCGACCCATGGTTTGTCCGGAGACACCCACTCATACCACAGCCAACGCAGACGAAGGGCGCGTCCAAGCTTTTCGAGGTCAAGGATCCCGAGACCACCCAAACGCTTGGGGCGGCAGACATTCGTCCAACTTATCTTGCATTTTCCGCCACTCACCTTGTCGCTATTAGCCCAAAGCATGGCTCTGCGAATTTTGTCGAATGATTAATGGTGGGTTTATCCACTTTTAGAGCCGTGAGGAGGAAGATGGGCAAAGCAGTGTGCACCGACTTGACCAGCGCGTCGCACCCAGCCCTGATGAGGAACTTGGACTTCCAGGGGTTCAGCCTAGACCCCTTGTCAATGTAAGGTTGCAGGTCGATGCGTCGCAGTCTTCCCAAGGAGAGAGGAAGGCCAAGATACTTGATGGGGAAGTGTGTCGTGGAACCGGGAAATTTATCATGGTGGTGTCGATGTTGATGTCTGCACAACGAATGGGAGCGACATAGCTCTTCTCAGCATTAGTCACGAGACCCTTACCGCCCCGAAGTTCTACAGGAGGGCGGCAAGGTTGCCAATGTCCTGCGGGTCCGGCTTCAGGAAGATTACCGCGTCGTCGGCATAAAGGGAAATGAGTGACCTGCTGAAATTTCCAGGCAGCTGCTGAAGGAGTCCAGAGTCGTAGCAAGCTCAAGGCATCTCGGCAGAGTATCAATAGCCAAGTCAAACAGCAGCGGCGACAACGGATCACCCTGTCGTATGCCTCTTCCATGGATGATCTCATGTCCAGGGATGCCATTGAGGAGTA